>VXAX01005631.1:139790-195147 GCA_013399835.1 Leptocoma aspasia | reverse complement strand
TGTATTATATGTATTATATGTATTATAGAGCCAGAGAACCATGGAATATGCTGAGCTAGAAGGGACCCACAGGATCATCAAGTCCAGCTCCTGGTCCTGCACAGACATCCCACCCTGTGCCTGGGAGCATTGTCCAAATGCTTCTGGAGCTCTGGCAGTCCTGTGGCCGTCACCATTCCCTGGGGAGCCCCTCAGGGTGCCCCACCACCCTCTGAGGGAAGAATCTTTCCCTGATATCCCACCTGAGCCTCCCCGACACAGCTCCAGCCGTTCCCTCGGGTCCTGCCGCTGGTCACCAGCGTGAAGAGATCAGTGCCTGCCCCCGTCTTCCCCTCACAAGGAAGTTGTAACTGCAATGAGCCTCCCCAGAGTCTCCTCTGCTCAAGCTGAACAGACAAACTGCCCTCAGCTACACCTCATATNTTGGCAGACACCTGTCTTTCAAAAGAAGGCAGGTGTCATGTTCAAAACTGCTTATCTGGACTTTTTCAAAAGGGTGATCCAATTTTTCCATCTGAAACAACACTTTTCTTGAACACCCTGGCAATACCGTGGTCGCTTCTGAAAAGAACAAAATCAAAATGAAACCTTTAATGTGAAAACACCTTTTTTAAAAAAAGTTCCATTCTGCTCAAAAATGTGAAGTGGTTCCTATTTCTGCTCCAGGCAAGCTCTATGTCTTACCCTTTCCTCTGGGGCAGACAAAAGATATAAGCAGATTCAAGGCACCGTGAGTGACATGAGCCTCTATCCTTAGCAGCCCACAACATTTCAAGATAGGATCTGGCTTGAAGCAAGAGCTCACCTAGAGGCATGAATGGAAGAGCAGACTTGAGGGTAACACAAGAAAAAACTCAAACCTGGTCAAGCACCAGGTCATGCCCACAGGAAAGCATGATAAGGCTGCACCTTCCTCAGGCTGAGGCCAGACTCCACCACAGAGCNTACACCTCATATGGCCCCTCCAAACCCTTCACCATCTTCATGGCCTCCTCTGGGCACTCTCCAATAATTTCATGTTTTCTATATTGTGGTACCTGAAACTGCCCACACGACTCAAGGTGAGGTTGCATGTGCTACCAAAAGGCTGCTTTGCAGGTGCCTCTGTTTCTTAAGGACACTCCACCTTTATCCACAAGCCAAAGCTGCTCCTGTAACTACTAGGTTCACTCTCTCAGCAGCTTTTACAAAAGACATCTTTGGTGCCAACCCTGTTTGGTTGTTGTTGCCATCTGTCCATCAGGGTATCTCCCCCAGCCTTCACACACAGTGGCACCAGGCCAGTGCTTGATCCTGCAAATGACCTATGAAGTGTTATCTAGCAGACTACGAGCAGAACATAAAATGCAATCTAGCTGCCCCTGAGAAATCATTGATTTCACTGCACCAGCAGATAACACAAGCTGTGAACTGCTGTTTGAGGTGCACCAGAAACTGAAGGACATCTAAATCTGCCCTACCCCGTTCCAATCCATATTCACTGACCAGCCAAGACAAGTGCCTTGTTCCTTCTCAGCACCTCTTTCAAGCATCCTCACTCAAGAGGCAGGTTATATTCTTGACAGTGACCCTTTGAAGGTGAAGTATGTAAAGGCAATAGAGGGTAAAGCATTAGTCAAGGGTAGTACCAGAGGTTTTCAACAGTGGCTCTTGACCTCAGCACCTTCTCACATGGAACAGGTATCAGTTGTGGTGGGAATATCCTCACCTGACTGCAGCCTGTCAAGGCTGGCAGTTTAAGGGGGTTATTTTTTAGGCAACAGAGACAGGACCTGCCAAGGACAGTTTAGCCCACCCAGATGAGAAACTGATTTCTTTCCCACCAACTACAGATGTAACTGAGCTTTGACTACGTGACAGCTTTGACTGCACATCAAAAATGAGGGGGGGATGAATACTGATGTATCACACACATCCTCTGATCCTGGTAAGGGCAGCCAGGGACGGATGTTTAAAATTATTTTCAGTAACCCAATCCTTGACTGGGCCAAGTTCTCCATTTGTTGAGGAGATGCTAAGGTCATAAGGAATGCAAGGTGGGCAGTGATGAGGGTCATATTGACACCTCAGCCAGTTAAATAAATGAGATGCTTTCAGTGACAGCACAGGAAAGTTATATCTTCTGTGAATCCAGATGGCAAGAACTGACCATAGATGCATAGTTGAGAAAGGCAATTTTAGTGTCTTTAGTTTGTCTCTGGTGTTTATTTTGATCCTGTGATAATCAAGGACTCCTTTGCTGCTTCACCCCTCTTTGCACAAACATGATTACATTTAGCTAATTTCCAAACATTCAATAACCACACATTAATTATGTCTCCCCATTGCAGCAAGGGAAAATGGTATTTGTTTTCACAAAGTGAAGTACCCCAGTTGTGACTTGCCCACAGGTAGACAGCAGCTGAGCTCACGCAGGGGCAGTTATTTCCAGCCTCCTGCCCCTGCCCCTGGATCTCTGTGTAACTGTGTTTTTTGGTCTCTTCCTGTTCTCTCTTATTACAGCAAGAGTTTGCAAACTAGCAGGGATATCTTGATTACTAGCTTGATGACTCAGCCTAAAGATCTCTACTTGCTGTTACAGATCCTGTGTTTCTAGGGGTTTTCATTACCTCTACCCTCCCTTCCCTAAATGTTTTCATCAGCAGGATGCAAGTTTGGTTCATCCAAGTCATACTTTCATATATTCTGAAGTCTCAAGTAATGAAAGGAGAAAATTAATCAGAAAAGAAAGGTAAAAATTCTATTTGTGTTTAAAGAAAACTGCCTGTTACAGTGACCTCTACAGCTCAGTATGCTCTGAGAGGACACCAGATGCATACCAGATATGGCAGGCAAGAGAGATTCCTGACCATGCTAACTGCTGTAGAGGTGCTGCAGATGTAGAATCCCAATGGCAGATCCCAATGGCAGATCACAAACCATGCCACAAAATGCTGGAAGGACATATGCCAATATTTTTTCTTCAGCCTGAATGCAAAAGTGCACCTTTGCATGCAAAAATGTGTACTTCCCTTTCTGCCACCTGTCCTTGAACAGNAAAAAAAAAAAGACACTATCATTCTATTAGGGTGGGACCAGGCTCAAAAAAAATGTAATGTACTCTCCAAGATTTAACAAAAAAAGTGATGCAACTTGCAGCTTTAAGGGTGAAAAAACTCCACAGAGTGGCAGAGGGAGAGCTGTCATATCACGTGTGCTGTGTATGTAGCTATGATATGACAGATCTTCTAAACCTGCTGTCATCAAGAAAAATTCCTGACAGACAACAGTCCAGATCTGGGCAGGAAGACAGCCCTTTTTTAGGAAGAAGCACAGGTAAAATAAAAAAAAGGTCACATTGCTAATCAGGGTTCATATTTGTAACCAATACAGGCTAATCTCAAGACTGAGTATTGAATCTTTCCTATATAATTTTTATAAACCCAGAAATGAGAAGCATCTACTGATTGCTGTATTAATTTAACCCTGATCTAGTTCCATAGGATTAGTAGATCCTTTCCTTTTTTTAATGGGATTTTTTAAATGTCCACATTCAATCCTATTCAACAGCTTTACATCCTTGCAAAGAAGTAATCTTTTCAAAAATCTGATCTTTTAAGACACATGAAGTAGTTTTTGTTTAATCCAAAAATCAATAGACAAGTGACCAAAAAAAAGCCTGGCCCAGCTGGAACACTGTACCAAGAACAGCAGCCAAGAACACAGGACTGTTTTTTCTCTGAGCCGTAATTATAACTCGCACTGCATCTTTCTCTTGCCGGAAGAAGCCAGCCCCCTTCTTTTGCCTCTACCTCAGAACTGGAATAAGGCAGCACAAAGCAGGAGGTGTCCTGTCTTCAAAACATGAGTTAACAACACACTTTATTTAGCCTGCTCCTGATATTCAACCAACAGCTCCTGGCAACCCAGCTTACAAAGGTATTCCACCGCAGTCCCTCTGCATTCCGTGACATAGGTACAAGAGAAATCCCTTGCAACCACAACATGAGACCCAAGAGAATCTTACAAATTTCTTGTTCATAAACCTTGATCCAGCATGAGAGCTGCCCATTGCTACAGCACAGAGAAACACAGACTTCTTATGGCTGCAGTGCTCTGTACGTGTACAACTCTGCAGACAAGAGCTGTACATGAAAACAGGCCCTTTGTCACAGCAGAAACAATCATGGATCCAGTACAAATTGGGAAGTGCGGCTCGCATCTTCCTGGGTTGTAATGCACAGAACTCCCTGCACAGACCTTCACTGGCAGTGCTGTGAGCAGCCTGTGCCCCAGCGCTCTCCAGAGAGTAGCTGCACACAGGTACATTGCTCTCTGCTCAGGTTTCAAACTCTCCTGTCACTCATGGCATCTGTGTCCTGCTAGAAGAGGCTGCTAGGCCAGGCTGCACGTCCAGCATTTTTCACATGATCTGCCAGCAGGGCAGCTGAGGGACGAGGAGGGGACAGGGCTTGCCCAGGGCACAGAGGGACAAAGTGTGGGGCTGTGTGGCTGCCTTTGCAGATACCCTCTGGCCTGCCCTTCTCCCTCTCCCACAGGGGAAAACCCAACAGAGGATCATTTCTGTGCTTGTTTTCCAAAAGACAAAGCAGCTGTCAAACTCATACCCCAAAGTTATTCAAAATTAGGGTTCCACAAGTTCCCTTCATCATACTGCTGCCAGTGGAAAGGACATCATTAGCAGTGCCAGAATCCCACGCTGGCCTTGCCACAGAGCTGGTGTGGAACATAGTTGTGCCCATTGCCTGGGCCTCAGGTGTCCCCCATCACTCTCCCTGACTGTGGGGCTCCATCTGTGAGCTCTCTGGTACAGCAAGACCCTGGTCTCTGCAGCTACTCTGGGTACTGTCAAAGATAAACACCATATCACCTTCTGGGCTCTTACCACCACCACATCACACCAGCACAATGCACCAAAACACAGAGGTTCTTTAGGACAGAATGGCTGGGATACATCAGAGGATGGGGGGATATCAAGTATCACTACAAAGAGCCTACAGCACAGTGTGTGGAGCCAGGTGGGAACAGCAAGTTACTGGTTCCAGCTGGGTGCTGGTCCCAGGCTTGCACCTGGCTGAGCCTGCACAAGTTCCTCTGCACAGTGTCACCCAGTGCTCCATGAAGTGGGATGAACTCTGGTGACGTGCCATAGTAAGAACACTACAGACCCAGGTCAAGTCCAGCATAGACTCCTGCTGCCAGTTCCTCCTCAGAAACAGAAGTGCAAGTGAGGCAGAGGAATCTCAATGGCTCTGGGGAATCCAGCTGTCAAGGCCAACAGGGCCATAGTGGCTGGCCCTGCACACACAGTGCCCTCTGGAGCACTGCACCAAGAGCCTGGAGTTAGCCTTGGAGGCAATACAGCTGTGTCTGTGCAGAGCTGCATCTGAGTGAGGCTCCTGAGAACAGTCTGAGCTACTCAAAAGTGAGTCTTTCAAGGAGCCAAGCTGCATGTCTGCACCCAGGACACACAATCCACCATTTTAACCAAAAGCCCATAGCTGAAAGCAAGCTGCCAGCATGCAGCTGTTCTCACTAACTCATGACTCTAGTTTCAGATATGCTGCCTCTTAGCTGAGATCTCAAATAAACACTGATAACCCCAAAGCACATCAGGAAATACACAACTAACATGGTGAATGAGAGACGTATAAGCTGCTCATGAAGTTGGTAGAAATATGATTTCTAGTGTGGGAAGCTAGTTGTCATCTGAAATGGGAAGGAATTGTTGCAGAACCACTCTAAATAGCAAGGCAGACTGGGGTAGCATGGGCATTTCCATTCTGTTTAGCAGGGAATGCCCATGCAGCACTGACTGTGCCAAGAGCAGTCAGTGGGGTCAGCTGCAGCCCCCACTGTTACCCAGTAAACCCATGCCCAATTCTTGGGGCTGTAGGAAACCATGCCTGCCTCCCCGCCCCAAGTTTCATGATTTATATTTTTTAAAAAAGGGCCTGAGAGGTGGCATGGGAAGGGGAAGTGGCACCGGAAGGGGAAGTGGCTCATTTAGGCTCCTAAATCAAAATAGGAATAAACAGAACATCTGAAATTCCTGCCCTCACTCTTGGTACTTTCTGGATCCTGAGACCAGAACTCAATTTACATTCTCTGGGTGTAGGCAATTATGCTGCAATTTTGGATTGAAAAGATCCATGATGTATTGATAAGAAGTTGGCTTCAGAGGAAAAGTTATTCCACATGCTGAGCTTCTCAGTTACATAAAACATGGCTGTGCCACTGAATTGTTGGCATGTGTGTTAAAGAGGGTGCCAATGGCCACAGCTATGGACTGGACTGGAGACTGAAATCTCCACAGCAGTGGAGTGGAGACCAAAACTGTGCTGGCCTGACATTAGTTTAATTCCTTATATTTTTTTTTCTGTTGGTGTTAGAATGACTTTGAAAACCAGCAGTTCTCAAATACATTTTTGTGGGACCAAATAGTACAGAGACGGCTTACCTGGACAATTAGTTTATTTTCTTTATCGGGCAGAATTCGGTAGGTATAAACACAATTCCGGTACCTAGAACAGACCACAGGTGATATGGTTAGACCACGTCCAGAAGGGAATTTCACTATGGCATCCCTCTCTGTGAGAAAAGACATTGGAAAATCCTGAGACATATAGATTGCATCATGTACAAGGGTTTTAAACCATCTCTCCTTTTTACTTTCTTTCCCTGGAGCCTGTGGACTAACACAAACCTGAAGTGTTCCTGGTCACTGAAACAGGAACATCTGCTTGCAGATGTCACTGCAGAAAGTGATATCAGCATTAGCTCAGAGGGAGTTATTCCACTCTTCTTCTGGCCGGAAAGAGAGAAAACACCAAGTGGCTCTAGCTGTCAGTAGAGCAGGCATCTCAGGAAGAAATGAAAAAGCAGAAATCCAAAAGGCAAAGGGCCAAAATCAGCAATAGATGAGTAAACTGAAGGGCTAGTGCGCTGATTTGTATTGGAAAAAGCAAATAATATATTTCAGCTAAATCACAGTGCAACAGCTGATCACCAGGCACATTTTTATCCACAAATCCTAATCAACAGTTTGAATGAAAATCCATCTCACCATCCTGGTGTGGATGCACACTGTACATGTGCATCTGTAGGGCACCCACAACAAATATTTTGTCCCAGCTAAATACAATTAGATTCTTATTTAAAGGGGGATAGAGGAGTCTTGTGTCCAGTGGAGGGTCACATCAATGCATGGGAGCCCAAGGGAAGCCTGAACAGCACTGTAAGCTTGACCTTCCTTAGCAGCTGCTGAGTTTTGTGCGGTTCACCCAAGAAGTATTGATTAAAAAATATATTTTTACCTTTCTCACATCCTTCTCAAAAGAAATAACAGAATCCACACTCAGATCTTCCTTGGTTGTAACAGAAACACTGCACTATCTGTGGAATTGTCACAAAATGTGGGCTAAGGTCAACCCCCATCTGGGGAGATTAGGCAAATCAATAAACATCCTAATCTCTCTTAGAGTTGTGATGTGAGTCTATTCATCATACAACTTTCAGAATCATTCCACATAGGAGAGAGGAGACTGCCAGGATTTTAGGCAGCCTTATATGAGGAGTCAAAGAGACACTGGAAATGAAAATAAATTCCTCGTAAATCATGGCTGAGTTTTTCCAGGATATCTGGAGGATTGGGTCATGTATCCACATGAATTTGTGTCTTCTGATAGCATTAATGCAAAGGACACAGAAGAATTCAAGCTGTTTCAGGAGCTCGTTTCACAGGCATCTATTTATTCACACATCTGGTACAGAGCTGGAAGGCACGGACATGATCCCCAACTGTAGGGCAGCTACAGCACTGCTAATTTCATCAATACCAGGGCAAGCAGTGCCAGGTGAGGATATGCCCCAAGGAAGGGTATGGTGTTTGTTTTCATGTGTCAATGCAGCTCTCTTACACCATTTACTCCTGTTGATATACAAATAGGGCTAAGCAGAATTACTCATGCAGCAGAGACAATTTGTGTGTGTGGAGATTATGAAACTGATAAATGAAGCCTCCCAATGGCTCTTGTTCACAAGAGGCTCATGCGGCCTTCACAGAAAATGCCCCATCACACAGACTGTACAAGGCTGCTGTCATAATGCTTGTAAAGAGGTTTAAGCTGAGGACAAGTAAGATCGGTATAAGAACAATGAAAGAAGGGCAATTGGGTGAGACAGGAGAAGGGAGGAGCACTCCTAGGATCAAAAGCAGGAATCTTCCTTGCCAGTCCCCTAATTTAGTGTGTGTGGATGGAGAAGACCGGGATTCTTACTTCATTTTTACCCTCAGGCTTCCTCTCCTTGGCATCCTGACTGTCAAGTTACGCGGTCCCAGTTACTGCCACATTCTAGGTCCTCCCTAAAAGCTGGGTTGAGTTCAGAATTGCGCAGCCATTGTTCAGGCTGTCCATGTGGAGGGTAAATAAAACATCAGCCTCAGTTTAAACAAGTCTCCAAGTACTTGTCATCTCCCTGTCCTCTCAGCCAACCAGAGGCGGTAACAGTGTGACAAGGCAGGCATTTTCTCCTTCCTCTCCTGCTATATGTTTTTATGCACAGTGATGATGTGCATATTGGGAGTGTCTGCAGCACTAAACATGGCTGCTGTGCTAGGCCTGGTGCCAAGTGCACCATGAGAGAGGCACGGCATTGGAAAGGGCATCTCACAGGCAGGGTCCTCTTAGAGGGGCCCTAAAGCCACAGCTATCCTTGAGTGTCACCTCTAGAAGTGTTGTTAGGCCTGCAGCCATTCATGGATGAACTGCCAACAGAAGATCCCCCGGAGGAATGATACCAGTTCAGGTGCAGGGAACACTAAAAGCAGGCTCTTTTAGGATTTCAGGCATTCCCTCCAGGTGAGTAAAAGAGCCCATTTCTTGTCAATAAACTGACAGATCAAATTATTCAGGCACAGAGAAAGGAGGAGGAAAAGGGCTTTGCTTCTTGCCTTTTATGGGGCAGTGTGACCAGAGCAGGGGACAGCCATGCAGGGGAGGAGCATTCCCCAGCCTTTCACTCTCTAAATGCTGCTGCTCTAAGTTTCAGAAAAGGAGGCAAGGCACTCTTAAAAGACTCTCCAAATACACCTCCCCTACTTGTCTATCTTTATACAAACCCTGTTTTTCTAAAGCAGCTCTTCAATGAAATCATTATTTCATTCTATGATATTATAATAATAAATGCTTTTTCTGGATCTTGACTGACCTGCCCAATAAATATTAGAGCTTTGTAGAATATGACATTTCTTTTTCAGAGCAAATTTAATGTTTTTTTGTTTTCCATATGTATACACGGTTGACACCTGCTCCTTTTCAACATATTTCTCTTTTATAGAAACATTTTGCAGTCAGCCTTTCAATTCTCCACTCTCCCGTTCTTTGTCTCCAGCCTCTCTATTTTTTAAACAGAAGTAACTGAACAGCTCAAACTTCAAACACCTCCCAGTCAATAGCACAGCTGAAACTGATACATCTCTGGGGAAGTTTTCAGTTTCAGCAAAGGTGCCCATTTTGTGGAGATGACATTCAGAGGGAAAGACTTATTCACCACCTCTCCACAAACTAACTGCAAACCAGCATAAGCTGAAAGCTTGTCAGATCGTTTGACAGCAGTCTGTGTGATGTTTCCCAGACTGTAATTAATGCCAGCCCTTCGCACCTCTGATCCAGCTGCTCTTGGCTGGCAAGGCTGGGTGCTCCCCAGTTCTTTAATCAAGCCATTCATATTAGCTGCCTCAGAATGGATTTAAGAATATAACCTTTGGCTCCCGGTTCAGAAAATCATGGTCATTATATTGTTTCTATTTCCTGATCCCATGTCTGTCAAGTCACAAAAGGCTTTCAAATCCGGCTGCATAAACATTTACAATGGAAAAACTTATGCAAATGCATGTTAGTAGGCCTTTTTGCAGCACCTCCCCTTTCTATAATCCCCACCTTCACTCGGTGAAAATATTTTGTGTACATACTGGTCAAAAATCAAATCAATGGGGTAATACTCAAATCACTCAATAGAAGCAACAGTCTGTTCTAGTAAATTGTTCCATGACTGACCTCTCAGGCCCTCAGCCTCTGTTACAGGATTTTCTCTCCTCCCTCCTGCTAGTACTGGCTATTCATCTGCAGCTGCCCTTCTTCCTCTGCTCCCTGTGGAAAGACAAAAGTCTTCCCTGTGTTGTTACAAGGACCTTAAGAGGCAGGCACCAAGGCTCTCTGCACCTTGTGAAGACAGAAGACATCCACTCCCCAGCCACCACTCCTGGCAGTCCAACACCTACGCCCACGGGGCATTTACCCAGCCCATGGTGCTCAGCAGCAGACAGTGCTGTCACCAGAATCTGACCTCAGAGACAAGCAGTTAGCCCAGAGTTATAAACAGCAGCACCACCTTCACCACTACAAGAAATATACTTTCAGACAGAAAATGAGAAACCTGCTTGTAATGTAATGTGGGGTAAAGATTAAATGAGTTTCATTGATCTGCTGCAAAATGGCAGCAAAAAGATCTGACAGGGTCCCACAAAGGCTCTCTTGATCTCTCCTAAGCCAGGAGCAACTGTCTGATCTCTCTGTAAGACAAAGCCACATGTCTCAGATTTTACCTACTGACTTCAGTCTCCTCTCACCCCTGCTCTCCTGCCTCCGGGAAAGAAACTTGCCTCTCACAAACCCAGGACAGGAGGCCTTGCTCTCTGGTTCCCTACTTAACCCAGAACAAGGGGATCAGGGCTGCCAGCACTTCTCTCCCTATTCCCCACATGAAACGTTTACCCCATGAGCCACATTAATGATGCAGGTGGAATCACTGCTCTGCTGGGTATACTATGCACAGCTCCAGGAACTATTTCAAGCCTTTTGCTGAATGCAACACCGTACAAGTAGGGAGCTCAAACATACGCTGAATCAGAGCAAGAAAAGTGCCTGGGAGGTCCCAGGCTCGGGACTGGGGTCACTAAAGATAAATACTTGACCCAAGTTGTTAAGGCACTCCAGAAGTTCAAGAGGTTATTTTCTCTCAGAGCACAGCAGCAGTGCCTTTGACCATTCTCTCCTTTTGAATCAGGGGCAAGAGCAGCATGAGCAGTACAGCAGTGCATAACTATGGATTTATTCAGCCTGGCTCCTAAGCCTTCCCCACCCCATGGCCCAGCCTGGTTAAACCAGCAGTGCTCTGAGGAGGGCTGCACGTTCCCAGTGAGTACAGCACCTGTTTGTCTCTGTGCTGGGGAGGAGGCAGGGGTGACCCCTGCCCAGCAGGGACAGCAGTGTGGGCTGAGGGCGCGGTGACCGCTGTACTTACAGCACGCAGAGTGCATATGCTGAAGCAATTGACTCACTGGCCCGCACAAGGAAGCTGCCGTCCTTGCCTACTTTGGAGAGCAGGTCTTCAGCTCTGGAGCGAGTGATGTTGCCGTGGTACCAGCACTGATCCATCGCTGGAGCTGGAGGAAACCTGAATGCCAACACAGGAGCTGCCAGAGCCGCCTGTGTGTCTGTGTGTAACGATCAGCCAGCTTCGGCTCACCAGCTTCCTGTTTCAATAGCACAGAGAGGGAAAGGAAACTCAGCCACGGACAACTTCCTCAACTCAAACAGCTCAGAGAGTGAGTGTGACATATCCCTGCAGCCCCCACTCTCCCTCTTTGTGCTGCTGCTGAAGTGACTAGCAAGCCCACATTCCCTGCCTTTCCCTCCTGCTTTGTGTCCAAAAGTTTCAGCTGGTGATCTCTTCTGCTCCCTCAGATTCAGTCCCCGAGGCTTTGGTGGCCTGCCGTCCAGTTTATGATCTGCTGCCAGATCCTTTGAGTTTTCATCTTTTTCCTGTCTCTGTGTCCTACCCACTACAGGTCTCCATGGGGAATAAATAAACCTCTGATCAGAAACACACCGTGCATCAGGATACATAGTACTGACTGCCCCATTCCTGCGTTGACTAGTCCTGATATCTAACTAGGAGTGAGGAGGGGACTTCAAAGAATTGAAAAAAATAAAATTACTAATGCATGTCTCCATGCATAGAAGCAGACTGAAAGGCTGATTTGTGCTGGGGATTTTTGACCAAAGCTCCTTGTCAGCTACTGTGAGATGGATTCAAAGATCTTTCCTACTCTAAATCCCCAAAGGTGGGATAGAGCAAAGCCGTGTCTGACAACCTGCGTCAGAGAGGGGAGAACTGGAGCTTTCACTTCCCTTTTCTTTGTCTGTACATCTGTCCCTCAGCTATGCTGTGTGGCATGCTTAGTGCTGCATCTCCAAGACATATTTGCAGCAATACCAGGACATTCCTACAGGGGCACTGCCTGCATGGCAATTTTGGTTACCTGTCTTGTACCTCCAACCACTCTGTCCCATGCACATCCACATTTGAGCTATATCTGAAAGCAGCAGCTGAGCTGGGACTCAAAGCCCAGAGGTAGAGGAAAGGTGCAAACCCTGCTAGTGCTACGCAATCCTTGGTTCCCAGAACTAGGAGAAGTACTGGAACTGCAGTACCTGGACCATGCATGAAGTGCTATGCTGTACATTGCGTGGACAGCCAGGCAGGAGAGAACAGACTGTCACTGCACAGAGGGAGGCTAGAATGTGTGGGTGTGGAGAGGGAGAGTGAACCAGCACAACCCAGCATCCATCCCTGTAAGCCTTCTTGTTGCTTTCAGCTATGCAGAGGCTTGGTCTGCAGTGTCCAGCTTAACCTCTGTAGTGAGATGGAACTGTGGGCAGCAGCAGCCCAAAGCTGTGTGGCCAGAACAGGGCCCTGCTAGATGAGCAGAACTGCACTGTGCAGGGCTTCCTGTCCACGCTGAGCAAGCACTGTCTGCACACCAAAATTAGCTCAGCTGAACCTGGCCTTCAGCTCCACCAACATCCACACAGACCTTTAGCAGACAAACTCCTACAGATTTGGGTGCCTAAATGGAGTCAGACACAGAATGCCATGAAGTGGCTCTGCCAGTGAACAGTAGCTGTAAGATACAGAGTGGTTGCAAACTCTATTCTCCCAACCAAAATGAGAATCTGCATATGGCAAAGGCACCATGCAGCTGCTCTGACAGCCCTGTCTGGCCACAGGACACTGCTAACCTCACCTGCACCAAATCCTTGGGATTTCTGGTACCTCCAGTAGCTTCTCTGGAGTACAGCTGCAGCAGGAAGCAGAACAGTTCTGAATGTCAACCACCATTTGACCTCACAGTGCTCTCCATGCAACAGACATGTATCTGAATGCAGAGTGGACAGAGCTGCTCACAACATGAATTTTGATAGAATGAAACTCTTTGGAGAGCTCCTCCTGATCTTCTGCAAACTAACACCAGGTAACAGATACAAGCCCTCATTAGACATCTGAGACTAATTAGCTGCATACTTAGCTCCTATCCATCCCACCACCAACATAGATTTTTAGCAAGCTGCCTTCAAATCCCATGTCCAGGCACACACTAGTCCTTGACTTGGAGACAAAAACAAGGGGAAGGAATCCAAGTACAAATGATGATTGTGGCAGTTGAATGTGCAGGCAGGTTTCTGTGCATATTTCTTGGTCCTAAAAGAAAGCACAGTACAGCTCCAGCAGCTCAAAAGGTGAATCCAAATCTCCTAATATAAACAGCTCTGTGATCCCTAATGGCTTGTTAGCTTGGAATAATATCTTATCTCCAAGACACTACAATAGACACTTTATCTAAACTGGTTTTGCTATAGATGTCCAGGTTGTACTGTACCAGATGGGTGTCCACCCACCAGCCTCTGCAGAACCAGTAAATAAATAGTGTCTGTGTCATCATTCAAGGTGTACAGGCTGAACCAGTAAATAAATAGTGTCTGTGTCATCATTCAAGGTGTACAGGCTGAATATAAGTCGGGGGTTTGGGGTGACCACTGTACACATTGAATGTACAGTGGTCACCCCAAACCCCCGACTTATATTCAGTCTGTGCATTGCATCAGCATGGGGACAGCCAGGCTTGGCCAGATAGAAACTTGAGTATGCATTTCCATGTCACAAAACTAAAGTATTCCATAGTACCTGATGAGGAGGTTAAGTCTATAGGGCAGCAGTTAGCTTTGCTGAAGTCTAAATATACTGTTCCCTAATTAGGCATCAGTGACAGGCTGTTGGCCACAAAGGTTATTTAGACTCTGGCCTACATCTAAAGAATGTATGAGTAGCACCCAAAAAGTACTGGCTACCTGAGCCACTCTGCTACTCCAGCCCAGCATGTTACTGACCTGTTGCTTGGGAAAGGCTTGACAAGTTACCAGTGGATCCGTGAAGGTCACGAGATCCCTTCACTCCCTTGGTATCTGCAGCATCCAGATGCCCTGAAACAAATCTCCATAGTGAGGAAAGTCAGGGCCTCTTTTCCCACCATCCATGAAAGCTGTCAGTAGTAAAAGGCAAGGGTAGGAGCACTGTGCAAGCAGAGACTCACAGACCTGAGCAGTGACACTGCAAAGGATCCTATGGGACTTGCTAGTGTTCACCAAAGGGAATGTGTTCTGAGAGACCTTTGAAAAGCAGGTGTTTTTCTTCACCAAGAGGGCAAACAAACGTATTTTCCTTGCAGTCATTGAACACGTGCACACACGCAGGACACAACACACAGGAAACAAGCACAGACTGGTTCATATGCAGAATTTTGTCCAGAGGCATGGGTAACAATTTCCTAGTCCATCTGCTCTGATGTGTTGTGCCTGGTAGCCGTTTGTTTCTGGTCAGTCCCTTGTCCAGTCATTGTATAATGCCTCCTTTCGAAACACACTGTATAGTAGTAACTAAAACTAGAGCTGTTTCCTTCAGAAATCTGCTGAGAAAACTGTCAACATTGGAAAGCCTTCCAGCTTGAGTGTTTTATGCTACTCTGGCCTTGGTCAGTTCTCCTTCCTCTGACACTGGTGCTTTTTTGCTGAAATTGGGGCAATGTTATTTGTTTGACATAGTGCCTCATATGCCAATAATACTCTGTAATAACAAGACATGGGGCTGTTAACAGTAAGAGTAGTTGCTATGTGGATCATAGCTTGGCAGCTGTGTTAGAAAGACCAGCAAGCACTTCCCCTCCTGACTCTAAATTGGGAGCTCCCTCTGCAGACCTGTCCTGATCCTGCAGTTCCCATATAGGCAAAATGCCATTTTTGCCACTTGCTTTGTCCCCCAACATGGAAGGGTCCCGGTGTCCTCATTGACTCCTACTATCTCTGCCCAGGGAGAGGGAGCA
Source organism: Leptocoma aspasia (assembly GCA_013399835.1). Classification (NCBI taxonomy): domain Eukaryota; kingdom Metazoa; phylum Chordata; class Aves; order Passeriformes; family Nectariniidae; genus Leptocoma; species Leptocoma aspasia. The sequence continues at coordinate 179,927 of VXAX01005631.1, read as the reverse complement.
GCCAGAGCACACAAGGCTGTGGTTTTCTTACACATGGGAAACTGCACCTTTCAATGCAGTGTAAGCAAAAGGGCGAGTAAACAAGGAAACACAGCGTGGGAAGTAAGGAGAAGGTCAAGTTAGACAGAAGCCCCTGGGGTGCCTGGGCACTCAACAAGGCAGCCCCAAACACACCGAAGAAGTTGGCATGGAATATCTCAAGAGCAAGGCATCACATGGCCTTGCTGAAATAAGGAGACAGAAAGCCCTGGAAATTGGAAGGTGCCTACATTCCTACGGTGGCTGTAAGAAGCAGTGCTCCTTACCAGAGCCAAAGCTCTGAAGTTTCCTGAAGAAGATGACAGCAGATACAGGGTAATAAGCCCAGTGCCCTCTCTAGAAGTTTCTCCACAACTTACTAAATACCACTTGGCATAACCCTGCTGCCATCTGTTCCCTTGCAGTCCCTGCGCTGTCAGCACATGTCCCTGATGAAGTCTATCAGGGACCTTAAGGTGAGAAGCCCTATGCAAAGGTCACACTTGTTTTGGGCACATGATGTGTAAAAAGGCAGGCAAAGAGAAAGGCAAAAAGGGAGAACAGGCAATGGAAAACAAAACCAAATGTGTTAAGTTGTGGTATGTTTAATGGACTTCACAATCTATAGACACAACAAGCCAACACCAAACTATGTGTGCAGCAGGAGTAAAAATCATCCCTTTTGCAGAGGGATGAGAAATGACAGCAAAAAGCATCAGCAAAGATGCTTTTCAGAGGGATGCTGATGGAAAGGCTTGAGACTCAGTGTTCTGAGGGAAAGGCTTGCTTCAAGGTGAACATGACAAAAATAATCTCTTCACATTGTCTGTGGGTCCCATATTCAAAGAGGCAGGAGAACAAAGGTGAGCCATCGGGCCCAATGCCCATGTACTGCAGATCCGAATACGCACACAGGCCCTTGAAGAGTATGCTGGGTTTTGTCCAGTGTGCTGGATTTAAAGGGCTTTTGTTGAGGTAAATTCCTAAATCTTTTCGACCCCTTGGGTCTGTAGGATGAGCATAGAGTAACCAACTATCTTGACATCTGGCACCTAGGGGAGGTGGAAAGGCAGTAACACTTCCATGGCATCCAGAGGGAGGTTCTACTAGCATTTGAACTTGCTGGCCTCCCTCGAAGTCCAGCCCGTGGTTGTAGCTGACAGCCTGGATCCTGGCTCCGCTGTTGCTCCTTGCATTGCAGTAAAGGACCTTTCTGCCGCAGGTATGCACCTCTGCTACCTGGCACTCCACTGCGCTCTCCTCCCCAATGAAGTTCCCCTTCTCCCATGTTGTCCCATGGTCAGAGCTGATGAAGCAGAAGGCATGAGGGGTGGGGTGTTGCTTGGGGTCCAAGATACGATAGGCATAGGCAGGAATCACAAGGCTCCGGGCCTCATTGAGCAATTGTAATCCGTGACCCGGCCCCACCGCAAACGTGGCCCAGTCCTTGTACTCATTCCTAATGGTCCTGTCGGTGATATCCTGGGCTCTGCTCCAGGTGCGTCCTTGGTCCATGCTAGTGACATAGCAGAGACGTACCACATTGATCTTCGTCCTCAGCTGATGCTGCTCAGAGATCTTTCCTGGGATAGCTATGAAGAACAAGATGAGTTTCCCTGATACCTCATCATATACCGGGCAGGGGTTCATAGATCGGTGGCCTTCCAGCTGTGCACTGACAAGGGTTTCCATCCTTTTCCACTGCCAGGGCCCGTGGGAAGGGAGACAAGAATGGAACACAGTGTTACAAAGAGACCCATGTTATAGTGCAAGGATGTCTGGATAAAAGCTACAGAAGAGCATGGGAAGAACAAAAACAGGATAATGAACAGAGCAAGAAACGGGAAGACAATAATCTGGCATTGCCAAAGGCAAGTGAAAATTATTTAGATGACACAAAGCATGCACACTTCACCAAGCATGTGAGTTATGTCCTTTTCAATTACTACTCCCTGAGGAACTTATAGCTCTGTATCTTGATGCAGCTGGTGGCTGATGACACCCTTTAAAAAGCTACAGCGGCTGAATTTTCAGAAATCCTCACAAATATATATATGGCAGACAGACATGCCCAGTGGTCAAAGTGTGCTAGTACAGACACTGTGCTGTGTCAATGTTTTTTAGGAAGTCACAGAGAAGCCCAAGCCCTTTTCAAGCATCCTGGATGATGACAAATCCCTTTTCATTCGGGCTCCTGTTCCTCCACTTTGATGTGAATGTTCGGGAATGGGCAACCCAGCCTACACTGAGGCACCTTGCTAGGGCTGATTGCGTGGCTCTGGTGTGGAGACTTGGACCCTGAGCTGTCTGACTCAGAAAATAGGTCACAGAGCTGGTATAACTACCTGGCAAGCCCTGTTTTCTTCAAATGAATAGTACATAACACAATCATGTTTCTAACACTAGCATTGCAATTAGAAAACTATGACTACATAGTGTTATTGGCTTGGTAAGCAAAGCAGTAGTTTCCAGTAAGATTATATTAATTAGCTTTTCTGCCCTGATTTGCTGATTAGCCTTTTTGTTCATATATTATCTTTTTCTATCCAACTAATACTAACTTTTATTGAAAATTTAATATTTCCATTTTAAGAAACTCTAGCATGTGAACAAATTACTAAGTTTATGACCAACAGAACCCCACTAACTGAATTATGGGGAGTTACACAAGATGTTACCTGAATGGTATGACACTGCAGGTGGGCTCAGAGGCTGCTTCTGCTAGGCAGACTCCAGCTCTTAAGAGCCTATAATCTAAGACAACCAACAAAGGTTTGGAATAGAAAAATATAATTACTTCTTGTCCCCCAAGACATTCATGCCTTTGCATATGCAAAAAATTATTATAAATAGAGTTTCCACCACCCCCAGCCACATGGCAGCCTAACTGTTAATAATAACCAGTAGGTTAATAAGGCAGCCAATTCACTGGCACCAGCAAACCAGACACTTTTTTTGCATGGGGAGACTAGCTATTCTTAATTGGTTTTAAACCAGAAATTAGTCCTAAAATGATGAGTTAAAAAAAAAAAAAGAATAGTTACTTATCACTAATTTACTCCTCCCTGTCATTGTGGCATTTCTTCCTCTTCCTTGAGGCATTTCTGCCTCTCCACCACATTTTTCCTGCTACAACAGGACTTTTGTCCCATCTCTGTATCTGCATCCCCAGTTCTGCAATGAGGGGTCAAAGCCACCCCTAGAATATCTACTCCATTTTAGTCCCCCCAACAGCTGCCCATAGGGTTGAATCCCAGCAGTTATAACAAGATGTGCATTATTTTTAGGCAGATTTGTCTCCTGTACCTGGGGAGGAGAAGCTGCCCTGTCCCTACAGCGAGAGGGCAAATACATTCAACTCATTGGAGTAAGGTGGGCAGAACAGGGTGCAGTGTCCCCTCTTCCTCCCTGCGCTGGTACCTGAACGTGCTGCGTGGCTGGGTCATACACGCCTCTGCGCATGACTATCAGCTTGGCGTGCTCATCCACCGGGTCCTCTCGTTCCTCAGCAAAGGCCAGGATCATGCTGAACCGCGGCAGGTAGAGCAGGGCTGGAATTCGATAGCTCCAGGTACCATTCCGGAATAATGTTTCTTGCTCCAAGACAGGAAACGCAGCCATTGCCCTGGGGGAAGAGGAAAAAGCACACTGCATTTCCACCCAGCGAAGTGTGATGGGGCAGATTCCACTACTTTCTGCTCTCTCTGCTCAGCCGGACCTGTCCTGCATTGAAACATACTTTCTGCTACTTTCAGCTTTGTCTTTTCCTTCTGCTTTTCCAAAGAGAGCCTATGCATAGCATAGTAGCTGGAACTCAGGCCAAACTTACCCCAGGAACAGCCTGGTTGGTCTGACTGGAGTGTTGCAAGGTAAGTACACCAAATACATAGTTAGTACTTTGTTTTTTCTTTTTAATTAAATGCACAGGCTATTTTTTTTTTTGTTTACTCTGTAATTCAGAAGACTGTTGATAATAAGACATTGTAGTACTTTCCCCTCAGAAGACCATTAATTTCTTGATGTTGTATCCAAAACTTGGCACAGAACTTCTGCTTTGCCAAATATGAGCTTAAAATCCCATATAAATGACACACGGAGGCAATCTCTGGCTCCAGGTGTGCCCCAGTTTGAGGATGGCAAACACTGAGCATGAATAAGGAAAGGAAAAGAACACCCCTCCTTCCTTAAGATCAAAGAACAGCCTGAATGGTGTCACATCACTTGGGATGGAACTTCTCACCAGACAGAAACCTTGTCCTCTTTACAATGATTTAATAGTAATGTTATGAAGGAAAGCAAACATGAGGGACAATTTAAGGAAGCTGCCTCTGTGTAACTGGTCTGTGCTATGCCCCTACATATCCTCTCTCCCCTTTCTCAGACCTATTTGGCCCTCTGTCCTCTTGCACCAGTGAGCCAACTCACCCCAGTAAAAAAGCCAGTAGATAGAGGGAATTGTGTCTCAGCAGATGGGGGAAAAACAAGAAAGAAAAAAAATAAAAATATGAAAGGAAAAAAAAAAATCTCACATGATGCACCAGAAACTGAAGGCTTGGATATTCCCTGCTCAGCAGAGAAGGCAGGGAAGAAAAAAAGAAAAATAAATATTAAAAAATCAAGCCTTAGATCTCTGACGCATTGAGTGGGTAGGATGGCAGGAAGAAGATGACAATACACTATGAGTAAGAAATTCAAATGCCTCCTACCTCGCTGAGGCAAGACTTGCTGCCCTCTTCGTTGAGGATTCTCCTATTTATCTACATCTTGGAAAGTGCTATAGCACTGGACATGGATGAGCTCCTGATGTTCTTGAAGGCTGCCTTGATAATTCAGGACCAGATATGGAGGCAGCTTCAGAGTGCTTGTACCTACCTGGAGAACAGTTTGCACTCTTCCATTTTTAAAAAGATTATATTAGCCAGCCTAACTAACATTGACTTGGTCAATATTTTTTTTTTACAGTGTTTATTTCTGAGTTAGGAAAACACAGATAAACTGAGTTTATCTTCCAGACAAGTCTGAAGCACAAGGCTAGCTAGCTCACAGGACCATACATTCCGCTCTATCCAGATCCATAGCTAGGCAGCAAGTGTTCAAATATTCCTTGCTTTCACCTTCCAGATGCTATAAATATCAGTGAGATTTTTTGAAGTCACAGCACTGCTCAGAAAGGTCTGAACTGCACTCCTCTAGCTAAAGCCAGCTGTACAGTCCACAGCAAGCCACAGGTCCACTGCCATTCCGATCCAAAGGCATTGGAAAGGGAAGTCTATCTCCCAGGAGCAGCTGCTCCCTCCTCACTGTCGCAGAAGATACAGCAATGTGAGGAAAGGCAGCAGCACTGCTACTATACAGAGTGTTACCAGAACTGGATCACAGCTATCCATGCAATAACATGAAGGAAATAGGAAGACCTTCCTAGAACAAATAACTGTGCTGTTCGCTACTTACCAGCATGGATCTGGCTATTTATGGCTCCTGAAAGAGAAACTCACCAGTGTGCTTCCAGGCTATTTAAAGGGAGATTATTTAAAGGGAGATTAGTCAGCCTGTCTAGTGCAGCACAGGCTCCCTAGCGTTTCTGCTCATGATGCCATCCTGATCTTGCAGTCCTGCTTCAGAGGAGGGCAACAGGGAAAGAAAAGAAAGGGAAAAAAAATAAAGGAGAAGAAGAAAGGGAGAGAGAGAGCTCTGGGCTGGCCCATGAAGCCCTTGATGGAAAGCCAAGAGACCAGTGCCACAGGAGGCCATGCTGCAGCCTGCTGCACATGAGTCCCTCCCTTCTGAGCCTGTCACCCAGCTCTGCCCACACTCAGCCCCTCTGTGACACGCTCACTGTGAGTGTCACAACATCTTCCACTTACTGCCAAATGGGGATTGAGGAAATAGCTGAACTGGAAATAGCTGCCATAGAAACAAGCCTGAGGTTCCTGGACACAGCAACTATAATCAAGGAAAATACTAGAATCAAGTGACATTTCCATCTATCCAGAGACTTAACAGGGATACATGTGAGTGTGTGTGTATATATACACTTGTCCATACACTCCCTACACACAGTGTGGGTATTACAGCTGTATGCATATATATACATGCTATGTATCCATCTGCAGAGAAACTTTTCCATCCTTTTTTAAACACACCAAGTCAGTATTCAGCTTTTTCTACGTTCTCCCTTGTGGATTCTCATGCAGAGATTGAGTCATAACAGTGTGAGTTTCACACAGAATCAAAAATGCAGGATCTTTAAATAAGCTTTAAGTTCATGATATATATATATATATTAAAAGAAAGCAAAATTGCGCTGCTTTAGTTACTTGTCCCACCAACTGAAAGGAGTTGATTTTTCTTTTGACCCCAACCTGTTTTCAAAGGCATGCCCACTAACTAGACCCTCCTGAATAAAAAAGAAGTAAAATGGGCAAATCATTGACTGGACAGCTATATGGTGTATCAATGCTCATACTCCAGGACTGCAGGAATTCAAATCACACATGCTAGTCCTTCCAAGGCTACATTGCCAGGGGATGCATGTGTCCACGATGCTACTGGATTCCTAAACCCCACTGAAATAGCACTGGCTGGCCTGCAAGGAAGAAAATAGTATTGCAGCCAGCACACCCTAAGGACATGGGCAAGACAAAGATCACAGCAATATCTTTTGAAACACTAAGAGCTCAAATGGAAAAAAAAAAAAGCTTCTGGGAATACAAAGGCCTGAAACAGAAGCAAGAGACTGGAGAGCTGCACGCCTGAAGACAAAAATTGCTCAGACCAGTATCAACCCAACAACCTTGGAGAGAGAGTTAGCCGTACTTTTGTGAGCTATAGGAGTAAGAAAGGGGAACAGGATGTAGTAATTTTTTTCTTAAGAGAAAAGAACATAGCTGGTCACCTCTTTCTGGATAACAGAGGTGCTAGTGGGGAGAAGGGAAATTTATCATGTAGCCATTAAGCCAATATCCCCTACTGTGTTTTTGTATTTACTGGAGTCTTTAATTTATTTTCCAGGCTTATCCTTGCAAAGTATCTTCTTCAGGGAGACTAATGTTTACCTGCAATTCCTCTCCAAGGCATGAGGGAAGCTGCTGCACTGAGATCCAGTACCTCACCTCTGGGCAGGACTGGGCAGATAGGGAAAGATGAGCACACTGGAAACACTAAGAGAAGAGGGAGTTAAACTGGAGGAAGCCATTACTCATTATTTGCAAGTTACACAGCTGTAATGATTTCCAAAGCAGAGACTGTTTCCAGCACACCAGAAGAGTCAAAAGAAACAGCAGTTGTCAACAAGTGAATCTATGGTGGATTTAATGCCTGGAAGAAGCCCAAGTGGCAGTAAGGAAAAGATGCTGGTAGACACCAGGAGAGGGTACTTGTTCCTTCCACTTCTGTCCTTCAAGGCAGCTCTCATGGACTTGGAGCAGGATGAGCCATTGCATGTTTATTTGCTTCAATCCTCTCCAAGAAAAGTGAGTAAAAAGCATAACATTTCCATTGGCTTCAGCTTCTGTAAAAACCTGTTCTGAACATGATCAGAACTAAACTGAAATGACAGCATGTCTTTAAAACAAACCCACAGAAACGAGGTAATACACTGACTTCGATCCCCTGGATCCCATCAGAGAGCTCTACAGTCTGTGCAGCAGGTAGCTTGTTCTTGAATGATTTCAGATAGGTCCCAAAAGAACTATCCAACTTGTTAAGGGAGAATCTGGAGGAAAAAACACAATCAAAAAACCCAGAGAGAGTCAAGTGCAAAACTCAAGTAAAATTCTGCTTTTCAAGGCAAGCACGAGAACCCAGGACTGGTCATTTTCTCCTCAGCATCAGACCTGGACTCACAGTGTTTTCCAAAAGTATAAAGTCAACTAAGTATTATGCCAAAACACACTCCTTGTCTCACTTAAAGGGAAATAAGACATTTCCATTGGGATACTGCATAGAGGGGTCCCAGAAGTAGTCACGTTCCAGTTGTATAGGGCTAAGAAATAGAAGACCCAGTTTGCTTCTGGAATAATTGCTGCACAGTGCACTCCTGCGTGGAAGATTTCCCCCCTCCTAAGCAGGAGCCTGTTTCTGCCAAAGCCCAGCATCAGAGCGCTCCATCTCCAGCCTGCTTATGCCTTTAGACCAGACCCTACACTAAATCTAGGCTATGGAATTTCTTAATAAGCCAAGCAACACACATTTATTTAGTCTACTAAATCACCCTCAATGTAAAGTCAGAAAGATGTTATCAGCAAAAACTGTCAAACAATAAACCCTAAACAAACTAAAACATTCAGAATTCAAAACTGAAAAAGACACAAAACTGAAATTACTTTAATCCAGCAGCCAATTGAACTAAACATTTTTAACCACACTAGAAACAGAACATTTCTCTTGTGGTAAAAACTTCATGCCACATTTACAAGGGTATTTTCCATCTCCCCAGTACATGCTTTCCTAAACAATCAGGGTCTGCTTTCAAACTATTGTGACTCAACTTGGCAGTAGCTCCTGTGCCTTAAAGTGGAGATTTTCTTAGCAGGAGAGAGGAATTACATGAAGCAGCAGTATTTTTCTTAAAATATATTTGGTGGAGGAATACACAAACTGCATTCCTACTTGAAACTACAAGATGTTGTATTTACCTTTTTAGTTCCTAGCAATGTCCACAGTTATGAAAAGAAAAAAAAATAGAAAATGGAAAAGAAAAAGAAAAAATACCTTTTTTACTCTGTGTCTTCTGGAAGTCACGTCACAAGGAAAAAAAAGCAGAACCAAAAAGCACTCCTATTGGATTAGACAAAAAGGGAGGCTCACCACACTGTTACCAACTAGTCTCCAACCTGCAAAATTATTTATGTTGGCAACAATGCCAGCTGTCTTGGATCCCTAGGAAAAGCTATCAGCTGGCGTATAAACACAAGCTTACATTTAAATAGCAAACCTATTTTGCATATAAGGGGTGGTTCCATGTGAGCCAGACAAACAATAGAGGAAGACTTTTACATTATCATAGTAATTAAGCAGCATGTTTCTACCTGCATGGGTTGGTGCACTGTGGCACAGCTGTTGGTTCTCTACAGTTCAGCATGCTGTCTTATTTCTTGGTCCTCTACTCCCCTGGTGCTGAGGAAGGCAAAGTTCCTCTGGTTGAAGCATGCAGACTCCCAGTGCTTTCTCTCAGAGTACTGAGCTCTGGGAAAGTTTGCCTAAAGAACCCACAAAATTATTATAACCAACAGGTGATGGTGCTGTGATAATCTAACATTCTGGCTCCCACACACCTCCAATCCATCAACATGTTCTTTCTGGATAAGAAATGGGTTAACACAGGAGTGCCCAGGCAGGAATGACATGCTGATGCATTCAGGTGCAGCTTCCAGAGCCTCTGTGGAAGTGTTCTGAGGCCAAACTATCCCAGCAGCTGAAGGCAAGAAGCTACTGGGGGAAACCAAGTACAGGGAGCAGAGTACAAGCCTACAGTCACACCTGAGGAAGAAAGGGACAGCAGCACCCCTTCTCCCAGCTGTGCCCTGGCTGCCTGAGAGGCAGCACCTGCAGCTGCTGCAAGTACCCAAGCAAATAATTTCACAACTACATTGTGCTACTGCTGTCAGAGATGACAGCAGTATCCCATTTCCTATTCCATTTCTTGCTGCATCCCAAAGTTTCCCCTCTTCTCTACTGCTGCCATTAACACTTCTTGTCTTTGAAGTGATCTGAAAGAATGAGAATAACAATCCTGTGAACATATCTTGCTAGTTATGGAAAAAGAGTAAGAAAAGTCTCCTCATTTGATGGCAGCTGTGGTTGATCTGTGCAAGCCAAATAGGAAGCTACAAAGGTATGGCTTTCCAACCAATCAGCTGACCAACCAAATTAAGGTAATGCTTCCATATTACTCTGTTTCTCTTGAGCAACCTTGTATTCTATATTACTCTGTTTCTCTTGAGCAACACTGTATCCTTTTCTGTGCCAGAAAGAATCCTCATCTTACCTTGGCAAGCCATCAGAGGGTATCAGACTGGCAGAAAATTAATCCAGAAAAAAAATAAATAAATAAAAGAAGTGAAGGTTTCTGCTGGGTCATTGTCTTGGATTGCGTCAGCAGGAGTCCATCAAGCAGCAGAATCTGCAGTTGGAGCAGGAGCATAAAGCTGCTGACAGGAGGAGCAAACTCACAACCCAGACTAGCACTTAGCCATGGATCTAATTAGCTGCATCATAAAACCACACCCCGTGTTTACGAACTTGCCTAACTGGGTGAGTAAAGTATGGCCTTAATTGGGGAACACAAGAGAAGACTGAAGGCATTTGTATCTCACTGCATTACCTGGAAACAAACAACAGTGTGAGGAAAAGTCCCTCCAGAGACAGTATCATTGATATCCACAGGATACTAACTTTTAACAGTGGCTCCTGGAGAAGATCCAGAGTCAAGTAAAGCAGAAGCAATTAATGGAGGACAAAAGACATTGAAGAAGCTGCTAAGGTGCAGTCTGCCTGAAAGCGAGACATGAATAATTGCTTTATGGATTTCTTCACCCTTTTTCTTCCCCCTGGCTAGCAGCAGTATTTTTCAGGTGATTTTCTGAGTCACACACTTGGCTTCTGCAGCCAGAAAACCCATAAATACTCATTTGTTTAATAGAAAACACCTTTCCCAGCTGCAGCTTAAAACTGGCTGTCCATCTCTTCTGAGTGGAAGTCCCAAGTGTGGCTTGGTGTGGTGGCAATAGTTCCATGGGCTATGGTGGCAGCATGCATATGGCAGAGTAGCTCTGCCTCTGGCCACCTCCCATCTCCCTTTGTCATCTCTTCCTCTCTAAGATTCCACACATTCCCCTGCAGCCAGCTGGGGTGCCCTGCCTTTGACCCACTCCCCAGGACCAGTCAGTATCAGATATGGCTGTGCAGAAGCTAACAGTCTAGAAAGGCTAAATGTACTCCTAAAATGAAGGATGTGCTGCTTAGTCCTGCTCTGAGGTTAAAATGAGTGAATCCCAGTGCCTGTGCAGGACAGTCCCACAATCAACATGCAGCCACCTCACACTTCTTCCCTGCAGCCACCAACACCACTACCAGCATCCAGGCTCCTGCACTGCTCTTCATTTTCCAGACAACAGCACAGACCTGTATTTGCAAAAGCCCTGCTTTCTGATAAAAGAAAAAGTGCTTTTCCCAAACAACATATTGTGTTCTGAAACTATTTTACAAAACTGTTCCTTAGTAACTATCAAAAATGGATATCCCACTGTAGACATGCACAGCCTGATCCTCCCTCTTTCCTTTCAGTGTAAATCAAAATCAGTGTCACCACTGAAGGTTTAGGTCAGAGGAGGATCAAAATCTTCAGTTCTATTGTTCCACACTTACTTCATTGCCCTTATTGCTGATTGTTGTAATGAAAACGTTTTTTTAAAGGTTAAAAAATGCAAATGGGGTGTGTGGGTGCATTAATAAGAGGATATAAAAATAATGCAGAAGATAATATAATGACAGAATCCTGAACAATGGAGCATTTGAATTTGGAGGACTGTGTTCAATTTTGGGTGCCACCTTTTAGGAAAGATACGGCAATAGCTGCAAATGGAGGCTGAGGAAAAGAATTCAGAAGCTAATGCTCATGAGTGTATGTGAAAAGAAATTAGCAGGAAAACAAGAAATGGCACATCTAGTGAGTGACATGCAGTCCATTAAAAATTGCCAATGTATATTTCCCTTGCAAAATGCTTAAACCTGATTCCATTGATTCCCAACAGCATTAGAAAGGCAAGGCTGGCTGAGGTAATTCAGTGGTTTTGCTATGCTGTACAGTGTAGCTGTTGTTGTCAGGCAGCTGTAGTTCAAATCAAGAGGTCTGTGGGGTCAGACCATGTGAAGCAGCAATTACACAGTACTGCAAATTTGAAGTTAAAACATGATGTGCTGCTTTCCAGGCACTTCAGAACATGGTATTGTTGGCAGAAGATCCATCCTATAGACCTGGGCTTTGACTAAAAGTCTCTTCTGTCCGGGAAGGAAAAAAAGAGACAAACAAGAAAAAGCCAAAGTAATAATAATTATGAATGTAAGACGCAAATGCTAATGGCAGAGCTCTTTGGGAAACAGGGTTCACTGGATGAGAAAACATCCACTGTTTTCTTTTAATGCCAATTCTAGTTAGGGAAAAGACCCTCTGAGCACATTTGAGACCAGCACCTCACTATCCTTATCAACTGTAAGTACAATAGGCATGAGGAGCAAGTACTCTTTGGGTTAGTACTTTTTCACACTCCACTAACTCCACTTACATTACTTTTGATTTCCATCAGGAGGAGTAAGCACAGAATCCTGCTGCTGGTGTCTCTCTCACAGTAAATACAATTTATTTCCTCACCTTGTGGAAAAAATTGGACAAAATAAAAAAAAAATTATTCCCTTAACTCAAAGGGCAACAACATTACCCCATAGCAGACCTGTAAGCCTTCTGGCACTCCATGGTGAGTCATGGGTTTGTCATAGGGAAGCTTCCTCACCCTGTGAGAGACAACACCCAATAAACAGCCTGCCTATTATACACATTACACCATTTCTCCATTTACTTTGCCCATTTGGAACAAAAAAGAAAATACACTTTATTTTTATTAACAGAACTAATGGCATGATCTATGAGAAGGAAAGGAAGAGAGGTGGTGAGGTTTGAATACAAAAAGAGGATTGTAGAAGCAGGATTTATTTAGCCCTCAAAAAAACACTGAGAAGGAGTCACTGCAGCAATTTAATGACTGGAAAATGCAATAAAATTGTATTTCCTTGCTTCATGTACTCTGCAGTTCTTGGACACTCAGATAAGCAAGTCTGAAGCACAAGGCTAGCTAGATTCACCCTAGGCAACTCTTGCAACAGCGAGGAGCCCAAATTCCACTGCATCCTTCATTCCTGAGTCCTGCCAGCTCTCAGACCAGGAGTGCACAGGCCTGATGATGACCTTGATTAATCATTACAGGATTAATTGCTGGCAGTCCTCTATGCCCAGACCAGACCAGCTGGTATAAAGGGACATTGACACTGGTGACCATGAATCGATGATGTCTGAGCTCAGATTAACCCAAGTTTAACTCAGTGAACATCTTCCATGGAGTAGGCTGGGCATCCAGCTGCATTTTAAAAAGAGTAATGTTGTGACCAATTAAAATATTTTGAAATGAACAAGACACTTAGCAACTTCAGTGAACTTCAAAAAGAAAAGAAAAACCAAAGGAAAGATTAGCATCAAATTCAGCAGGCTATGTGATGCTTTCTCTAAGAATCAATCCAAGTGCAGTCTTAAAAATACAAAGCGAGTTATCCAAGGATGAGGGGAAAATTCTCTCCTAGGTATCGCACTGATTGAAGCAATCACTATTATTTTTCTTCCTTTGAAGCACTGAACCTAAGATGGCCCCAGAAGAGGGACATTCAAATCACAGCAAGCAAGTAGCCTTGTAATAATAAATTGTTTCAAGAGTGAAATTATCACAGGCATTTGGATTGATCCAAAAAGCCTTAAAATAAAACCAAGCTGGCTCTGCTATATTTACCCCAATGCCCAGGTATGTGAACACACACGAAATTAAGAAATGGCAATCTAAAAATAGTCATAAACATGTAGGTCTTTTCATCTCAAATGGCTGTAAATAATGTAAAGCAAGAGCAGTTTCTCATCCAGTGGGCCTTAAAAATGGAAGCAAATACTATTTACTGTTTCCACTCGAGTTTGCAGATTTGGACCGAAGTTTCGCCCAGTTGTTAAAGATTTATACGGGAGGTTTAACAATCCCCTGTCATTAAGCCTTGGCACAAGCAGTGCAAAGGACGTTCAGGGCATATTTGTACTAACTTATCTGGGTAAAGAGAAAGCTGTTCCTTTAAACTGTGTTTGCTGTGACTCTGGAAACTGAGCAAACAAAATCTGAGGCACACTTTACTCTCAAGCAGAACTGACAGGAAGGTACAAGGACTGAAGGACAGCAAACTTCTGTAGGACATACCTGCCTCTGGATTCACAACTGAATTGCAAATCCCTAACAGTTTGGGGGAGTTTAATTCAGACTTTTTGGACATACCTCATCCCGATGCCAAATGAGAGACTGGCTCAGCCCCTGAGTGTCAGGTGAGTAAAATCCTATTCTGGGGGGATGCTGGAAGAGGAACTGCCCAAGGAAGAAACCTCAGGCCACAAACAAAGGCACAAATCCAGTGCCCAAGAGAGAACTGACTTTGCTCTATAAGCAAAGTCACACTGAAGGAGTCCTGTGCAAGCCAGAGAGAGCACAGTTGTGACACTGTTGAAATACTGGCTGATAGAGAGGAGAGACACCACTGGCACAACCTGGTAGGCATAAAACCCAGCACCCACAGCGGGGAAGCCTAGTCAGAGGGGAGACCCAGACTGCACAGAATGGCATTAATGTGACCAACTAAACAGCAAACATTCCCAAACCAACCAAGCTGTGTGTCTTTTTCCAGGGGCAGCACAAGTTGTGATTTTTCCTTTTAAACGTTTATGTGTGATCTTGCTTTAAAAAAATATATAAATAAAGACAGGAAATATGAAAACCAGCCTGTTTTCCTCTAACCTCCAGGCTGATCCGTCCCCTGAGCCAATTTTTCCTTTCAGCCTCAGGAGGCCAATTGTTGTGAATCCAGTGTAGCTGTGAACTCTCTCCCAGCAATTATGTATATTTTTAAATGTACAAAGTAAACAAGGATTCAAATTTCATAACAAGCTAGCTCTTCTGATCTTAAACTATCAACAGATTTGACCGTTATAGTGGAGCGGTCACTTCCAGACCTAGTTGAAAGCAGGAAATTGGACAAAAATAGTGAAAGGTATTTAGAATATTTTGCTGAACCTGCAAGAAGTACTAATTGGCTGGCATCCCTTTTTAAGAGACAGGCAGGTATTTTATTCAGGGCTGATTTTCTACAGATTCAAATAGGGACTGTTAACTCGAACCTACTTTAAGAAAAAACTGTGAACCCAGGAGTATGTGTGAAACACCACAGTAGCTGCCAGACAGGAAGAACCTAAAGAACCCATTGTCCCACACTGTTATATTGTGGTGAGGACCTTTGCAAGACAATATAAAATGCTTTAACAATGTAATTACCCTCATCTGTCCCTGAGTATGTGGTCAGTGCCTGGGGATTTCACTCAGATTTTTCTTTTGAAAGTAGCTTGTTCTATGATTCCTATAATGATCATTTTTCCCCCCAATAGTTATTGGAGGAAATAATTCACGTTTCCAAGTAGCACCCTATGGAAACTGTCCCATCATATCTAAAATAAGGAAAACTGACAAGACTCAGTAAAAGCCTGGAACAATCTAGAAGTCTCATCTCCCTCTTGCCTTCTCTTTCCTATGTGAAATCATCTTGGAAACAGATGTCTATGAAAAAAACAGGTCAAGCAGGTTACTCAATCTGCAAAACTTGGACTTTGCTGTTCCAAAAGGGAGCAATTCCTAAAACAAGAAGCCTTTTTAGGAGCAGTTGCAGTCAGCTCAAATAAAACTTAAAAAGAACAACAGGGCCACTGAGGAACTAGAAATCTAGACAAGACGCTTGCTTTTCACTTGGGGACTGAAATGTAGAAAATATCAAATGAAAAATAACCAAAACCAAGAGAAAATTCAAACTAGTTCATTTTTTTCTTTAATTACAGTATGTTCCAGAGTTCTTTTGAACACATCAGGTTATCTCATGTCATGCTCCTGCACTAACATTGAGCTCCTGCTTAAGTAACTCAGAAGAAAAAAGACTACAGAAAAATGCAGGAGTATTCACAAACTGTAATATACTGCTCCCAGTCTAGAGATGGGAAACTAAGACTGACATGCTCAAGATCGCCCAGGGGACTGCAGTAGAGCTAAGAAATTACATCTACTCTCCCAGAACCCAATCCTGTGCCACAGCCATGAGCCTCGTCCCAGCCTTCCTCTTTCTGTGCTTAAAAACTGGGAATGAAGAGGAGGGTAAAAACTGCTGTTAGAAGGAAAGATCCAGAAGGGAAAGTTTTGCCAACCTTTCCTAGCCCTTGGGTAAAGTGACCTACAGAACTGCAGTTGCAGACACCATGGCACTAATTTGATAAGATGGAGACTCCCTGTGGATGTACATGCAGCCAGAGCACTGCACGTGTCCCTCGTTTTCTACAGTGCCATGCTGGCCAGTGCTGCAAATTAGAGGCAAGTGGGAAAGGCTTGGGGTTGATTGCCTAAGCCTTGGGCTGGTCTCCCAGTACTGGGAGAGAAGAGGCTGCTCTGCACTGGGAGCTGCAGTCCAGCAAATTTCTCTTCCCACCAGGGTCTAAAAACAGTCATTCTGAAGGGGATGTTTGCATCAGTCAATGCTGTTTGCTAATGAGTTTCCAGAGCTGTGTATCAAGTGCTTTTCCTGAGTTACTAAAGACCCATGCAGTCAGAGTAACAAGCTGTAAGAATAGAATCAATTTATGTCATGTTTGAAATTAGCTGAAATTAGCTTGATGCAGTTGACAAGGATAGCGTGGCATAGCAGCACTCCAAACCTGCCTGGCTTTTCAAACTAGCAGTAACCAGTCTAACAGGATTCTGATGTCTTAGTGACTTCTGGCTCCCTTGCAGCTACACGTTTGCAAGCAGATTCACCAAACAGGCACTCCTTAGACCCTCCACCCAATAAACACCAAGGGAGGAAAAAGTGAGAACTCTACTATTTCTCGATCAACAAAATTAGCCTTCTCTTTCCCTGCTTCTGTATGGAAGCTTTCAAATGAAAAACCCTATGAATTCTTACCTCTCTGCAGTTCAAACAACCAGCCATGCTCATTTCTTCCATAACAAGTGTCTAATACACAACCAGCAAATCTAGAAATAGAAGTGGGCATCATTATATTTCTCCCCAAGACCAGCACAGGTCTTGTCTGCCCTGTGCTACTTGGCCTGTGTACTTACTAATGAATCTGTCTTGAAAAGCTTCAACCAAGACATCTGTTAATCCTCCTTTTCCAAGTGTCCTAGCATTACTAAACCTCTCTGCTTTCAGCAAGGCATTACGTCCTGGATATTATTTCTCATACTATGTTTTTTACTAAATCATTTCATCAGAGACTAAAGCTTCTATGCCTTAGTCCTTTAAGTTTTCTAAGTAAGTTCTACATTGCATACACATTCCATGGCTAGGAAGCTTCACACAGCCCAAACAGAACAAACAAAAAGGAACAAGGACTCACAACTCCCACATGCAATCCTGCAAAACAGAAGAGATCATCAGGCAGACTGCTGAGAGCCTTCCTGTGTACGTACTTGCACAGTACATGGGTATCTCCTGCTTTGAGGCTACATCCTGCAATTTGCCTCTAAGCCCTGAGCTGATGATTGTGTGCTCCCCCAGCCTAGGAAATCCAGTGATCTGGTTTTTAATTATTCACTTACCTTCCAAAGGTAAGCCTGGAAAACCCCATGAGTTTTCAACGACAGCTACTTAGCAACAATTTCAGTAGTATCTTCTCAGCAGAAATAAGGAATGGGATGGCATCAATGGCAAGAGCATTTCAAAAGCAGCAGGAAGAAGGGGGCTTCCTCTAGAGGCAGGAGTTCTTGTTAGTAGAGAGATGTCAGTGATGTCAGAAGAACAAGTACGAGTTTATACATTTTACTTCTCAGGACTCTCAAAATCTTCAAGCAAAGATGCATTTTCACCATTGCATGTGCAACAATTTACGGAAAATAACAGAAATAAGGTCAGATTTTTGGTTTATTAGTTTTGTAATAAAAAGCAGAAGAGTTTGGAGATTTCCACTTGTGCTCTTCTGTATGATTTTAAAATGAGGTTGACTCCTTCTACACAGCTGTAGAAAACATGTGTGTTTATGTATGTGTATATATGTACATGTACACATAGGTAGTGTAGCTCCAGAGGCGAAATTCTTTAACACCTTAGCTATTGCCCATGGCTACATCTACTACATGACACCCAGGGGACGAAGCATGGAATTTAATGGGATAGGGCTGGACCACTCACTGAGTTGGATGGATTGAGCAGGGATGACAATTAGTAGTGGCATATAAGAAAGCACATCTTTTTAGATAATTGTTCTTGAATCATAAAGAATCAGTAAACAGTAAGAAAGATAAACCATGCTGCAGCAGAAAAATATGCAGCTTTTTACTGTTATTTATTAAGTATATATTGATATATATATTAGTCAATTTACACAAAGTAGTGAAATAATCCATGTTTCATGCAGAGGGAAGTGTATGAAGGCATGTATCCTCTTCTGTCATGTGTCATAATATTTGTGGAACAACTTATTTGGTGGTCCTATGGACACATGGCTTACCTTTATGCATAGAGCTACCCACAATGCCAGACTTAATTCCAGAAACATTTTTAGAGCTAGCGAGAACATTTGAGTCATTTTTAGCCACTTTAAATGTACTGGTTTCTCTCTCCATCCCCATTCACTTGGTCTCAGGGTTTCTAAAGCACATAGTTTGGAGATTTATTATATGAGACCAATGTGTTTATTTTTAGCCTCTGAAGTGTTTCTAAAACAGGTTCTCTGTAACATATGTGCAAGATAAAAAGGGATTTTTTGTCACAAAAGTGTAATGAACGATATAATTCTGTCTTGGTTTGCTTGCTATAAATAAGGTACCAGCACTAAATCATGGCAATAGAAACATTGTGTTAGTTTCCTCAGCTGAAAGACTATCTCAAAATCAGAGTGGTTGTAGTTTGATTCTGTTAAGGCTGGTTATAGAATTCAATCTTATTTACAAAATAAGTACAAAATGCTTAATTTCTGGAAACATGTGGGGTCAAACTATTTGATATTCTTTTCAGCCAGCATTCCCAAACTTATTGTCTAATTTTCTCTGACTTCTGCTGCCAGAGGACCTCTGGTCAGTCTGTTCTCATGCTCCACTTGTTTGTCTCCA
Source organism: Leptocoma aspasia (assembly GCA_013399835.1). Taxonomy (NCBI): domain Eukaryota; kingdom Metazoa; phylum Chordata; class Aves; order Passeriformes; family Nectariniidae; genus Leptocoma; species Leptocoma aspasia. Next base: position 160,971 of record VXAX01005631.1, on the reverse strand, counting down.
CCTCTGTGCCTTAATCAAATAATACCTTGCCCCTGCACCTAAATAGTTGAAATTCCTTTGTCATGTACATTGCTCTGAACAGGGACATGTGCTTAACTGTCTTTTGCCACCACCTAATAGAAAGTGTCAGGATTATAAACACTTCCAAGGATGGTGATCCCAATCAGGAACAATGAAAATATAAATATTTGTGTAATCAGGCAGCTGGGGGCCCTGAGAGCTTTAGGGTAAGATGTTACCATGCCTGTACATCCTTCTGCTGTATCCTTGGAGCAGGGGTGGCTCAGCAGGACACGTGAGAGCATCACACTCTCACTGGCTCCAAGTCTGTGCCTTCACCTCAACCACTGATGAGGCTAAATTAATTCATAGCTGCATCTGCTGAGAGCTAAATCTGCCAGAACCTAGGGCTGAGTCTGTGGGTGTTACTATTCCCCTGACTCAGACAGAAACATCTCCCAATGCAAACGCAGGCCTGAGCTTGGGCAGAGCCCCAGAGCCTCTCCCAGGGTCCTCTTGCATGTGGCACTCCTTAAGGGTTTGGCACCCGCATGAGCAAGAGCGGCTGCTGATGAGTAAGGCCTGCTGCTGGATTTTGGACTGTGCTGCATACCAGCAGAGCTGGGTTTGCCTCATGATGCAGAGTTAAAGAGTTTAGAGATGACATTCTACTTCAATTAAAACCAAGTAAGGTGGACAAAAGTCACTGCCTAACACACGAGCAGGGATGTAATGGGGGAGTCTTGCTGGTGGGAGACAGAGGTTTAGTTTTGGTTTGCACAAGACTTTAAGAAAAGCATTTTAAAATTAAACCATTAAGATGCAGCTAAATTGGCATTTGCAGGTACATTCAGACAGTATTTAAAGAGGAAATATTAAAGGAGCCATGTTATTTATAAGGGCTTGAAGTCAAAGTTTTGTCTTAAAACAGCTCTACTGGTTCATCAAATATACATGAATGTGCATCCCTATATTCAGCATACAAAACCTTCCAGATGAGTCATTAGTAGGGTTTTTACACTTGAAACCATTTCAACACATAAAAAGGAAGAAAAGATGAGAAGATTTTCTGCCTTTCTACAGCACAAAGACGCTACCGCCAAGACAGCAATTTCTGCATTGACCCCAAAACAAAATGATGTGGAGCTAGACATCATTTAAAGGGGCATCCAGCCATGGATGGATTTGAGCTGATGGCAAAACTAACACAGCACTAGGTAACTCAGAGTAGGGGTTCATTGCCCTGTGTGCTGAAAGCACCCATCTGCATATTTCGAGTGAACACTCAGACGTATCAATACTGTTATCTTTATTCCTGGTGGTGGTAGAGACCCATTATACAGTCAGACAAGGGCAATTCTTCTGTGACTGCATGTCCCTATATAGGTAAACCATTCAGTCACGTTGTATTCATACCTGTTATTTTCTGCTTTGAAACATCCCTGAGTTACACAGCTGGAGATTTCCATCTGTCTCTAGTATTAATTAAGCAATCTTCATTACTCTTCCAGACTGGGTAACAGCGTTGTATAATATCAGCAACTTTTGCAGTTTTAATTTCAAAATCCTTGTGTTAACTTCCTTATTACAATACTTAACACTTTTCAGTCAGCCAATACACCTCCCTACTTTAAAGAAGAATTAGGAATTTATTGAAGGACTGGATTCACCAGCAAGGAGAGCCACCAGTGTCATCCTGCTGCACCCCTTCCATCGCAGGGAAGGCTGAGAACAGAAAGCCAAATAAGCGCCACACAAATGATTGCCTTGTGGCAGTGGAAGAGAAGGTGCAGAAAACATCCTCCCAGAGACACATGCTGACAGATCAGGGCCAGCACCAGGCACACCAAAATAGCCCATGATCCAGGATAGCAAAGTACTAGGGAGGCAAAGAATCCATGATCCAGCTGCCTGCTCTGCTGTGCTGGAGCTCTGGAAGACTGCCGCTGAGAGAGGGGCCAGGGTGTGTGGAGCAGCAGGTTTGGCAGGGAAGGAGGTGGATCTTTCCAGCAGCTCAGACACCACTTGCACCTCTCCTGTCTCAGCAGCAGCTGAGGCAGCCAGGTGGCTTTCCAGGGCTGCCAGCCCCAGCAGCTCCCTCTGCTACCAGTGCCCACCAGGGCTGCCACCAGTGACAGACCACACAGTCTGCCTCTACCATGACTCGTTTAGTTGTGCCTGCCTGGCACGTCGTGGGATGAGGAAGAGATGCTCAACTGGTGCCAGAATCTACCTCCTGCTCCAAACTCCCACATCAAACTGCCCATAATAAACCCATTTGAAATACTTGCAGGTCTGCACAGCTGCAATCTCAGCTTTCAGTCTGCAGCTTCTGCTAAAAGCATCCTTATATTTGATTAGCCCTAACAGGTTAACAGAAGTTACACCTAATATACCTTTGATACATCTAATATCCTTCATATCCCTCTAAGTCCACTCTATTTATACAGTAGTCACATCCACAGCCCATACCTTGAAAACACCTCTGGTCCCACACTTCCAGAGGCAGCAGTGCTCCCTGTTTCCTGCACACATCCCTGTGTCCAGGTCCACACTGTTCTAGGAACCTCAGTCCCTTTTATAGCTTGTATTAGCATCTTACCCAACATCCCTGAGTTCAGCTGTTCTTGTACAAATTCATGGCATTTGCTGGTAAATGCCAGTTTTTTACATAAGCAAGTAAAATTTCTATACAGTCAAATTCCTGGAGGCTGGATTATGTGTGAGTCAAAATGCATATTTCTAGTGTTGCTGTATGTGCATCATTTGCTGACTTCACTGTTGTCATCTTTCCCTTTTCCCTACAGACTGCTACTTTGGTCTCCATGAGCTCCAGGGAAGTGTTTGCCTGCAAAGCACATTCAGGTGGGTGGTGACTCAAGCCATGTGATTTCAAGGCATGTGAATATACTTGGGAGGATGTACTCCTAACAAAAGACCTGGCACTCACCTACCTCTAACTGTTAGAGATGAATACCTTCTTCAAAAATTCTCTACAAATACTCAGACAGGGGTAGTTAAGGTCCACACATGCTTGAGTCATTCTCTGTCACTGAATAGTTTGACTGCCACCAGAAAAATGTAATACTAAATATGAATGCATCCTTCAAACATATCCCTAGTATTTTAATACACCTAAAGAACTGGAAAAGTCAGGACTATTTGATTGACATATCAGTAAATGGTTTCTCAAAACTTTCTTATAGTATCAATTTTGAAATCAGAAGTATTGACTTCAGAAATGCAATTCTGGTTTTGAATTCTTCAATGAAGAAAGTAAAAAACAGTATATATTGTTTATAACCACCACACGAAACGAGTTCCCCCCTCTGCCTCTCCTAGAAAACATGAAAGTCTCTCTCTCATCCATTGCTATCTTTGCTTCTGGTCAAGGATCTTGCTTGTTGATGACTGTTTGATAACCTGGAAACAAGTTAATTTTTCAGGAGGGCACCCTTCACTCCTCTAATGAACAAAAAAAGGAGTATCTAGCAAAGATAAGCACACAGGTTTGCCAGGGGTACTGAATACATAGATAAGTCTTTGGGTAACCCAGCTGAGTGTCACCTGCCCATGCAGGGGCCTCCTTCTCTGCCAAAGATCTTTGTAAAAGCCCAACAATGACATCCATGTACTCTCATATTCACCAGCTGGGTAAAAGGGGAAAACAGTCTTCTCCATGCACAGCTGTGCATCTCTTTGCCTAATGATCCCTTTGGACATTTCAAAACCATTGACGTAGAGGAGATTGTTACAGGTTCATCTCCTCGAGTGCCAAGGCATAAAATAATCTGCAGAACAGAAATAAATAAAAATTTAACAATTGTTAGAGTTTGGGGTTAGGTAGGATTACAGCTGTAATATTAATTGTAGTCCAGTTAGAAGACATACTTCCATCACAGTTGCAAGGATCAAGCCTTTGGGGCTCTAGTCTTGGGACAGAAAGAAAAGCAGAGGAAAAGAAATAGCCTCTTCTTTCTTTACAAACTGTCTCCAACAGCAGCTGTTTTCATTCCGTTGTTCCACACACCCACAGAAAAAGAAACAGGCTTAGTGAATCTCTGTACCTCAGAGTAGTTTACAAACCAAACTTAACACCACCACCAACAAATAGGTCCTTCATACACTTCATTAACTCTGGAAACAGTCCCAGAGCAACCACCACAGTTCCAAACAGTCCAAAAGGCAGAACTGAAGTCAGGATCCAAATTTAGAGCTGTGTGCTGTGGTTCAGGTTATGAAAGAAGAAAGCAGACTTTCTCCTCTGTAGAGCCAAGAAGCTCATGTCCAGTGCATGATTTCAGGGAGTGATCTTCTCTTTATAAGGATAAATCATAGCAACTTCAAAAAATTTCGGAAAGCGGAGGATTCACAGATGATGGCCCAACAGTCCCTGATGTCCCAGGGTCTGCTGGGGTGACCCTGGGGGCAAGCATGGGAAATGTTTGTGGAACACATGAGTTCACAGAGATTGCAGAAGACCCATAAAAAAACCTGAAACACCTACTTTCAAACCTATCTTGGGTAAGTCTTGGATATACTGTAACATAACAAACCAGTGATATATGTGACTTTTTAAAACAGCATCTAACTAATCCACAGCACATTTTTATGCCCTTCTCTCAGCCTGCTGTCAATTTTGTATTCACATTTCCTATACAGCATCTCTTTCTACTACTCATGACAGCCCCATCAGTCACAAAATCATGTTATATACTCAGGAAGACTTTGACAGCTGAAAGAATTCAGCAAAGGACTAGAGAATGCTTAAGTAATCCGTTCACATTTTACCCAGTCCTACAAAGGCTGATGGATCAACTGACATTTTGCTGTTGTGATGTGCCTCCTAAAAATTCTCGCGAGTCCAGGCATAGTCCACGTACTGACACACGGAGCAGAGGATTTTTGTGCTGAAGTCCCTGTGTCAATGAGGAGGTACACTGTCAGTTGAGGGGAACTCTGGGAAAGCAAATCAAGCCTCTGCACTATATAATCTTGTCTCTTCTACCTTCATGCTTGACAGTTATGGATTTTTCTTCACTTACCTACATGGCAGGAGTGAGTACTGTTGATAAGCATTAGAAGGCACCCAGCCCTGTAAAAGGCATTAATTCTTCTATTACATGGAGAAGTATACAGATAGACAGATTTATAGAGCTTTCTCTTCAGCTTTTACCTTCTGTTCTGTAACATTTTCACCCTCATAAAAAAGGACACGGGCACCATCTGTTATACACTCTAAATCAACAAGTAATACCAAACCAAAATACAACATTCTTCCAGTAACATCTGTCATATGTCATGGAATGACAACCATGAGTATATCAAAGCAATGTTCAGGACATTAGAATAAGGCTTGTAAGGTGATGATGTCAGAATGATCTCCAATAAAAAGTCCTGTGAACTCCCCATTATCCTAAACAGATGATGGACTATGGCCTCTGAACTAACCAGAACTTTGCTCTCTCTTCTCCTGTTACACTCTGTTTTGTCTGTCTCCAGCTCTAATTCAGATAAAGCTGATGGAGTTGTGGAGGCTACCTGTCTTCGTCTGCTCTGCTGCTGATCCACTGTCTCAGTTGCCATAGAGACAAGCTCTGGAAGCCATGGATGAGCATGGGAGAGAAGCCACCCACAGGCTCCCCGCTGGTGGGCGCTGGCAGGGCCATTCTCGGCAGGTACTAGGACAGTCAGGTTCAGTCTCTGAGGGTGAGGAAGAGTCAGCAGGTGCTAACCCAGTGGTGCACGAGGGGGACTTGCACACACGTTACATTGCTATTCAAAGAAATTCCAGGTACTACCGATCCATGAGGCTGCCAAACAGAGGGAAAAGAAAGACTTCGAGAGAGGCAATGCACATGCAGCATGCAACAGGTGAGTACTGACCCAAACAGCATGATGCTTCTTTTTCCATTGAAATTAGGAACTAGAGGAGTCAATAGAACAGAAGAAGGACAGGAAGATAGAAAGCAGCTCAGCAGTCAGCACATAACAGAACACCCCTGCCCTACAGCACAGCAGGCAGAGGAGTGCCATCCTTCTTTTCTCAGCTTGGAAATGTAAAATGGTTGGATGCTTAAAGACATTTCATGACAGAGAATCTAAACATATGTAGGGCTCTGCACTGCCACCCCTCTGCTCTGTAAGAGAAAAATAACTTAGAGAAAGATATAAAGCTGTCAATGAGATAGGGACTTCTTTAGCATGCAGAAATGACATATTCAAAAGTACAGAAAACAGTCAGCAAAACCAGAGGAAATTGAAGTGGTTCTTTATGAGGGAGGAACAAGACTTCTGTGAAAGTGCAGTTACTGCTGCTTTGCGCTGAAGAGAGCTGTAAGAAACACCTAGGCTCCCTTTAAACAAGGAGACTGAAATAACAGGAACGCCATCCAGAACATACATGCATTCAGCCATGGCTTCAGTAGAAAAGGAATCAGTTGGCTTTCCATGAGTATGAACAGTACGGAGCATGACTGCAAGGCCAGGCTGGAACCAGACATCTTTCAGGTTCCAGAGCTGGAACCTTGGCTGAGCAGATGTCTGTGAAAGAAGCAAGAGAAAGATAGGAGAAATGAAGAGAGAGACAGGAAATGAACTACTGCAACACACTGGAGAAGCACTGGAAACAGGGCTGCATGAAGGAAATTCAAGTGGTTTTAATCTAAGTCCTAAATGAGAGAGACCTGGAGCTGGGAACATAGAAAATGCCCTTTGCTTCCATCTCCCAGGTGCTTTGAGAAACTGAATTTTAAAACTCCTTCACAGCAAAGTTACCTATCCTATTTTCAGGTTATAATCTAACAGAATCAATGCACTGGACTATGAACTTTGGATAGCTGTATGAATCAAAATGATACACCACTGCTTATGTTCCACTGCTGTGCAAACCACTGAAAGCTATTGCTTTGTTATGTAGCAGTAAAGCCACCTCTTCAGCTTCTGAAAGTAGATCAAGTTCCTTAAGAAAAAAAAAAAGAACAGACATCCTCCACCCCCCAAATAAAAGGGATGTGGGAAATGTCCCCAAGAAAATAGGTGTGTCCTGCCTGCCTCACCAAGGGAACCATGCTATTTCAGCAGTATAAAGGTCCATTCAACCTTGTGGCATGGATAGAAGGAAAATTCCCTCCTTTCTCCAAGTTTCCAAGCAGACAGCAGCAAAGAGCTCCTGTTTAATATTCTGCTGCTGTTGCAATGAAGTTTGTGGATAAACTGAGTTGCCTATGCCAGAGCAGAGCTGCTTTCCACCCTGCGGGTGCAGACAGGACCAGAGCAGAGCCACCCTCTCCCTGCCTCCCAGAGCACTGCTGCAGAGCTAGAACAGCACAGACCCGCCCTCCCTCCTGTTCTCGGGTGTCACAGTGTCCCCACAGTTGCTGAGTTATCCTCACCTCTGCGACCTGCAGCAGGCAGTGCAGCAGCACCAGCACAGAAGGACTCACCTTCTTCATAGACCTGCAGCATTGTGGCATCGTTGGCACAGGAGGACATCCCTTATGTCTTGGCCAGTGTCATTGAGAAAGGACAAGCTAAGAGAAGAGCTTCTCTCTTAGCAACTCATTAGAGCATCCACAATGCTGACCTGTGCTTCTCTGCCACTCCCCTCCCTGTATTACCACTACTGAAACAGGACTGGTTCCAAAGAGGGTTTTTCCTTCCATGCCTGCAATTGTTCAGCAAGACACACTGGGAATGTGTCTTTTCTCCAGTCCATACAGCAAGACCTGGCCTAGGGTCAATAGTTCTTTCTCCGAGATAACTGTAGCAAATCCTCCTCAGAGCTATGGCCTTTAAATTCAGCTAGGATTGTGTAAGCAGCATTTCTGCTGTCTCTCTTTACTTCCCTGAATCCACTCCCTCTCCCTGAAACTGGACAGCGGTGCTTCCAAACCAGCCTCTTTTGTAGCAGGAGCTTCTGACAGCATTTGCTGACATGCATGGAAGCAAGGGATGGGTGAGCTATTTTATATTGCCTTCCAACCCATTTGAACAGCAGCTATCCAAGAATGTGACTCAAGCTCAAATATTAACCTGTTCTCATTTTGCTCAGGGAACAACTGGAGGGGAGGAGAGGGGAAGGCAAGACAGGAAGAGACAGAAAAGACAGAGTAGGATACAAAATGAGAAAAATAAAGACTCAAGAAATGAGACCACAGGAAAACAATTTTATCTAAATCCAGCTGAGGGAAGGGCTTCAATATAGGCACCCTTTGCAGTGGCCCAGCGTTGGCTTATAGCCTAGGAGCTGTAAAACATAATAGATGCTTTTCTTTAACTGGAAAAAGAATTGTTGGGTTGTTCATTTGTGGTCTTTTAAGCAATCTTCTTTGACAGAAGGATAACGTGTTTAAACTATTCAAAGTGAGTAAGTCAAACTACTGTTTCATAAGGCCTTGGCTCTGTTTTAGGAAGTTTTAAAATTCTGGATATCACCCCTTCCCTCTGAAAAGTGATTAAAAAGGTGCATCGGAAGCCTGCTTCAGTCAGAGCACTGACCTGACTGTGCTGTCACCAGTGTGAAAAACAAACAGAATTCTGACTTAGACCAAAATATTTCTAATAAAAACAGCAAGGTGATTTATCAACAAGTCTCAAACTTGTCTCTCAAATGGGAGATTTCATTTGAAAAGTGAGATGCATCCTCTCCAGCCAAATATTGCAGTAGTAAGCCTTGAACTTAATGCACCTTTGACTCTCTGTGAAAGGAGCAGTGGATCATCTGAGGGAAATTGGAGAAGCAATTAAAAGTAAAGCTCCTCTCTCACCAAATCTAACCTTCATTTATCTAGTAAACTGAACATCTACAGAATGCAGATGCAGTAAAGCAGAGCTGTAATGAAGCTTTGATTTGGCAAACCAAATATTGGCACACACAGTTGAACATTTTCTGCTTAAATAATTGCACTGAAAGTCACTCATGTTGGGACCCAGCCTAGAGTGGTGAGAGTGCTACTCCTGTATGTAAGAACTGATACCCTAAATGCAACTTCACCTTTTCTCAGCCACATTTGCATTATACAAGCAGGTGACACTTTGATCCTGTTTGAAAGTCAAAGCTAAAATGTAACCACCCCTGTGTCTTGTGGTCTTCCTGTTGCCTTTGGTGTCAGCAAACCACTACATACAGTAAAGGTAAATTAAGAAAATTACTGTTTTAACACCTTCTTGGCTTTTCGTATATCACAGGTTCGTTCAAAAATTATGAGCCCACCAAAGAGCCTCCGAATGTTTTATCACCATCTCCAGCAAACTCTGATCCAACAACATTAGATGAATTATTGATCCAAAGGTAAGGAGGTTCCCATGCAGGGTATTCCCCATGCCTTCCCTGAAAACTAGTCAGAGTGGTGTCAGAATGAGAATGCTTCTTTTGGGAAGGACAGCTGGACTCAGCTGTAGCTCTGATCTATGCCTTCTCACCTTGACTTGTGGTGCTGCTTTCAGTCTTAATGGCTTATACAGCAGAGTATTAGCATGGTGGTAAAAGGGTCTTATCAGTGTGGGTGTGGGGAAGACAGTGAAGGAAAAAGGGTGACAAGAAGACAGTGGGAAAGATGGAAAAAAGGGGAATGTGATGCAGGATCATCCAGCAGAGTTAGCAAACTGGGCAGACTGCCTTAAGGAGTTTCTTGAGAATAAGGAGAGACTGTGGGCATTTCATTGTGGAGCATCCCAGCATCAGGGTAATCCCATTTTTGGGATAGAGAGAGGCTCTTGGCTCTTCTGAAGCGTGCTATGCAATCCCACACGAAAAATAGGATTTTATAGCTGAAGAAGTAGCTACAAAGGTTTTTTTCTAAAGTATCCAGACTTTTTGTTTGCTTTTTACTTTAAAGAACTGATAAGCAACAGAGGTAGTCCTTTTTGGCTTAAATCCCTCAACAACAAAGGTATTCAGAAGAAGACTCTGGTCCCACAACTCAGAAGTTTACATACATCCCATAAATCTGCCCTCACTCCTGCTCTCTTGACACTGCAGCCAGGCTGAGAGAGGAGCAGCTACCTATCCATACCTTTTCAAATATAACTGAGGTTTTCTCCCAAATTCCTTCTCCAACTACTCACCTCCTGTGTGTACATCTGTGAGATAGTCCCCTCTTCTACTGTAGATCAAGCTGGAAGCAGTAAGCACTTGTCCTCTAAGGGTGCATGCATCCTGCTCCACCGTCTGGTCCTAATTACTGAGACCAGCTGTGTTGGGGTAATACAGAGTGCTTTCCCAGGCACCTTTCCTTATGGAGAGGACTCCAACAGAACCATTTTAGCCAAATGTCAAGTTGGATTTAAATAAATTAATTGCATTGGCTAAAATTGATTGCCCCTTGGCCATAAACTGAGCATATGAATCTAGACACCCACAGTCTGCTGCGATGTCAAACCTATCTGTCTTCCTTTCCTTGGGGCATAATCATCACTGTCAGTCTGACATCCTGACACTGGCACTTAGGCAGCTCTGAAATGTGCAATTTCTGATTCTCCCTGGAGCTGGAAACAATGAGCCTGCGCCAGGAGTTAGTTTTATCAAAGATGCTGCTGTGAACAGAGCCTGGCAGGTCAGTACAGGTTCTAAGTCATGTGTCTGCTAAAACCAGGCAGTGCTGCTGAGTAGCATCTCTTGAAATTGAGCACAGAGACCTAACAGAGAATGAGGCCAAAGTTCCAGCTCAAATTCAAACCATGACCTCTTTCCTTCTCCAAAAGATCAGTTGTAATTTATAAGAGAACCACTAGAAATCTGCATTGGGAAAGCCTGCAAGAGCCTAAAAAATTGCCATTATTTGTAGTAATCAATAGTATCTGACTTCTATTTGGAAAAAATGGCCATTATGCAGATAAGACATTTAAAATATTATTGCTGGTCTCAAGAAATACATTTAATTTCTCCCCAAAAGAACAAATGTGGTGCCTGCCAGCTAACCACTCTTCTGAAAGCAGAAGCTAGCAGTTCTGCAGAAGGCACCTCTGACCATGATTGGGAGGGTCCATGACATTCTCAGGAGTCGATCACCACAGTCCTGAGGGCAAGTGGAGCAGCAGTGCTGCAGCGCTTCACATTCAGAAGCATCCTACAGCAACCACATAAATACTAGGGCTGGGCAGTCACAATCCCTTCTCCTTGCATGAAGATAACCAGCAGGTCTGACACAAATGGGTTCTTCACAGGCAAGGATGTCATTTCACATATAGCCATGCTACATAATTCAGGGCAGGAAGTAAACACAGCTGGGGAACAGAGTAAAGAGCACAGGAAAAGGTATTGTCATCTCCATTGTATTCAGATGGGATTTTGATTTGAATCTACATGTCTTTCAAAGCCCTAAGAATAGTGGAGTAATTCACTGATCTCAGAACATTGATGTCTGAACACAAGATGTCCTCAAACAATATTGCTGGTATTCCAAACTCTGAATGGCCATGGGCCATCCATAAGATACTTCCCAAGAGAGTTTTTATGCCTAACTATGCTCAAGTGATATTTTTCCCCATGACCTTTCTCTTATGTGATCTCCAGCTCCCCCTAAGCACTCCAGAGTTCTCCACAACATTCCATAGCTCCCTCTCAGTCTTGCCCATTGTACAAAGGTCCAAACCCCTAAAATGACAAGCCACTTCCCAACAACTTGGCTGATTTGCCCTGAGCATGTCAGTGCTGAGCTTCTAGCACAAGTTCTGCTTCCCAGAGTAACCAGAGCCAAAGCCCTGGAAAGAGCTGGACTCATAAAAAGCTGCTCTTTCACGCTGGGATCAGTCCTTCCAGCTCCAATGTGGCAGCAGTTGTGCAGAGAGCACAGAAAGCTGCCACAGAAGATACATTGGAAGAGAAATGCAGTGTGAAATTTCACTTTGCAAAGTTCATGGAGGCCATTGGTCTACCAGTGCAGAGAAAACTATTTCTTTATGCTGCTTATGAAATCTCCAATTCAGATAAACAAGAACCATCTAAAATCCCTTTGATCACATTTGATCTGAGCTCAAAGAATGGAAATACTACAACAATGAATACAAATAGTCACCTCTGGCAGCAAGAGGGAATCTAGCTTGTTGGAATTCCTGCGAACACATGTATTAGAGAGAAGCAGTGCACATGTGAAACAGCACAACACTCTGAAGGGTGCTCAGGTGAGTTTGGGTTAGCATCCCTTAGCCCAGCACTCTCGGTCCTGGGCAGCAGAGGGCACTGCTTTTATAGCCTGATTTAACCAGAAGAGCAGAAAAAACCTCTGGAGAGTCCGGGACCTGGATTGCAAAAGGACTTATACCATACTTGAGCAAGTTTCCTTCTACTTATGAAATACATTTCTTAAAGTTACCTCCTCTTTATGCTGCCAATGGTGCTTCAATTTGCAAGTGGTGAAGTCAGGAATAACAGGTGCAAACACCTGTTGGCCAAATCTTTAAATTTTGTTGCTCTACAACAAATTTTTGTTCTTTCAGAGATAGATAAATAGATTTTTTTTTCTATCCCTCTATTTGTGTAATCTGCATCCTAAAAAGTCTAAGAGCAACCCTATTTGCAGGGAGAAGTATTTTAAAAACCAATACATTTTCACTAAAAATAGCCACTCTAGGTAATAAAATATCATTACTGTCAGCACCTCATATTTCACAGGATCACACAGAATAGCAAGCAATAACAAACACAATTCTAATAAAGCATCCTTCCAGCATATAGCCAATGGAGATCCCAATCCCAGCCTGCCTACCTATTCCACCCAGTCTCTGTTTGCCAAGTTTTTCAGCCCACTCATATTTTCATTACTGTGCAAGGTCTAGGCTTTGCCCTCCAGGTCTCCCAATCTGATCTACTTCTTCTGGACATGCCCTGACCCCCATGTTCTCCATCAATCTCTTTGTTTCACTCCTTTTCTATCAGCTTCAACTTGTAATTCCTCACACAATTTCCTCAGCCTACTATTTCCCAGACACATTCTTCTCACTTCCCCCCCTGTGGCTCCTATCTCAGTGTCCTATTAGTCCACAGGCTCTTCACCATTTGGCTCCTTATACAATCTTAGTAACCCACCCCTCCACCTAGCTCCAGTGCCAAATTTTACAGTCTTTTCCAATTCACCATTTCCTGAAGCATCCAGTTGTGGGTGAGTTCCTCTCTTCATAGCAGTCCCCTGGTCCAGAAGTAGACCTCTTCCTCACCATGCTTGAGTCTTGCTCCTCCTGTTTTTCAGTCAAGTCTAATAAATAGTTAATTTTTTTTAATATATAAAACATAACTTGTCACTGGCAGATGGTCAGTAAGTAAAAGTGTAAACCAGATGATTATGAGCATCTAATGTTAGAAGCACATAAAGATCTCATACACGGAATTTCTGAACATTTTTAGTTATTGATAAGGCTGCCAGTCCCAACAGATATAACTAAGGTGTTTTGATGAAAGCTTAAGGAGCTTAAGGAGAACAGATATGTTCCTAGACTTTAGGATCTAAAAATACCAGGGATGAAAATTTCCAGCTGTCTACCATTAAAAAGCCAAAAATCAGGAATGGAAAGTGCCCAGATTTCCAAAATCACGGTTAAAATACACACATGAACAGAGGGAACCTGAATGAAACTAAGGTGTGAAAAAGTCCTTAACTAGGTATAACATTCAAATCTATTAGTAATTTCACACTTTTCAATAATTTGGTTAGCTCAGATTTAAAAAGTGCTTCTTACCTCATCTTGTGGCCTTTCTTGGTGTGAAACTCCCACTGACTAGAAGAGTTTCGGGAATTTTTCATGAATAAGATCTGCTGGGCTGCCTCTTCTCTTTTCAGTTTCTAGAAGAGGAGATCTAATTTCTAAAAATTGCTATAGACAACATTTAGAAAATGCACTTCAATTTCATTCGAAAAAAAAGCTCTTTGCATTGCTTTATTCTAAGGATTGCTTTTGATTTGAAATACACATAATAAATCTTAATTCAAATGATTACTCATTTTTGAAAATTACTAGTGCCTGAAAATACAAACCAAGATTGGGAATTCACCCCTCAAGTGTAACTTAAATGAGATAATTTTGAGAAACTATAAACACTCATCAATCATCACATTTTTAACACAAAACGGACCAGATCAGCCAGTATTTCAAATCTTTTCCAGCAGCAGTACAGTAAACCTGGAAACAGTCTGCAACAACACAAACCCTTCTTTGCAGAACATATGCAAGCTCAAACCCCCTTCCCTTTGTCCACAGGGAGCTGAAACATGATCATGCTCCATGTCAATAGATCATGGCCACCAAGGATCATTTCCAGCGCCTTTATGCTTGCAGACCCTAAGAGTTCTAGAGGCAAAACTGGGATTTGGTCTGTTGGGGCATTGCATGGCTACTGCCAGCAACAACAACAGAGGGCACACAGCACCGCTTCTACAGTGCTGCAGGAGAATTATTACAGGGCTTTAGTGTATATTGTTCTAGCAGTCAGATTCTTTCTCTCCCCCTACAACTAGACAAGGAATTTTAGGATGAATTAAAGGGATTTTGGTGAGAAAACTGGTTTGTCATCATGAGTTTGTACTGATTTTGGTAACAGGGGAAAAACTCTCTAGGCTCTGGATCAAATCGTTTGTTACACTGAGAGGAAAAAGTACACCTCCTCTAAACTGCTACCTCATATTTAAGATTAGGTGGAGTAGGAACCTCTCCAGGCCTGAGCCTGCCATTTCACAGCAGTGAAAAATTATCCAAGGTGGCTCTGCCACGGTCTCGACATCCATCTGCACGTCTGCCACTTCTGCTCTGTTGGCACTCATTTTGAGCTCACTCTGTAGTGAGACAATACACACATAGATCTAGTTCTACCAAAGAAAGAGAATCATTTTCCAAGAGATTATCTGCCCAGACTTGCTTACTGTGAATGGGATAAGTTTGAGTGAGTGCTGGCATAAAAGCAGAGGTAGATACCTGCCTCAGGGAGTCAAGGGAAAAAAAAAATAGTGGAATTGAGCAGCTAGATTAGCTAAACTGCATACAAAATCCTAACAATTGTGGAAATAGGGAGGCATCTTATAGCTATTCTACTTCATATAAATAGTTTGGTATTGACTGACTTAAAGTAGTATCTGGTGAATAAGGTATTTAGCATGTTCAAGACCCTTTCCGAGCAACCAGAGAAAGCAGAGCAGCTCCAGGAAGAGACAGACCTGCCCTGAAACAGGCAGTAACATGTGGGATGCAAGGGAATAACACATCTCTGACCCTGACCTGTATCCCCCATCCCCAGCATGAAGATCCCAGTTGCCAGACCACTCTGACAGAATCACTTGTTCGCCTGCCTTTAGGCGGTTTCTGTGTCAAGCTTTAAAAGCTTTCTGTTTTGTCCCCAAACAGAAAAGCAAGACTTAGAAAATCTCAGCAAATTTTGTAGGACAAAAATATCTCCTTCTTGCTAAATATAATTTTTTGTTCCAGTCCCATGAGTACTGTCACCTCAGCTGGGAGAAAAATTATTTCTCAGGCACTTGTTTTGTTTATGGATATTCTCTGTATGTCAATGTGAAGTACAAGAATAAGGCTGGGAAGGAAGAAAGAATAACATCTTTGAAAGATCAAATTACAATTAAAAAACAAACCATCCTAAAGGAAGGAAAAGTAGAGTACTGGTCATTACTATGCAGTGTAACAGCTCTCTGAGACATGGAAACAGAAACTGGGCCTGCCATGGCCACAGGGGGCATTTCACTTCTAGCTGGTGTTTCACCTCTTCAGAGCTTCCCCTGGGTTTATTATCCTTACTGTTTTCTGTGATATTTTCAAGTTTTCATCTCAGACCAAAAGTAAAATTATATTGGAAAAAGTGAAAGAAAAGGGAAGACAGGCAGGATCAATTTACCAGTTATAGGATCATGAGAAGATGCTTTCTATTCCTGAATGTTTTTCATAGCATGACCCAGACATTTTTCTAAGAAATTTCAATTTCCAACAGATTTAACCCTTGCTAGTGAAGCAATATGAGGGACTAGAAATCTGTTAAACTCTTAAAGCATATTTCTGAAAGATTTGTATTTTTTTTTTTTTAGTTAATACATCCAAGAGTTATATTTAGATATATGTTCATTCTAGTAGTGTCTGTTAAGAACTTATACACTGATTTCACTTTGCATACTAGAGAGAGCTCCTCACTGCTCTTGGTCCTTCCCTTGAGAAAACAGTAAACAGCATATCTGATTTTCCAGACTTCAGGGTAATGAAGAGGCTCCCTTTTTCTCATAAAGAAGCTTTTTAGAAGCCTACCCACTCTAAAACCCTTGACAATATTCTTGTCCTGGCAGCAAGCCACAAAAAATTAGCTTCAGATAGTTGCTGCTGCTTTATCCCTTCCACAAGGTTTTGGGCACCCCCTCACTCACCTGGCTCCCCCAACCCCCTAACCCCAGTGTTTAATGGCTGATAACCCATACTGACCATCTATCCAGTGACAATCTCAGCCACAGCTCTCAGGCTCTCATCCTCCTCTGCAAGTTCAACACAGGCTCCAGCTCTCACCCTCACCCTGGTATTTCCTTTCAGTTGCCTGGTTCTTTTGACCCCCTGGTCTGGGACTGGACAAGGACCACACTCATAGCCCTTTCTGAGCCCTCAATGACATTTCCAGCTGTTTTTCTTTCCCATTCTGCTTCTTAATGACTTAACAACTGAGCTCTCCAGTGTGCCAGATCTAGATCTAGTTCACATAAGCTGAACGAGTTTCTCTGGACAAATCGTCATGTGCTGATTAAAAGCTATCCTGACATATAATTTAGCAAAACCAATATAAAAATTATAAAAGGAAGCCATTTTACACACAGAGACCAACACATGGATTTTATGTTGTTGCATAAATTACTTTATCACATACAGAAAAAAAAAAATCATGGTTATTTATGCAACAGGGAAAGAGCAAGCACAAGGAATTTTCCCTCTCTTAACTCCTCAGCTGCAACGTGGTGCAGATGACATTTTTTTTTGCCGAGGGTTATTAACGTGTGGTGAAGAGCTGCACCTAACCTGTCCACAACCACTTGAACTGATGTGAGGGTGTAAATGTACTCTGGAGCTCAAGAGGATTTATCCCTGAGGCAGAAAAACAATTACCTGAACGAAGACAGATAAAGATTACTGAGTACTAAAATACTTACTTCCTAAACGAAGGAATATATCCTTATGGAAGTAGCGACGCTAAGGAAGGGGAGATGAGGGAAATGACCGAACGGGTGCGAAGCCCTGCCGGAGAAGGAGAGGCGGATAGCAGCCAATCCTGTGGGGTGATCAGGAGTGCGCTTCCCGGCAGGAGGGATTAGGCTGAGTTTCCCAGTTACATTCCTCCATCTCAGGGTTTCACTCCTGGAGAAGAAATGCACCATATGCACCAGATCTGGAAGCAGTTCAGGAGAACCCCCCTCTGCCACCCCCTTTCCTCCCTCAAAGCCGGCGCCATCCGCACATAAGCAGAGAGGTGGAGGGGATGGGGGGCAGCGCTGCGCCCCGGGGCTGAGGGACGAGAGGTCAGTGCCGGGGCAGGAACCCCTCCCGGTGCGGGGTGGCCGTGCATGGAAGAGAGGGGCTGTGGCATGAGGTGGGACGGGATGTGCGGGTGCTCGCTGAGGGAGGGTGCCTTGCTGGGGAGGGAGGGAGCGAACGGAGAAAAGGGCTTCCCTGCATCAAGGGAAGTAGCCCCTCCGCAGGAGCTCAGGGGGATGGAGGTAGGGGGGCTTGTGAAGGTGGGGGGCTCTCTGGGGCAGGGATTGCTGCCTTTTGGCAGGGCCCTTGGGGAGGAGGGAGTCAGCCTCCCGGCGGAGGAGGGACCTGCGCTGGAGCGGTGGAGGGACCGGGGGGCTGAGGAGGTCTCTGCGGGCAGGGGTACCGGGACCGGCGTGGGGGGCTCTGAGAGGGGAGCCTGGGGAAGAGGGGAACGACACGACACCTGAGGGGTCTGCGGGGGCTCGGAAAAGATTTTGGTGGCGTTGAGAGGGTCTGCAGGGGGAGGCTCTGAGAAGCTCTGGGGGAACTCCTGGTCAGGCGGGAGCTCTGAGGGCTCCGAGGAAGCGGGGCTGGGAACCGCCGAGCTTCGAGGGGTCTCGGGAGGGATTTGGGGAAGGCTGAGGGAGCTCCGCCNATTTTTTTTTTTTAGTTAATACATCCAAGAGTTATATTTAGATATATGTTCATTCTAGTAGTGTCTGTTAAGAACTTATACACTGATTTCACTTTGCATACTAGAGAGAGCTCCTCACTGCTCTTGGTCCTTCCCTTGAGAAAACAGTAAACAGCATATCTGATTTTCCAGACTTCAGGGTAATGAAGAGGCTCCCTTTTTCTAATAAAGAAGCTTTTTAGAAGCCTACCCACTCTAAAACCCTTGACAATATTCTTGTCCTGGCAGCAAGCCACAAAAAATTAGCTTCAGATAGTTGCTGCTGCTTTATCCCTTCCACAAGGTTTTGGGCACCCCCTCACTCACCTGGCTCCCCCAACCCCCTAACCCCAGTGTTTAATGGCTGATAACCCATACTGACCATCTATCCAGTGACAATCTCAGCCACAGCTCTCAGGCTCTCATCCTCCTCTGCAAGTTCAACACAGGCTCCAGCTCTCACCCTCACCCTGGTATTTCCTTTCAGTTGCCTGGTTCTTTTGACCCCCTGGTCTGGGACTGGACAAGGACCACACTCATAGCCCTTTCTGAGCCCTCAATGACATTTCCAGCTGTTTTTCTTTCCCATTCTGCTTCTTAATGACTTAACAACTGAGCTCTCCAGTGTGCCAGATCTAGATCTAGTTCACATAAGCTGAACGAGTTTCTCTGGACAAATCGTCATGTGCTGATTAAAAGCTATCCTGACATATAATTTAGCAAAACCAATATAAAAATTATAAAAGGAAGCCATTTTACACACAGAGACCAACACATGGATTTTATGTTGTTGCATAAATTACTTTATCACATACAGAAAAAAAAAAATCATGGTTATTTATGCAACAGGGAAAGAGCAAGCACAAGGAATTTTCCCTCTCTTAACTCCTCAGCTGCAACGTGGTGCAGATGACATTTTTTTTTGCCGAGGGTTATTAACGTGTGGTGAAGAGCTGCACCTAACCTGTCCACAACCACTTGAACTGATGTGAGGGTGTAAATGTACTCTGGAGCTCAAGAGGATTTATCCCTGAGGCAGAAAAACAATTACCTGAACGAAGACAGATAAAGATTACTGAGTACTAAAATACTTACTTCCTAAACGAAGGAATATATCCTTATGGAAGTAGCGACGCTAAGGAAGGGGAGATGAGGGAAATGACCGAACGGGTGCGAAGCCCTGCCGGAGAAGGAGAGGCGGATAGCAGCCAATCCTGTGGGGTGATCAGGAGTGCGCTTCCCGGCAGGAGGGATTAGGCTGAGTTTCCCAGTTACATTCCTCCATCTCAGGGTTTCACTCCTGGAGAAGAAATGCACCATATGCACCAGATCTGGAAGCAGTTCAGGAGAACCCCCCTCTGCCACCCCCTTTCCTCCCTCAAAGCCGGCGCCATCCGCACATAAGCAGAGAGGTGGAGGGGATGGGGGGCAGCGCTGCGCCCCGGGGCTGAGGGACGAGAGGTCAGTGCCGGGGCAGGAACCCCTCCCGGTGCGGGGTGGCCGTGCATGGAAGAGAGGGGCTGTGGCATGNATCTGGGAAGGAGGAGAGGGGCTGCAAGGGGCTAGGGGGGCTCTCAGGGGCTGGTGGAAGCCCGCGGGAAGGCTCTGAGGGGATTTTGAGAGTGTCTCTGTGGGGAGGCTTTGAGGAGAGTCTGAGGGGAGGCTCTGAGGGGGCTCTGAGGGGATTTGGATGGAGAACCCCTGGGGATGCCTGACAGAAGGTCTGAAGGGAGGCTCTGAGGGGATATGAGGAGGCTGTCTAGAGATTTTAGGGGAGAGCCATGGGGANCTCACCCTGGTATTTCCTTTCAGTTGCCTGGTTCTTTTGACCCCCTGGTCTGGGACTGGACAAGGACCACACTCATAGCCCTTTCTGAGCCCTCAATGACATTTCCAGCTGTTTTTCTTTCCCATTCTGCTTCTTAATGACTTAACAACTGAGCTCTCCAGTGTGCCAGATCTAGATCTAGTTCACATAAGCTGAACGAGTTTCTCTGGACAAATCGTCATGTGCTGATTAAAAGCTATCCTGACATATAATTTAGCAAAACCAATATAAAAATTATAAAAGGAAGCCATTTTACACACAGAGACCAACACATGGATTTTATGTTGTTGCATAAATTACTTTATCACATACAGAAAAAAAAAATCATGGTTATTTATGCAACAGGGAAAGAGCAAGCACAAGGAATTTTCCCTCTCTTAACTCCTCAGCTGCAAAGTGGTGCAGATGACATTTTTTTTTGCCGAGGGTTATTAACGTGTGGTGAAGAGCTGCACCTAACCTGTCCACAACCACTTGAACTGATGTGAGGGTGTAAATGTACTCTGGAGCTCAAGAGGATTTATCCCTGAGGCAGAAAAACAATTACCTGAACGAAGACAGATAAAGATTACTGAGTACTAAAATACTTACTTCCTAAACGAAGGAATATATCCTTATGGAAGTAGCGACGCTAAGGAAGGGGAGATGAGGGAAATGACCGAACGGGTGCGAAGCCCTGCCGGAGAAGGAGAGGCGGATAGCAGCCAATCCTGTGGGGTGATCAGGAGTGCGCTTCCCGGCAGGAGGGATTAGGCTGAGTTTCCCAGTTACATTCCTCCATCTCAGGGTTTCACTCCTGGAGAAGAAATGCACCATATGCACCAGATCTGGAAGCAGTTCAGGAGAACCCCCCTCTGCCACCCCCTTTCCTCCCTCAAAGCCGGCGCCATCCGCACATAAGCAGAGAGGTGGAGGGGATGGGGGGCAGCGCTGCGCCCCGGGGCTGAGGGACGAGAGGTCAGTGCCGGGGCAGGAACCCCTCCCGGTGCGGGGTGGCCGTGCATGGAAGAGAGGGGCTGTGGCATGAGGTGGGACGGGATGTGCGGGTGCTCGCTGAGGGAGGGTGCCTTGCTGGGGAGGGAGGGAGCGAACGGAGAAAAGGGCTTCCCTGCATCAAGGGAAGTAGCCCCTCCGCAGGAGCTCAGGGGGATGGAGGTAGGGGGGCTTGTGAAGGTGGGGGGCTCTCTGGGGCAGGGATTGCTGCCTTTTGGCAGGGCCCTTGGGGAGGAGGGAGTCAGCCT
>VXAX01005631.1:5767-129171 GCA_013399835.1 Leptocoma aspasia | reverse complement strand
TTCATAACTATTCTTTTTCAGAACAACAGGATTTTCTTAAAAGGAGAAAAAAAAAAAAAAAAGCTGTTTTCTTCATGTTCTAGTGTTATACACACAGAGCTAGGCCCGAGGATATAATCCAAGATATTTTTGTAGTATTTTTCAAGTGTAGCAAGACTTTTGGTCCAGTAGGAATTCTCTGATACCAGCTCAAAACAGCGAGTGCCCTACAAGCTTGTCTTTGAGAGGAGGAGAATCAATTTTTCTCTAGTTACAATGTCCTGGATTCTTTCAGGACAGCCCATTGCACATGATGCAGTGTATTTTCTCCTATAGCATCAGCTGGTTCAGGTAAGTGTAACAATGTCTAGTCCTTGCATTTCTCTGCTCTCTACCTTTTGAGGAAAAATCCAACATTTAAGGGGCCTTTATTGAGCTTGGCCTGCTGTTCTCTCCAAAAAGAGGGTACCACAGGGTTTCCTTCAGTCAGAGGTGAGCAATACAGCTGCAGAAAGAGTTTACCTACAGCCATTATCTAAACACTTAGAAGCAAAGTAGCAATAGGCTGGGTTACTTGAGGTTGAAAGGGACCTGTTGGAGATGAGGTATTCCTAAATGTGAATTCAGAGGGCAGCATTTCTTTTGTCTGCAGGAATACATAAAACAAATTGAAAAGAACAGACTCCCTTCCCCAGGCTCCCAGATAGCACAGGAATTTTGCAACACTTGGCTGAACTCAATGCCTGAGGTGTGTCACAGTTTCCCCCATTTGACTGTTCCTCAGACACATGCAGTTCCATGCTGCTGTGAGTCACACTGTCACACAGGTAGCTTCTTGCAGCAGGGAGGAACACTGCCAATGGCTTCTTTCAAATGTTGTAAGGAACACACAGTGCAGACAGTTTTGCACAGTTAGCAACCTCTTCGCATCCATGCTGTTTCCGCTAGCCAGGACTCCAGCAGCACAAGCCTTGCTCAGGTTCACTCAGTCCATGGCTGCCAGGAAGCTTTGTCTGCCTGTGGCAGCTGGGACTGCTCTGCTCTGCATAGCTGTGTCTGTGACCCAGCTGTGCCCTCATCTCCTGCAAACATCATCAGGGAAGGCCCAGGCATGGCCCCTGCCTTTCTCAGGCCAGATAATAATTTCCATCCTCTAGCTAAGCAGAAAGGAATATGCAAGCTTGAGCTACTTTGTGGCTTGTCTTGTTCTTATGACTGTGTGAATTTCACCTTATCACAGAGTTCCAACTGTGTAAAAATATATAATTATGCCTCTGACTCATTTTCTTGGACACACACCCCATTCACATACACCTACACACACAGTGTATGCTGCTGGGCTAGATATGAACATATGTGAACACTGCCGTGGCTTGTACATTAGAAGTCTATTTTTTCCCTCCCCCAACACTATAAATAGTTTTAGATTTAAACTAAAATACACCCAGAGGCATGCAGTCCCCTTCTTCCGTCTTTTCTCCTATTGGGAGAGGCCAGGCAGATGCTGTCTCTGGGACCAAGCTGCTTTTGGGTCACCAGCCGTATACCAGAGTCCCAGGCAGGGTAGCACTCAAAGTTCTCAGCTTCTCTATCTCTCCTCTCAGCCAGGACAAACCAGCCTTTCGGGAAGTGATCTCACAGCTGGAACTGGATCCCAAGTGCAAAGGCCTGTCCTTTTCTTCCTTCCTGATTCTGCCATTTCAAAGGATCACTCGACTCAAGCTGCTGGTGCAGGTAGAGTTTTGCTCTTCTCTCTCTCACAAAAGACTTCTGGATCACTTCTGGAATTTTCCTTTCAAGCAGCTGTGAATGGAGCTTAGATACAGCCACAATCGACCCTAGAACTGGATGAAGCCTTTCCACAGTCAGACATTCACCACAACTATGGAAAAAGGATTTCAGTCATTCAGAGTCCGTCCCCAAATTAGTGTTGAATTTGCCAGATAGCTTTTACTGAGTGAAAGAGTTGAGGAGCTGTGTCGGTCTGCCAGAAGGGGTAGCAACAGTCCATTAACCGAGCTGCCTGACGGTTAGGATGGTGACACACACATGCAGAGCAGCTGGATGACATAGGGATGCTACACCATGGTGGCTTGTCAGCTATTTTCCTCCTGTGCTTTGCCACCTTATCTCAACACTGCTGCAGAACCTGCTTCTAGGGATGAGGAAACATCTCAGTCCCAAATGCTCTTATTCCACTGGGATTACCAATAACACTGTCTGTTAGTGGCAGCTCTAGTTATTTATTAATTTATTTTTATAAAATAATAATCTACCTGTTATATTTATCTTAGATATAAGGTCAGATGGGAACAGGTTTTAATGAGAAAGAGGAACTAAGAGGTGAGAGTTACTGTACTGTGTCACCTTTGCTGTAATTAGGCTGATGGCCAGAAGTAATTTGTAGGCTAGCAAAGACCTTTCTGTGCTCTCACACTGGTATCAGCATTAACACAACCTTTTCTCCCCTGCAGAATATTTTGAAGAAAGTGGAAGAGAAATCTGACAGGGAATCCACTGCCCTGGATGCACATAAAGAACTGGAAACAGTAAGTTTGAATAAATTAATGGAAGGCCATTAAGAGTAAACCACCATGCTCATTTCACACACACATATCCCCCTGAAAAAAATCACCTGCAGACTACATTCTGTCCAGGAGCTGTTTCTTTGAATTCTGTCAATGTGTTTCAAGAGGTTTTTTTTTTTTTTCTAAAGTCTGAAAGATAGACTAGTCTACTTGCACTTAAATGTCAGTGACAGCGAATCTCTTGTTAACTGATGTATGTTTCTGCCATAAGAAAGGGTAGAGAATGTTTTTCTTTAGAGTCTCCAAGAACACAAAATGTTTTTGCAGACAGCTGAAGGTGATGGATCCCACTGAGAGGTGTGATTAGGTGCAGAGTACAACTGTGTCAGGTTTCCTCCAACACAGCACACTTCTTCCTCTGACCTAGAATAACAGCTTCCTAATGAAGTACACAAGCCAGCTTTTAGCCCTTTTCCCTGGAGCTGGCAGGTAGGTGTGGAGTTCAGCTGTGCTAGTTAGTGACGTGTACAAAACCCCAGGAAGGCAGGGGGATGTTTCCCATCTGGGCTGTTCCTGATATGGTTTGACAGAATAATGCCATATCTGAATGGTCTAGACATTCATAGCTGGCAGCTACATGGGCTGGGACAGTGTTTCAACCCTTTTGTCTCAGAAGCTTGGAACATCTCCTGACTCCTGCAGTTCAACACAAGCATTTGAAGTTGAAAACTGTGCTAGAACATCAGCCTGAGGATGGGTCTGCAGTCTCTGACTGAAACACTAGAACAGAACAGGCTCTTGGATTTGCCCTGAACCAGTCTAGGAAGAGTATGCTTGGAGATCACTAGGGATAAAGACAGGGACTTTATCAATGAAGGATTTTCTGCGTTGAGTTGGTATTTGCAGAATCCCTTTTGACACATCTAGTAGCCAATTATTTTTCCAATGGTCAGTGGCCTGAGGAAGGCTGTTCCTGTAGCATACAGAGGACTATAGCTGCTGATGGAAAAATGCTGGGGTTGTATTCAGTTATCAGTGACTCACATGATCAGTTACTAATTCTTTTGCATGGTTAAACACTTACCTGTAAGTGTTTAAGCTTAGATACCTAATATCCAGCTAGGTATAGGCATCACAACAGAGACCATCTGACGCTTACTTTTTCTGTAGGTTTATTTTCTCTGTTTCTATTTGAGACGCAAGAGCTGATCACAGTTTCAGTTACTGATATTCTGATAGATTTTGAGTAGCAGAAACAGAGCACAAAGTGAAGCTTGTTCTCCAATGTAATTTTTCTCAAGAAAATTCTCAAGAGAGTTGCTCCTTATGAAACAGGCAATGGCATCTAGGTTAAGGTCCCTGTAACAGCATAGTGCTTGCACGTTGGTTGTGGTTTTTCAGTTAAAAGTTTGTACTCAGAACAGAGCTGAGCTCTGTATGATGAACGTCTCTTTCCGTAGACATTTCATACCCCTGGCATCTAGTGCTGCTTGGCAGAACTACAGCATTTGCATTTTTGAAAAGAAGATGTTTGGCTTCATTCTCTCCTTGAAGATGGTACTGCAAATGTACCTCATTTCAAGTGTTGGGAACAGGGAAAATGAGATATATGATGTTTCAGGTTCTGGAAAACAAGCTGTTCCTTTTGCTGTCCAACCAGAAGGACTGTTTTATACTGTCTGGTTCAGTAACTGAATATAGCCACCTCATATGTCCTCTAACAGTCAGCTTCCACCTGTAACACCTTCTGGGTTTTGGGGAGCTTTTTGGTTGTTCAGGTTCTGGGGTTTTTTTTCCCCTTCTCTTTTTCATGCACCCACAGTGCTGATAAAAGCACTTGGCTTTGTCAATTTCTCTTACAGCAGGACATTTACCTGATCGTGGTCAGGCCTTTTCATGCTGTCCATCATCACTTACCTGCTGAAGGCCAGCAGAGACAAACGGTTGTGCTCTCTTTTCCCAGGTGGTGAAAGCATGTAATGAAGGTGTCCGGAAGATGAGCCGAACAGAGCAGATGATCAGCATCCAGAAGAAACTAGAATTCAAGATCAAGGTATAAGCACAGGCTGGACAGTTTTGGTTCACTGTCTGCACTTTGCAGACAGCCTCCAAAGGTGCCCCTCCAAAGGGGCTGCTGCAGGCACAGCACCTCTGTGTGTGCTCAGTGCACACCAACTGCAGAGGCTGGGGCAGCACCAAGGCCGGTGTGGTGTACAGGTACACAGGTGGGACACGTTGGCATCACCTCTCCTGTGCACTGTGCTCCTACTCCAGTACTCAGGTCTGGCTCTTCCCTCTTACTGCTCTTCAAAACGCAGGTCAGCTTTCAGCTGTTATTTTACATACAAAATATGTTACAGGTAGATGAAAGCTACAAAGCAAAACACTTTAAAACTGAAAAATACCCAAACAAAGACTGTCCCACCATTTTAATTCTTTCCTGTACTTATGCATTGTGTACAGTCTCTAAATACCTACTGCTGATCTGTTCCAGCTCCACTGAGGGAATTACTAAATCAATATTTAGAGGTGTCTGACCAGATCTCAGTTGATATATACCATGAAATTCCAGTGCTGAGTATAAAGTTGTCAGTTCTTTTCTTGAATGCTATAGAAATGCTTCTCAGGTCTGTCTGCCTCACAAACATTAAGGATCGTATTTAGCTTCCAAGCAATCTTTTTATGTATGTGAACAACCAAAACAAAAAAAATTGATTTTTATAGAGCACTTTACCACTGTGTCAGGGCTAGACCACAGTCCACAGGACAGTAGTAGATTGGGGAAGCTACACAGTTGCCTCGACCTCCTGTAAAGCTGAGGCCGTAATGACAGGCAGGAGCTGGTTCATCTCTGGAGCACATCTGCCTTGGGAACTGGCACAGGTAGGGCTCTTCTGGGGAGAAGAGTGCAAGGCATTGAAAAGAAAGATTGTGCCACCATGCATGTGATGAGCACTGAGAGGTGGAACGAGTGACAGTTATACAGGTATTTTTCAATATTTCAATCATTTGGAAGTGTCATGTTCTTCTAGTATAAGATATGCTTTGTTCTGGGCTTCTTGGTTTTAGCACAATATGTGTTGAAACTCCAGCAAAAGTGCTGTGGTAGGTGCACAGACAGTACCTCCTCCTGACTGGGACAGACCCAACCAGAGGAAACCTGTTTAACCTTGGGGTGTTTTTAGCCAAAAGGCCAAATCTCTGGTTTTGAAAGTCAGTCTTACTATTTAGGAAAGTTCAGCCCAGGTGATGGCACCTCTCAGAGAGAGATCAGGGCATAGGCTGTTGTTTCATTCCGGCACTTGGCATTCTAGCATTGCCATCCTTAAATGTCTGTCCATCCTTGGGCCCCTGCTGTACCCCTGTCTGACTTCTGTCGCGCTGTGCTGGGCTGTGTGGATGGCAGAGCACACTGCCCTCTCCTTGCAGCTCTGCTCCTGCCTCTGCAGTGCAAGTCGTGGTGATGGGAGCTCACCACCCTTCCTTTTGCATGTCTTGGTGCTTTCAGAATCATAACCACTTGAATCTGTGGGGTTTTGCTGCTTTCCTAAACTTTGCCATCTTTTCCTCCCTTCTAGTCTGTACCCATCATCTCACACTCCCGCTGGCTGCTGAAGCAGGGGGAACTGCAGCAAATGAATGGTCCAAAGACATCACGAACGCTTCGCACCAAGAAACTCTTCAGAGAAATCTATCTGTTCCTTTTCAATGATCTGCTAGTGATTTGCCGGCAAATTCCTGGGTAAGTGCAAAATTCAAGTAGTACACAGGATATTTCTTTTGTTCTATTGCCCCAGGTTTTGCTGTGAGCCCATCCTGTCCCTCAAGCACAGGGAGGGCATCCTGGCCTGACATGTACACTTCCCTCCAGCAGTCACCTTGCCTTTGAGCACAGCTGACTCTTCATGGGTGGCACAGCTCTCTCCAGCTCAAAATTCATGGCCAACAGGAGTTAAACAGATCCCAGGGCAGATCTGCTAGCAGGGTGACTATCCATCCAGCAGTTTCTGCAGGGTGGCAATGAGTTAGACTGGCTGGTGGGCTGACCCTGGAGACCTGTCTTCCTGTCAAGAAGTAATTTTTGACTCATCGCTTCCTAAAAAACAGCTCAGATTTAGTCAGTTAAAACTCTAAGAAAGCCGACTAGAAAGTTAAAGTAGCAGGGAGGGGTATAAATTTTGGCCAGAGGCCATCAGTTATATTTGACATGGTATAACCTACCTCAGGAGGAGGAGGATGTTGTCATGGTGAGGACTGTGTCTTGTGCAAGCAGACACTGGTGAACTACAGCAGCAGAGAACAGCACGCTCTTTGTGGCGTGAATTAGACCCGCTGGTAAGGGAGCATCTTGCCTGTCCACTGTTCATAACGAACGTGTCACCGCAGCGTCTGTACGCTGGGAAATGTTTTGCTTCTGTGGCAACTTGTATCCAGAAAACACTGAGCCACTTCATAAATAGGAATGAATTAAGCCTCACAATCCCCTTTGAGGGAGCACCATCTGTGTTTTGGACGTGGGGAGCTCAGACAGAGCAAGCAACTTGTTCGAGGCCATGAGGGATGCCAAGGGCAGAGCACGGAGAGGATTCCTTATTTTGCAGTGGGTTTTCATAGCCACATGCTCATGCCTTCCCACAGCAGGACATCTTTTTTCCTCCTTCCATGCAGCAGCTCCTGGTCTGTGTCCTCAGTACAGTTCTGGATGGCTGAAGTCAAAGTCTCCTGCAATAACCACAGTTTTTCCTAATCTCTCTAACCTCTCCCAGGGACAAGTACCAAGTGTTTGATTCTGCTCCCCGAGGGCTTCTTCGGGTAGAGGAGTTAGAAGATCAGGGGCAGAGTTTGGCCAACGTCTTCATCTTAAGGCTGCTAGAGAATGCAGATGACCGGGAGGCCAGCTACATGCTGAAGGCATCATCCCAGTGAGTACCAGTCACCCTGCCAGCACTTGGCAGTGCTCTCTCCCTACATCCTGCCTTCATGGGACCAGCTGTCCAGGCCTTCCAGAGGTGGGCAGGGAGGGATCCCACTGCTGCAGCTGAGCTGGCCCTACCAACCTCTCTGCACAGCATAACGCCCCCAAGGCTACTGAAAGGCACTGGTCACCTTGACAGGTTTCTCTCCTGTATGGTGTATTTGAGTCATCTGGGGTGGTGGACAGACAGGCAGTTCCTGTTCTGGGACAGAGAGGTCAGAAATCAGCCCAGGCACTGGAGCCCAGCTGATTTACAGCCTGCAGCATATTCAGAAAGTAAAACCAAGCAGGATATACACTCACACACTCCAATGGCTCCACTGACTCACAAGGATCATGGCCATGCCTGACCAGCCCTATAGGGCAAAGTGTCTCCTGTTTGTGGGTGAAGGTAGGAGAAAAGGCTACTTCCTTTCCAAAGCCAGTGCCAAACTTGTGCAGCCCTTCTGCTGCTCAGGGCCTCTTTGTCTCCCTGGATACAGGTTTTCTGGCTCACCGATTTTTCACGTCAGGCTCCAACAAGCTCAGGCTGGCCAAATGATTCAGCTGTGCTAGCACTGACCCAGTTGTTTTGGAGCACAGGGCATGGCTTTCTCACTGACCCAAGCATTACCAGGCCCACATTTTCTAGTTACCAGCTAAACAGCTCCTAGAGACAGTGCACTTCCCCAGGTTGATGTTATCTGCTGTCAGTAGGCTGGTGTTCATCATCCATATTCCTAAATGAACATCAGTCCTGGGGTTGCCCCCTGTCCCCCACCCCCCCCCCCACCCCACCACAGCGTGAGGATGATGAGCCCCCAGTACAGTGAGCAGCTGCACCTTCTCCCCAGACATACGGCTGCAGCTCTGCTGCACTGAAAATAGAGATGTCAGTCACACTATGCAGGGCAAGCGCACGTGTGACGTCTGTGAGGCTTGGCTGTGCAGCAAACGATAAACCAGGCCAGGATTTGCTCAGCTCAGGGGAGGCAGTCGCAGGTCTGTGCTCTGCATCCTGTCCCATCTTCTGGGTGGCCACGGCAGGTATGTGATCCAGAACATGGCTTGCCAACAGGTCTTGAGCGACGTATCAACTGCTGAAGGCTGCTGTTTCAGAGATGCAGGAATGGAGAAGGATGAGGCAGACTGAAAAACTAAACCCTCCCCCTCCCCAGGCCCTCCCCAGAGACCATGCTGCCTGTGGGGGACAGCCAGGGCTGTGCAGCAGGGCCAAGAGCACTGTGTCACATGTGACATCCCAACCAGGGTGTGCAACTGTTACATGAGTGATATAGGGGACAGATGAAGGCGACATGGACTCCATGATTTAGAAGGCATAAAAGGCACTTATTAATAGAAAATCACACTTCTTATAGAGAGCATAGTGAACCTAAGACCTGATTGGTCTTTTGGAAACTTCTCTCGCACTATTGGTCAAGAAGGGAACAACACCTACTTGTAAACATCTTTCACAACACCAGGTGCAAGGGATAAGATAATAATTGTTTTAATTCTTTCTCTGAACTTTCCCAGGCTGAGCCTGGGAGAAGCTATGTCTCTCTGTTACCAGAGAGTGAGAATATCCACATGCAACAGTGGGGCTCAGCATCACCACTGAACCCAGGACCCTGGAGGGGCAGGCAGGAAAAGGCTTGGGAGGAGGAATATGAAGTCCAGAACTGGCCAGGCAGAAGAACTAGGGCCCCTATAACTCTTTCATGTTCACAGCTTTGGTTTGTCTCCCCTATCCAGGAGTGAAATGAAGCGCTGGATGATTTCACTAGCCCCAAACCGGAGAACCAAATTTGTTTCATTTACATCCAGACTTGTTGGTAAGAGACACAGCATGGGAGCTGGGAGCTCTTCACCCTACTTACCTACCTAGCTCTTCACCTACTTCACCTACCCTAAGGTTCCCAGGGCACCTTATTCTGCCTGATCTCAGTGCAGCCACATATCTGGGACCTATGCCAAAGCTGAACCCTCTCCGTGGGCTCCCCTCCTTTTCCACTATCAGTACCTGCTTGTCTCTGGGCCTGGCCCTGACCTCAACCCCTCCAACCTGGGCTGGGCTGCACCAGCACTCTCCCTCCCATCCAGACTGCTCATGGCTGGCTGCTCACCGCTAGCACTGTGGTGGTGACGTGAACCCGGCTCCCTCCCCAAGAGTTGCTTTCCCGGTACCTGTGGCTGGGGCACTCCCTGGCTTCCCCAGAGGCCCTTCCCAGATCAGAGGGACCATGTGCGGAGCTCATGGGGCTACAGCCACCCAAGTTGTGCTGTTCTTCAAGGGGCTCCATCCCAATCCATCCCTCACTCTTGCTCTGTTCCTTGGCAGACTGCCCACAGATCCAGTGTGTCCACCCATACGTGGCCCAGCAGCCTGATGAGCTCTCCTTAGAACTGGCTGATGTCCTCAACATCCTGGACAAGACAGATGATGGTACGGAGACGGGATGGGGATGGGCTGGGAGTCCCTGTGGAAGGATGGGCTTTGCTGCAGGCAGGCAGCTGTGAGTCTTTCCCTCCAGCCAGGGGGCAGCTGTGGCATCAGCATGGCAGCCAGAGAAGGAAGTTACTGCCTTCTCCTAAGAGCCAACCCAGGTTGCCTAAGTTGTGGCAGCATTGGCACAGCCTCCCAGCAACAGCTGTGGGCCTCATGGTAGAGCTGGTACAGCCACTCCAGATATAACCCAGTGCTATTCTTACCTTCATGATGGTTCACAGCCATGTGGTCCTGCTCTCTGGGGTACTCTTGTAGCTGGTGATCTCAGTCACACTGGATGTCTGCTGGGGACCACTCTTGTGGCTCCAGGGGCAGCAGAGGGTGACAGCAATACCTGCTTTCTGCTGGCATCTCTTGAGCCAGTTGTCCTCACACGATGCTGCTCAGGTGAGCAGGCCTCCTTGCTGGATGGACAACCTGGGTCTGCTCCAGCACAGGCCTCTGAATAGCTTCCAGAAAGCTCTGCCAGCTCCAATGGCTCTTTCCAGCACAACTGTCCCAGTGCAGGAGCAAGGGCCAGTCCTTCCCCACTTATGCCTGTCTCTGTCTATGCTCAGGCTGGATATTTGGGGAACGTCTTCACGACCAGGAGAGGGGCTGGTTCCCCAGTTCTATGGGGGAGGAGATCCTGAACCCCAAAATCCGAGCCCAGAACCTGAAGGAGTGTTTCCGGGTGCACAAGTCAGATGACAGTCAGAGAAGAAAACTGGGTAGCAGAAACCGCCAATGACCACCGGCATCCCCAAGCATCTGGAGTGCCTCAGAGAGGCAGAAGACAGAGGCTGCCAGCTGGGAGGAGGTGGCAGTGGTGGGACATTGTGGGGGACCTGGTGCACCGGATGAGGCACACACATCCATGAACAAACAGACTGTCATTCCTAGGCCCCCCAGAAGCACTGGTCCTTTTCTGGAGATCAGCACTTTAAACTGTAAAATAACCCTTTTCCATGTGTTCTGTAAAGCCCCTAAGTGCACAAGCTCAATGGACACTGCCCAAAGGCCACCGGGTGCTCGCTTGGGCTGGCTCAGGCTGCTTGGGAAAGGCAGTAGCCATAAACATCACTGAGCAATTGATATCACCCAGTTTAAGCACTAACAGCTCATTCCTACCTTCCAAGTCTGGAGTGCTCTGAACCCAGCATCTGAACAGGGGTAGAACTGAGGTCAAGCAGCAGTCTCAACTGTCTGTCAGAGCTCATTGGCAACAGGCTGTGATGAGCCCCAGGAACTCCACCACGCTAGTCCTGCTATGAAGCTGCTGGGCTCATTTCCCACAGGCAGACCCTTGATCTGCTTCCAGTCAAATGATCTGCAGTGCTCCACACCCAGCTCTTCTCCCGCAGCAGCCCTAACCCACATCTCTGCCTGCCTGACAACCTCAAAGCACATCTGGACCCTGTCCCATGGCTCAGCCCCCTCTTCCACAGCCCGCCTCCTTCTGCAGGGCCACTGCAGAACCCCAGCATCACGTCCTTTACTGGTTGATTGTGCACTTGTGATCTTTGATACGCCCTGCTGCTGAGGCCAGAGCAGGGGTGACTGTGCTAGCGCCATCTCGCACACTACATGAAGCACAGGAGCACCAGCAGCCCCAGCTGCCACACAGCAGGTGAGTGACCTTAGCTGGGAGCTGCTGTCCTATGTGCCCTGGGAGGCCCAGCAATTGCTGCCTGCATGCTCGTAACCCACCCCCACCAGCCTCCCTGTACAGGCTCACCTCCGTGTATATATGCAAGTCTTGTGGCTAGCAGAGCCAGCTCATCACTCGTTCCAGCTGTGGCACTGAGCAATGCATGAAGCCCCAGGCACAGCACTGAGAGCAACGTGGGGGGCAGACCCACAGCAGCCACCCCTTGTTCAGTAGTCCCACATGTGGCTGAGGGCCTCTCAGCCACAAGCTGGGCCCAAGCTTTGGCCAGCGTCCATTAGGAAAATCAATTATTTGGCACCTTTCTGTAACATGGCAAAGGATTGTCTTCAGGCATTGTAGCCTGTGCTGATGTATGCTCTGGCCACACCACAGTTGTGCTCAGAAAGGGGACGGAGAGCAGCTGCTGACAGAGCCACACAGCAGCCATGGGCATGGACAGGAGGAGCACAGCCGTGCCAGCAGGAACATGGGGAGAAAGCAGAATGCTTGGAAGCTGTGAAGGGAGGCTATGGAATTGCTCTTTGGACTACATGGGGTGTGCAGTGTGAGGCCGAACACAGCTGAGGTGGCTTCCAGGGCTGTCCACCCTGACACCACAGCCTTGGGACAGCCAGCCCAGAGCCAGCACCCAGGACCAAAGTGGTGAGAGCCACAGCAGTGAAGAGGGAGAGAAGGCATTCTTCACTCAGGCCCAGATCAGTGCCACCACATTAGCATGTGACAACAGCCAGCAGGGCTGTGCTGCCTTGGCCACCTGTGGGAAGTTCATACTAGTCAGTAGTTCCCAATCACCAGTCACTGCCCAGCCCCAGAGCTGGGCCAGGAAGGACTTGCAGCCTCCAGTCTGGTGCATTGGGTAGATTTAATGGGGACACCCCAAGCCAGGTCCCTCCAGCAGCACCCCCCAGTCAGCTTTCTGAGACAACCAAACCTCCAGCTCAGGATCCAAACCTTGCAACAGCCACAAATTCACTAGTGCAATCCCCAGAGGAGCTCCAGCTCCAGGAATTCTTTACAATTACCTGAGAAATTGACAACATCTCACATCATCCAGCTTTTCAGCCCAGCAGCCAGCCCAGTCCAGCACAGGGCCTGCAGCCCCACATGCCTGCTTGGCATGCTTCTCACAGCTCAGAAATGCTCCCTTGCCCATCAGATGCTTCACCAGTTTGCCATAGCCAGGATGCCAGTTCCTCACTGCACTTCTCCAGGGAGAGGGGCTCAGTGCTGCTGTGCCCTGCCCCATCACTCACCACCAAGCCCTGGGATTGCTCCTGCCCCTCCTGCTCTGCTGCGATTCCTTAGGACTCCAGACCCCAAGCACAGGCTGTGCCATTTTCAGGTGCTGAATGGCATCCAGTGTTATTTCCTCAGACCCTGCCCTGCACGCCTCCATCTCAGTGGTCTCCAGTGTTGTACAGGGCCAGGCCTGGGGCCCACAAGCACGGGCTGGAGCCCCCCAGCCCTTGCCAGGCTGCCTCAGCAAACTGAGGGGAACTTCTTGTTGTCTGTTTTTTCCGTGTGATAAAATGTAGCTGAGCAAGCCAGCACCAAAACACTTGTGTGTCTCCTTCCTCCCCCAGACTGATAATTTGTCTCCTCCCCAGCCCCCTCTGGTGCAACTGGCCCAAATACAGTGGTGAAAGTGGGGTTGCACATGAACTTGGGGTGGCTTACACCCCTGAACACCCCTTCCCTAGGAAAGCTGTGCAGGGTGATGCCCAACACTGTTACCATCACCAAGACTAGACCCAGAAGGGCCCTTTTCAGCTCCCAGCTCAAAGCCACACAATGCCACGGGTTCCTCCTGAGTGGGGTTGACAGGTCCTGCCAGGTCTGTGTCACCCAGGAGATACATAGACACACCAAGGGCAATGAGCACTTGATGGAGCCTCGCTGTCCAGCACAGGGCCTGCAGTGCTTTTCCCGTATCTGTGGCACCATTTCTCCCAGGGCCCCAAGCAGACAGTTCAGGAGCAGCTGAGGGCTGGAGACAGGCCGGTTGTGTAACAGAAAAAATGTTTTATTGAGTTCAGGAGGCCGAGAACTTTCTCAGTGTGATGACGACCAAGGCCACAAGCACAGACGTACCCAGGAGGGAGGCGATGACAATGGCACCAATAGCTCCGGGCCCCAGCGAGCCTGCAGTGAGACAGAAAAAGGCATGAGGTCAGCAGAGACAGTGAGGCCCAGATGAGAAGGGCTGCAAGGATCGCCCCACACCCAGCATGTCCCCAGGCATCAGGCCTCATCCCATCCCAGAGCTCCCTGCACTGGCCATGTCCTGTGTCCTCACGGAGCCCAGGTGTGGTTCTGTGCACCTTTGGGCAGGGGGCTGCAGCCAGCCACCACCACCTCAGCGAGCTCCCAGTGACAAGGACAGCTGCCACAAAGTGGGTTGGTGGTGCCCAGCTTTCCTGCTAACACACTGGGAGAGTTGCTTTGCTTGTGGCAGGACCACATCTCAGCTGGTGCTTGCTGTCAGTCAGGAGCCATGAGCCAGGAAAGGCACTCATGCTCCCTGTTCAGGGAGCTCCCGGCACACTCTGTCCGGAAGAGCCCTACCTGCACTCAGGGCAGGTCCCTGCCATGACAGGTCATGGGGCAGGAAGAAGGGTCTTGGAGCCATCTGGGGGCTGGCAAGAGCTCCGCAGCAGAGGCTTTTCAGCAGGGAAGTTTCCACGAGCAGGCAATAAAGGCAACCCCGCCCCACACCAGCAGGGTGGCTTTAACCCCTCCCGGGAGGTGACAGGCCCACAGGGAGCAAATGCAACGTGAGGACATCGCAAGCTGCTGCGGGAGCGAGCCGCGGGCAGTCCCTCTGGCAGTCACTCAGGCAGTCACTCACTGTCCCCAGCGTCCAGCCGGTGCAGGTGGGTGGTGTCCTCAGGCTCCAGCTCGGAGGTGTACGGGGGGAAGGCAGTGGCATCCGACAGCCGGGCGGTGGTGGTGGCAGCATCGAAGGGACCGGCTCCAGAGGGCAGCTCGGGCGGCTCGTTCCAGAGGGTGGGGACCGGGTCCTGCGGGTACTCTGCTGGAAGACAAGCACCCACGGGCATGGGGAGCCCGGTCAGACTACTAGTGACAACCACAGCTCAGCAGGTCCCTGGGCTTCAGCTGCCTGCCAGGTGCCCCCGGGGTGGATGAAGGGTGACGTGAGGGCTGAGAACCCCGGTATGGCAGAGCCCTCTTCCAAGGGAACACCACCTCTGCTGAACAGCCATACCCAGGGCAGCCAAAGGCAATGCGCTTCTGTGGCAACCTACTGTATACACAGGACAACACAGAGTGCCCTGACACCCTGCAACCTTTGCTTGTGCACAAACAGGCCTCACCTGAACATCCACAGCTGGTTTGCTCATGGATGCCCTTGGGACTGGGCTGGGAAGGGCTGTCACACTGGCAACCCGCAGAGGCCACTGGGCCACCACTGCATCTCAGGGCCCTTTTGTCCTGCACCACCAGCCCATGCAAGTGCAGGATGCTGGAGATGCTGGCACAGCACAGGACATGGCTCCCCCAGACAGGACCCCAGAGCCTCAACTTCCCCCTGCTGCACCCCCGCCATACCGGGGAGATGAAAGCCAGGCCGGGTTCTGTTTAATGTTACCACTCGTCTCCTGTTATTCCTTCCTGCAGTGGGTCAGAAACCAAGCCAGAGAGCCTCCCTGTGTGTGGCTCACCAAGCACTCCCTGTCAATGCCCAGCCTTGTTAAGGTGGGCTCTGGCAGGAGCAGGAGACATTCCACAGCTCCCTGCCGAAACCACTGGGAATGTTGCACTGGGATGGGGAAAAAAGCAGGGGGAAGAAAAACGAACAACATTCACTGCCAAGGCCCACTTGAACTGACATAATGGTTATCAGGACTGGGGAATAGGGAGTCAAGAGCTGGAGCAGGCAGCCCGGGCTCCGTGGGGCAAGGCACAGAGGTATCCCCAGGCACCCCAACTCTGGCATGTGAATCTTGGTGTACCAGGGGCACTTGAAGACTTGTCCCAGGCTATTTGTGGCCCAGGAAGAGAGATGGCAGCAGCACATCTTGGCAATACCACCCCCAGCTTCAAGTGCCTGGAGCCCTCCTTGCCTCCTGCAGACAGAAGGTGCTTGTTGAACCCATCCAACTATCGTCACGCATCCAAGCAGGTTTCTTTAACAAGCAGAAGTTTCACACCTGCTTCCCTGACAGTCCCAGTGAGTGTCAGCCACACTGCTGCTGGCTGGGAGTGGCAGATCTCTCATGGACCCACATCAAATGCCACAATCCCATTTCAGCCCCCGGTAAAAACAAGAAAAGTGATGGGAAGGACAAAATTTGTGTCAGGTACCAAATCCCAGCACATGCACAGTATTAGTAAGGTCTTATGTCTCCAAGTGAGACATGAGGGCCTTTTCGAGTCATCTGTTGGACAGAATCTGGAGAGATTCTATGTACAGGCAGGGGACCCAGTTCAGGAAGTTCAGTTCTCTGCTCTGCTGCTGATGTTTTGGGTGTCCACCACAGGTCCTGCTCTTCCCCAGGCTCAGTTTCTCTGTGTGTGAGCAGGAGACCAGGATGTAAACACAACCTACAGAGAAAGCAGCACCAGAGTGGCCAGGCCTTCCTGCCCACACCATCACTGTCATTCTGACTGATGAGGAGGACATGGCCTGCGAACCTCAAATGCCTCAGTGACAGCTCTGGACCTGGCAGCAGCCCTTCCCAAGGAAAGGGCAAGTTGAAGGGAAGCTCCACGGCCATGGGGCAAGAAACAGCATTCTTAACTTTGTGTGTAAAAACACCCAAACATGCTGCCATCTCCAGGGAGGGAGTGAAACCAAGAGCTGGAAACTAAATATCAAAGGTAAGGTAAGTGCATGGCTTTTCTGTTCACACAAGAACTTGTAGAAATAAAGAACTAGCAAGAAACACGCCCAAAATACATCATCACAAGACCAGATGTTTAACATCTGGGAGAAAGCCATGCATTAGCTGTGCTGCCATCAGTCTCAGGACCAGTCCTACCTCTAGAAAACTCCCGTGGTGCACTCACATGATTTGCTTGTCCTGTAGGGACTTGGCAGGGGCAGCCAGGCTGCTGAGACACACGAGTGACCCACGACTGCTGAGGCTCTGTGCCTCGGTGCCAGCTGTTCCAGAGGGAGGGAAACCTCCAGGCCCTGGCACAAATAAGCTCTTCCCCAGCATTAGCTCTGACTCAGCACTGAAGCACAAGCTGAGGGCAACTGTTACTTTCAGACTAACAGCAAAGCCTTTTCATGAGAAATACAGTTGGAGAACAACATGCAATAATCTTATCAGAGTTTTACTGGAGATGGAACTGGACAAAATGGACTACAATTATGAGAGTGTTTTGCAGAAGGCCAGGTGGATGATAGCAGCTCTTCCTTCCCACATGTTAACACTACAAATTGTCTTATTTTAGGGAGATCTCTTTGCTGCACTGTCTTCTCCCTCTCTCCAGCACAGGTTATTTTTAACTCAGGCAAAGAAATGGGAAGAAAGTATCAGTTACCATAAGGAAATATATGATGAGTTTTCCAAGTGATGCAGGGGCCTGTGGAACTCCAGACACATGGGCTGTAGAGAGAGATCTAGAGGGGATGATGGCAAAGGCAACTTGAAAGAAGGTGAGGTGAGCTGCCAGCACAATGATGTGGTAGCCAGTACCCCAGCTACTCAGTGACTGAAAGGTAAGACTTGGATGAGTCTCTACAAGTGACAGCCCCAGGGGATGCCAACCAAATCTGAAGGAACCAGATCCTCCCCCCATAGGCCAACTGTAAGACCTTAAGGCAGGCAGATGTGGCCACATCACATCATCATCCCTGAAGGTTACCTGCCAGTGGGCAATAGTCTTCACACAAGCTGACTTGAGCACCTCATTGTCCTCACTCTCCACCTCCAACTTAGCTCCTTATTCAGGAGTCAATACCAGCATCAGAAATTTGTAAGGCATGTTGGAGCAAAGCAAGGTTGAGTAATGGCTTATAAAGCCCTGCTTCAAGTGTGGACAGATCTGCTGGAACAACATCATCTTTTCCTGAAATTTGCCAAACAAAACCTATTTACTGCTATCCATATTCTAGTACTTAAGCTTTAAAAAACTTCCTAATGATCTTTTATTCTCCTGTAGTTGAAAACAAAGACACACAAGCTGCTACAGAAAGATGTTCTTGGTCAAGGTGTTTTCCTGTGCCTTTAGTGTGTGTGCTCTGTTGCTGTTTTCCTCCCAGACTCATTCTGATGTGCTACTGCAGTAAAACGTATTTCCACATAAGCACAAAACAAGCTCACAGGCCCACATGTGAGTTTAAATACCAAATATACACGATTCAGAAGCCAATGCCTTGCAAAGGCTTTGTACTAACTTGCGCCTTACTTGCAGCTCTGAATCCATTACAGGAATTGAAACTGGATTTGCAGATAGGAAAAAAAAAATCAGCTCTTCACAATCCTCTTTTGCTCTAGGCGTACATGCCACTTGGGTTTGTAGAAAGAGGAAGTGGAGAAGGCTTAGGTTTGTCACAGATCTTTGAGCTGGGCATTTCCTGTTACACCCAGATGATGTGGACAAAGGGGGTTAAAGATGTGCTTGGTTGCTTCCCCGTCTTTGACAAATGTGATGCTGGAAAGAGCTCAGTAACTTGGAGAAGTTCACGCTTTCAACAGTTGCAGAGTCCTGACCATGCTGTCCAGGAAATCAGAGCAGCTGAGCAAGCTCATCCTGGACATGGGGTCTGCATGACCCACTGCAGCCCTCTCCAAGGCAGAGCTGCTCCTGCTCACTCTGGAGGGCTCTGCTGGGGAGTCAGAGGTGCTGAGACGAAAGGGCAGGGGCTGGTGAACTCCAAGGCCAGCAAGGGGCTGTCCATCCCCAGGTGGCCACGGCAGGCACAGGGCCAGGGCAGGGCTGAAAGGAGGCCTTCAGCAGCAGCACAAAGGGCAGCTTGTGGAGGGCAAGGCCAGGAGCTCCAGTGTGCAGCAAGGCAGAGCTGCGGTTCTGATGGATACTAAGTAAACTTGTTTACAGAAAGGCAGGGCTGTGTGTGTCTGTGCTCAGACCAGAGGGCTGTCTGTGTGCCCTTCCCCTCTTTGTCTGCACCAGGCCGGAAATTTCCTTTTCTAATGGAGTAAAAGGCAGAAAAAGTTCCACTGATCCTCAAAGCACCTGTAATAGGGGCAGGAACTCTCCATGTCTAATGCAGCAGAGAATCATTCTGCTCCTGGGATGGCTTTCTGTCCAGGCTGGTTCCCTCCTGTCCTCTCTGTAGGAGCAGGCCTTAAGTCTCTGTAACACTGCAGAGAAAGCACAGAATCTCTCCTACACCCCAAGATCTGAATGTTGCACTCCCCAGTACAAAGCTCTTCAAGCTTCACTGTGTGAGCACAACTCACCCAGTAACGGGATCAAGTAAACTTGGGAGTGCAGCACAGGAAAAAAGTGACACAGGGAGGCAGCACCAGGCACAAACCACAACTGCAATGCCAGAGCAAGGACATGGAAAAGCTGGCAAGGAG
This sequence comes from Leptocoma aspasia, assembly GCA_013399835.1. NCBI lineage: Eukaryota > Metazoa > Chordata > Aves > Passeriformes > Nectariniidae > Leptocoma > Leptocoma aspasia. Next base: position 110,030 of record VXAX01005631.1, on the reverse strand, counting down.
GGGGGTCAGAGCAAATGCACCAAATATTGGAAATTTAAAACAGCATAGAAGAGATCCCAGCTTGGAAAGGAAGCAGATTGAATTCTCACTGGAGAACAATCACTTCCTGCAGAGTGAAATGACTAAGAAAAGACCTTACCTGGTATGGGGGAAGAGCATGGCCAGTGCTTCTGAGAGCAAGAGCAAGGCACAAATTGAAACTGTGCTAAAATAATTAATGTTACACTGTACAAAAAAGTTAATGGCTTGAGAAGGAAAGTATCCACTTTTTAGTGCTCATTTCTTAGTTACTTTGAAGGTTTCCCAGCACTAAGGTGTCCCAGAAGAAGATACCAGCTGCACTATTTCTGCTCCTCCACCCACAGATGTTCCAGCCAGGCACAGCAGTGAATTCCCCTACCCATATGAAAGCTCTTTTGAAAAGAATTCCATAATTTGATCTGCTAGACAGCTGGCCAGGATCTCCCTGTAAGGCAAGATGCTCAGAAGAAACTGGGAGAGAACTGCAAAACAACATTGCTCCAGGTCTTGGAAGGCAGGACAGGAATTCAGGAAAACAAACGCTGTGTGCCTGTTATCTTGGCCCCAGCCATCTCTTCCTTGCCTCCACTGCAAGAAAGGCTTTGGGGGAAGCAACTCCTCATTAGAGTTTCCACCTGTACACTCAGAGCCCATCAGTACAGTGGGTTTGGAAGTCAGTTTTTTCCCAGTTGTAAAACCCACCTCAGACCTGCAGCCTTTGAAGCTGCCTGTGCCCCTGGCTCCCTGCAGCCAGCACAGCTCTGAAGGCAGGAGCAGATAAAGCAGAAATTAATAACAATCCCCAGAAAAACAGTGCCTTACACAATAGGCGTCTCCCCCATTCTTCTTCCCATCACCTCACTGAACCAAGTCAGAGCCAGGCACCTTTCCAGCACTGCCCTGGTGCCCNTCCCAATAGGTGCTACTGCTGTTCTGCTTAGGAAAAGTTAAAGGACTTTCTCCACTGAAAATATATTCTTGCTCACCAGCAGCCACCAAAGCTAGTTTCCCTCAATCAATTATAATTCAGTACATATTCAGGGATGTTTTCAGGGAAGGGAGAAGAGAGAAGGGCAGTGTAGTAAAAAGAATCTCCCATGGTTTTGGGCTTTAAATGCAAACAAAGCTCCTTACCTGCCAGCACAGCAGGGACCAGGATGCTGCACAGCGTTAGCAGGACCAGGCGAAGGACTCTGTGGTAGGGCATGGCTTCCCTCAGGAAAAGCATCAGCAGGAACACTTAAAACTCTTCGAAGCACAAAACAACTCAGAAATTTCACTGGTATAATAAAAATTTTGTTCAGTCAGGTTAAAAAAAAAAAACCAAGAAAAAAAANGCTGTCTGTGTGCCCTTCCCCTCTTTGTCTGCACCAGGCCGGAAATTTCCTTTTCTAATGGAGTAAAAGGCAGAAAAAGTTCCACTGATCCTCAAAGCACCTGTAATAGGGGCAGGAACTCTCCATGTCTAATGCAGCAGAGAATCATTCTGCTCCTGGGATGGCTTTCTGTCCAGGCTGGTTCCCTCCTGTCCTCTCTGTAGGAGCAGGCCTTAAGTCTCTGTAACACTGCAGAGAAAGCACAGAATCTCTCCTACACCCCAAGATCTGAATGTTGCACTCCCCAGTACAAAGCTCTTCAAGCTTCACTGTGTGAGCACAACTCACCCAGTAATGGGATCAAGTAAACTTGGGAGTGCAGCACAGGAAAAAAGTGACACAGGGAGGCAGCACCAGGCACAAACCACAACTGCAATGCCAGAGCAAGGACATGGAAAAGCTGGCAAGGAGGGGGGTCAGAGCAAATGCACCAAATATTGGAAATTTAAAACAGCATAGAAGAGATCCCAGCTTGGAGAGGAAGCAGATTGAATTCTCACTGGAGAACAATCACTTCCTGCAGAGTGAAATGACTAAGAAAAGACCTTACCTGGTATGGGGGAAGAGCATGGCCAGTGCTTCTGAGAGCAAGAGCAAGGCACAAATTGAAACTGTGCTAAAATAATTAATGTTCCACTGTACAAAAAAGTTAATGGCTTGAGAAGGAAAGTATCCACTTTTTAGTGCTCATTTCTTAGTTACTTTGAAGGTTTCCCAGCACTAAGGTGTCCCAGAAGAAGATACCAGCTGCACTATTTCTGCTCCTCCACCCACAGATGTTCCAGCCAGGCACAGCAGTGAATTCCCCTACCCATATGAAAGCTCTTTTGAAAAGAATTCCATAATTTGATCTGCTAGACAGCTGGCCAGGATCTCCCTGTAAGGCAAGATGCTCAGAAGAAACTGGGAGAGAACTGCAAAACAACATTGCTCCAGGTCTTGGAAGGCAGGACAGGAATTCAGGAAAACAAACGCTGTGTGCCTGTTATCTTGGCCCCAGCCATCTCTTCCTTGCCTCCACTGCAAGAAAGGCTTTGGGGGAAGCAACTCCTCATTAGAGTTTCCACCTGTACACTCAGAGCCCATCAGTACAGTGGGTTTGGAAGTCAGTTTTTTCCCAGTTGTAAAACCCACCTCAGACCTGCAGCCTTTGAAGCTGCCTGTGCCCCTGGCTCCCTGCAGCCAGCACAGCTCTGAAGGCAGGAGCAGATAAAGCAGAAATTAATAACAATCCCCAGAAAAACAGTGCCTTACACAATAGGCGTCTCCCCCATTCTTCTTCCCATCACCTCACTGAACCAAGTCAGAGCCAGGCACCTTTCCAGCACTGCCCTGGTGCCCCAGCTCCAGCACGACCCCGTAAGGATGCACACCCTGGCTTTGGATTGAGGTTTTCATGGACACTTCCCTAGTTCTGCCTAAAGCAGCTGTTGTGCTCTGCTGTAGTAGAGAGCACAGAACGAACCAGGAATTGGCACACATGCTTTAGCCAAAGAAAAATGTTTCTTTTCATAACTCTTAACTTCTTCCTGCAACTAAAAGGTGAGGGACAGTCTGTCCCATCACCTGCTGAGAGGTTTTCCATCTCCTGCTGACTGATGTATCCACTGNAAAAAAAAAAAACCAAGAAAAAAAAGTCCTTCACAAGAGCAGCTGTACAGAGAGTGCAAAGCCCAGCAGAGCCTCCCTCTCTCTGGCTCCAGGAGCACACCTCCTCCCGAAGGCAGCTCCACCCTCCCAAACTTGTGCCTAAAACCCCATAGGCAGCCAAGCAGAGCCATCAGGACCCTGCCAGGCCACTTCACACATGAGCAGTTGTTGGTGGGCCCTTCCCAGAGGCCACGAGGATGCTCCTGGAATGCTCCTTCCCTCGGGCTGGCCATCCTGAGGCACAGGAAATAACACAGGAGCCATTGGGGCAGCTCAGCCCAAGACCAAGCAGCCCATTCGAGGGCTCTGCTCTCCCTCACTGTGCAGGGTGGCAGGGCAGTGCAGAGTGGGAACAGCAAAGAACAAGGGCCTCAATCTTCTGAGGCTAAAATGCTCTGACACAGAGCCAGAGCAGCTCCATGGCATCCTTGTTCCTGGGTGGAATACTTACAGAGCTGGCCTGGGAGCCATGGGTGGTCTCAGAACTGCTGTCAAAGTCTCCAAGTGTTCCAGGAGAGTTGCCTTTGGCAGGCAATGCCAGCATCCTCCTCCGATCCCAACTGCTCAGGCACCACCTCCTCCTGCCAGCCTCTGCCACTCTGTCCCTGCCTGCCTCGGGGGCTCATGACAGTTCACAGCACAGAAAACCCAGGTTTGTTTCAAATCACATTTGCAGCAGCAAAGAATGGGGAAAGGATGAGGCGTATAAAACGGGGAATGCTCCAGCTGATTGTCACAGAAGAAATTTCATTAGTATTTTGGAGCTGATGATGAATACTTCATGGTTTCCCATCATGTAATGAATACATAAACATCCCCTATGTCAGTTCTTTATGCTCTGAAAATATGACACAAGTAGTTTTGTCTTAAATTTCAGATTTTTCTGCAGCAATTCCTTTGCTTTTTGGAGCCCCTATCTTCCCCATCCCTACTGATCCAAATGACTCTTGCTACAGAAAAGGGCCCTGTTTGTCACAGAAGGAGACAAGGGAGTCACCTGAGCACATAAGCTGCACGTACCACCACCTTACCTTCGTACTGAACATAGAAACCAGAATATTTCAGTATTACGAACAGTACATCTTCCCCACAGGTCCATTATCTACAAATTCTCAGGAGCCAAGTGAGGTCCTCAAGGTTTGACAAATTACTGCACATTTTCCCTGCCTGCATTTCTGCATTTTCATTTAGCAATCAAGAAGCTGTTCCTTTCCTGCTTCCCAGCCAAGCTCAAAACTAACAGGCTTTTTGTGTACTTGTAACATGGTGTAGAGCAGTCCAAAATTAGCTTGCAGAAATTAGATCATACCACCAAAAAACCAAGAAACACTTATGAACCACACACCTTATATGCTAAAAATGGAAGATATTAAAACAAAGTCAGGTTATCAGCCTAAACATAAACTGTTCCCTCAGACATCAGCTAAACATCATGGAAGCCTACCGTGTAAGTTAGGCCTTAGCATACTTATTTTCCATGGTCACATGAATGGCAGAACGTTTACCATTACCTTTTCTGGGATTTTCCACACAAAAACAAGTAGAAAAAAAAGGAAAATAAGTCTAAAAAGAGAAACCTACAAGGTTTCCATGTGGACTTTAGGCTGAGGGGAGAAATAAAACATCTTATTTATGGCAGTGCATTGGAGTGCATAGGGTGGGCACTGACTGGCAAAGGAGGCTCCGTGGCCAAGTGTTTGTGTTAAGAGCAAACCAGCCACGGCTTGATCTCCCCTGCATAAACAGCACCAGCATGAATGCACATATTTCTCTACAGACAGCAGAGGAAAATTAAAGCTTGCTTGTTAGAAATTTCCAATATCAACTTACTGGTGTTTATCTGAACTCTAAAATTATCAAGTAGAAAAACCAACCAGTATTCCTCACCAGCGAAGAAATAAAGCAGCAGCTGTTGTTCCACATCCTGTGTATTTGCTTGTTGTTTCTTGATGAAAACTGATGCAAAGGTGAATTTGGGTGAGTTTTAGCACCAGGAACTATGTCAATACTCAGCTTTGACAAAAGCAGGCAGAAAGTTTTCTCTCAGATATAATACAACCAGGTTTTATTTAAGTTCTCTCTTTTTTCCCCCCCACACTGGCAAAAGTTCAGAGGGAGTTTAAAGTTTTGTAAACATTTTAACTACCCCTCTTCCCCCTTTTATGAATTTACAAAGCAAAGGAGACAGGGAGACCAGATTTGCAACAGTTCCAAGTCTCTCCATGCTATCGGATCCAAAAACTATATACAAGTCTGCAGCAGTCTCTGTATAGTTACTGTACATGTTTGGGGATGGGGGAAGAGAGAGGAGGAAGAGGGGAAGGTGACCCCAAAAAATGAATAAACCAAACAAAATAAAATCCAAAGCCAAACTGCTCTTGAGCAACTCAAACTGTTTTCTTTAGGCAGTGATGACAGAATAACAGACACCTTTATACAACTCCACCAAAACTGCAGCATATCTCCCTTCGCAGGTTACACCCCTCTGGGGACGGGAGATGGGACCAGGGGGTTCAAACTAAGTGCATTTGGCAGTTTTCCTTCTCTTTCGTTTGTGGTGTGTGTGTGGGGGTGGGTGGTTACGTGGAGCAGGGAAGGTGGTGTTAATCTTTCGGTGAGAGAGGAAGGTTATGACTCCATAAACACTTAGAGGTTATGGATCCCAGTGAAGGTGCATGAAGTACTTTTAAGGTGTAGAAGATAAGCAGGGCCATCATTGCACAAAGCTTCGTCCTCCAGTGTCTCTCTCCATGATGAAAGGGCATCTCTGCTCGATACCTAAGCATTGCTTCAAGTGACAACCAGCTGAGGCTGCTGGCATGTCTCTGAAAGCCAGGGTCCACCCTCTCCAGAGACTACAGATCCACACTGTAAAGATCCCACTGTCTCTTAAACGAGACAAATTTGCAGGAAAAGAGCTCAAAATAAACTGGTCCTAACCCTCTGAAGGTAGCACTTAAGGGGTAAATTCAGCCTGAAAGAAGAGATGCCACCCCCCTTTTTCCAGAGTAGAAGTCCCCACTTGTCCAGGAAGGCTGGAGAATGCCGACGGGAACTCCACCAGCTTCAGCATCACCACCTAATGAAGACAGAGTCGAGCTTTCCCTCCAAAAATTATGTGCTGAGAAGGGCTGGCAGGGGGTGTGCAACTTCAAACCAACCCAAGCTAAACTGTGCCCACTACCGCCCCTCTCCTGTTGCCAGTTTCTAAGGGTAGCTTATGAATGCAACTCCTGGCCAGGAGAGCACCTCTTGCCCTGATGGAGCAGCCAAGTCAGTATCTGTGTGGCATTTTGGTTTTGACCAACATCTGTTAACCACAAACTCTCTCTCCGTATGACTGCACATGTTGGATGTGGTAAGAGTAACCAGGAGAAAGAAGCAATGCTTTGCAGAATCCCAATTGATTTTTTTTCCAGGTATGTCAGCAGAATGAATCACAGCACAGTGAAAGCTTGCTGCCCAATTCAGCCTTGTTGTGAACAAAGCCTAACTCCCACCCTCCCGGGACTCAGAACCAAGTCCACTTGAGTGGGCTGACAGTAGGAACAACGCCTGTGCAGTCCTGGGCAGAAAGAGTTTGCTGGGGCCAGAGGAAGCAGCCTGAGATGATTGATCCTGTGATTCACTGCGAGGCAAAGAACAACACAAGGTGGAGAGTACGGTGTCCAAACGGAGAATCCATGGTTAACAGATGCAGGAAAAGCCAGTTGATTTGCACATGCTCAGTAGTCTTCCAAAGTCTCTATTTCTCCCATATTGAGCCGCTCTGACGAAGCATTCACTGAAAACCCTGTGAACCAAGAAAGACTGGTGTTAAAAATCCGGCTGTGGCATAGTGTACTTGAAACAAAACATCTGTTACATGCAGTACCATGTGTAAGAGAAAGTGAATCTAGGGGTAATTCAGTAAGGCTACACATGCAGTCACCCAAACTGTCTGATTTTTTCCTTAATAGACTAAAGATGATCAACTGTATATTTAGACAAGCATCACTTGGTCTTTAAAACCAGATCAGACGACTGTGTTCAAGTTCCATTTAAAAGATGTCACGTGCAGAGCCAGTACGAGGCACATCTACACAAGGTGGCAACGTGGCTCTGCAACATATCAAAAGGGAGGGTGCTTAAGTCAACTGGCTCTTGGAAGTGGCTGTCAACACCATACTTACATGGTCTGAGAGAAAGAAAAGGGCATTCTGAGAACTTAGAATCCACACGTGGAATCATGCTCCCACGCTTCAGGAGTTGTGAGCAATTTCACCCTTTACTTTAAAGTCTCAATGCATGTACCTATGAAGTCTAGTAGTAATTACGTCTATTTCCATGCTTTTTTACAAACTTGCACCTCAGGAGTGCAACATGAAAATGTACAAAGCTACCCAGGGCCATGCAGGTGGCTCAAGATGCACCCAAACTTCTACCCAACCTTTTAGCCATATGTGTGGAGGACATGATGCACATGAGAAAAGTGTGAGAGAGTGAAAACACTTTCAGCAAGGAAACAAATCCAATAAATCAAAAGCAGCTTTCCTACTGAAATCCCCTTCTTAAGAACCCCACCTGGAGTATGAGAACAGGGAAAGTTTCCCTGTGCAAGGCTACTAAACACCAAGTTGAACTTCAGTGTCTTGAGAGTGCTACATTGCTTTGCTCTGTGCTAGACAACCAACTGCCTTCCACTTCAAGAGATAAGAAATGTTCTGTTCAGTAGGTTTAGGAAAATTGTTCTGGCTCCCTCATGTGGCAGTGTGGCCTAAAAGCATCTGAAATTATTTTGTAAAACAGTGAGTGGATGCATTTGTAAAAATCTGCATGGGCTAGCTCCCTTCCAGTTGGAACTTCTAAATTGTATTTAGTGATTTCTTCTTTGCATTACATGAGCTGGTTTTTTAATATATTCAACTGAGTACCCAGATCAGACTCAGCGGATGGGCACCTTGGGGTAGCATAAGTCAGGATTCCACTGAGAAGTTCCATACACACCAGTGCAGAAATCACTGATTTAGTTGAAGTACTGACTTTGGTGAGACCAAAAATAGAAGAAAGACAAAAACCAAACGCAGGGCTCTGCTAGAGCCTTAAAAAAGCAATGATTGCAGGTGGACAATACCTGTCTGCTCTACAGCAATTGGGCTCAGCAGAAGAAGCACAACAAAGCCTGGCCCGGTGCAGTGCCCTGGTTTCCTCTCTGTCACACAGGGCACAAACACAGACATTTACTCCATATGAACAGTGACCTGTCACTCCACACAGTGTCCATGCACTCACACAATGGCCTTGTACCTTAAAAACTACTTCAAAGAAAATTTTCCATGAAGTGCTACAGGGGATGGTTAAAACCAGCCTCACATAAAAATTTAGACACAACATAATAAATAAAGGACTGCTAATGATGTCATCATCTCCACGGTCTCCAACTGAAAATCTGTGACCTCTTCAACCTTTGCTGTCTTTTCTGACTAGGAGCTGGTTAGCTTCTGGAAAAAGGTGGCAAGGCAAAGGCAGCCTCAGAAAGCTGCAGCCCATAAAGAAAGGAAAACATGCTTTTCTTCAAAGAACAAATCAGCATTAAAGCAATAAAATAGCCATAAGTCAACTCAAAAGAGGAAAGGGAATTTAACTGACATCCCTGAACTACTGAGAGGTTTCCAGGTAATAACCCAGGTATCAATGAGGCCACTACATGAGGGTAAGTTCAACAAAAGTTTTTCATGAGACTGATACAGAATTTTTCAAATCATTAAATAAATAACACTACTGAAAAGATTCTAAAGATATTCCAACTTTGCTACTCAAATTCAGTATTACCACTTAAGATCAATAAGAACCCTCTACATTCCCCAAAGTGAACCACCACCAGCAAATTAAACATTAGTTTATAAAAATTGAAACAGACCTAACAAGCTGGGATCTGCTCGAACCATTTTCTGTTTCTTCTTTTTCTTCCCGCTCTGCACAGCCTCAAAGTTGGACTGCTGGTTGTTGCTCTGATTGGTCTGAAAGACTGAATGTAGCGAACTGTGGTTCATCCCCCACACTGAATCCTAGAGAACAAATTAAGGACAAGATTACAGAGCACATTGAAGTCTGGTTTATTTATACAGAAAATATTCAGAGAGCCCAAACACCTCCTATATCCATGTGGCAGCACTACCTACTGATGTATACACCTCATCTTCCCACAGCATTTCCCAGGCCACCATGCAAACACACGCTTTGATCTACAGTTGGCCTCAACTGTTAAGTTACAAAGGAAACTTGATCCTGTGTTAAAACTGGAAAGCTGCTTTACTGTCTGCATTTGGCAGGACGTTGATGAATCCAGCAAGGGTGCTGACTCTCCAGCCTCACACAGTCCCCAGTGAGAGCAGAGCCACCTTCACCTGCTGTTGCTGCTGTTGCCGCTGCTGACTGGCTTTCTGTTTGGCACGGCGCTCGAGGAACTGCTTGGCAAACTCCTTGGCCTCCGGAGTATCTCCAAGGTAGGCTCGGATGTAATCATGGACCTCATAGGGAGACTCCACTTCCTTCAGGAAAGAAACAAACGTGGGAACTGCAAGAAGAAGGCAGACCATGAGCAAGTGCATGTTGACAGCAAACACACACATGCAATAAACACCAGTGTCAGGTTTCTGTGTCAGTATTTGCTGGTCTAGTAGCTTGCCCAGTTCCCCACAATAAAACCCTATCATGCAATGCAGGATGAAACTGGATCCTCATACCTCTGCCTGATAATGCTTCCATGACTACCAGAAATCCTCAGGAGGGCTCTGGCTGACAGACTTTGGAACTTTTTCCAATCCCACCAATTTGCTATAGTTAGGACAACAAAAACCTAAAAGACGATGCAGCCAGTTCTTCTAGCCACTATTTAATGATGTCCTTTTGCTGAGTGCTTTGGAAACATTGGTTTGATATAATTACAGTCCCTCAGAACTACTGTCAGAAAATAGAACAGATATTGCTCCCCCCATTCCTTTCCATCTCTTACCATCTAAGTTGTTGGCTGTGTTGAGTGCATGAAGCATCTGTTCACACCACTGAGTGAATCCATCCTGGGCTTTATTAACCCCCTGGAACAATTTCAACAGCTTCTCCTCTTCTTCTACCTTCTTGTTTTGTCTACTTGTAATACCTACAGATTTACTGACGTAAAGAAAATGCATATAATTAGATTATCAGTTACCAAGCTTACCCACAGTACCATATACAGTATGGTGGTGTAAGAGTATTTTACAAGATGCAAACACTTTTTAAGAACAAAATAATTTTCTAAGCAGGTGACAAAAATCAACTGTGAATGGTCACCTATTAGCTTTTTTGTTGTCAAAACAGATCCTGAATGACACAGAAAAAAAAAGGAAAACACAAGACGATGTTCTAACTGCTAAGTGATCATGCCAGGAGTGGCAGTCTTTCTTTGCAAAAGCTCCTTCCCCAGTTCCTACCTGAGGCTGGCATTGCTTTTATTTTTATTGGTCGAGTTACGAGGTCCCACTTCCTTCACTGCATCATCCCAGAAACCCATGTTTGAGTTTTTGGTATCGGCATTACTCCAGATGCTACTGACTAGGTCAGATGCCCACTGGTTGCTGGGATTAGTGTTTAGAGAGCCCCACACTGAATTCCCAATGCTGGTGTGCAAGTTAGAGTGCTGTTGAGACATAACAAAGAGATGCTGGTTATTCACACAGACCCAGCAGAAAAGACATGAACAGACAGAGGGAACTGGCACGGCTGCTTTCCTCCGCACACTGATTAGATAAATAAACGTACCGTGGTATTTCTGACTCTGTTCGGCTGCTGGTGCTGCTGTTGCTGCTGTTTCTGCATCTGCCTTGCCTCTTCCTGCTGTATCTCCAGCAGGGACTTGGTGGTGCCTGTTGGTTTGGTGACATTACCCCAGCCTGACAATTTTTGCTGCTGTTGCTGCTGTTGTTGCTGGAGGGCCTTCATTAGTTCACGCTGCTGACGCCTTTGCTGTTGCATGCAAGACAAAAATGCTTGTAAATACTTTCAGATGACCATTACTATGCAAAAATCGAACTTGGAAACTGGTTTTAAACAGAATTCACTTTCTTCTGGAGATGCCTGGCTGACCTATTATTGTTCTGGGCCATTATGGTTCCTCCAAAAAGGGAGGCATTAGGTAACCAGTAAATACAAATAGTTTAGTAGCCTGGAACAGACTAAATTAATCAAATTATGACTGCAGTCAGCTTCTTGGAAGACAACCTTCTCTCCCTACCATCAGCTATTCCCCCACCAACCCATCCTCCCTTTGACTGCCCTGGTCTTGTGAATATCTTCAAACATGTTAGAATATAGATGTGAAATAACTGTATACTGTTTTGTGAACATATTACACTCCCAGGGTTAAAAGGGTGCAGTTTTCCCTTCTTTCAGGTTCTTGTACTAAGAAGCGACAAAAACTTTCACACAAGTACTCGCTGAACCTATGCCTGAATGACAGGATTTTGAGTTATGCTATTTCAAAAAAACATTCCTCATCCTCACCATTCCTTCTAATAACTGAAGTGACAGCTAAGAAGTCCCACAGCTGAGTCCCCTCTAACAAGTTGCACTCCGCTGCTGTCAGTGTTTACCTCTTCTCGGAGCTGCCGCTCTCGTTCTTCTTCTAACTTTTGGATTTCAGCCAATGACAGTGTGGTCTGGGATTGACAAGCTCCTGAATTTGATTGCTGACCCCATGTTGAAGATGAAGGGAGCTGGGCCAAAACAGACATCATCAGGAATTACAACACATTTCTGAATACTGCTGGAGTATAATCAAGAAAGAAATGGTATAAACACAGGGGAAAAGAAAGGCCACCTTTAAAGGTTAACAAAACCCTAGAAAGTACAAAATGGTGTCATAATAAAGTATGAAAAGGTAGAAAATACAAATGATACACTTTCAATTGCCCTCTGCTGTAACAGCCTTTGACACGGTGTATCAAGAATAATGTAACCTGAAAAGGTTACATCATTACCTGAAAGAAAGCAATCCATTTATGTATCAAAGACTTTAGGAATTCTAAGCTTTAGAAAGTTTGCACTGGCCCTTGCTCATTGTGGCAAAAAAAGGATCTGTGCCTATGTGTGATGCCTTCCCAGTGTGCTTCTATTGACAGAACGTTTTCCGTTTTTAATTTGTAACTTCTCTTCTTCTTTCTTCTCACACCTGCTCTGCCCAAGCTACCTCAGAGCACCCTGAATGCAGCTGTGGCTTTACTTCCCATGCTGAGCTGAAAGGAAGTTAAACTGCAGGAACAGGTTACCTTCATTTGTGCAAGTTGCTGCTGTTGCTGCTGCTGCTGCAGCCGCCGTAAAGCCTCCTGCTGCTGCTGCCTCTGCCTCATGATCTCCTTCTGGCGCTGGAGTTCCAGCTCCTTGCGCTTCCGCTCCTCCTCCTCCAGCCGCTGCCGGGCCGCCTCCTCCTCCATGCGCAGCCGGCTCTCCTCCAGCCGCCGCTGAGCTTCCTCCTCTTCACGCGCCCATTTGGCGGCCTCCTCTTCCTTCCCAGGACACAGAAAGGAAAAAGGTCTAAGGAGACTTTCCAGAATTTAAAATACTCTTAACTCTGTGGCACTGATGTTCTGACAGAACAGAGAGAGACCATGTTATCTGTAATCTGTGCTGTTCGGGTTGTTCATTTACCTTTACATTTCTCAGTAATCAAGTAATATAGTCTATATTCCCTAAAAATACATGTTTCCCATTGCTCCACCAAGGAACTTGGAAGAGAACGGCATCTCCGTATTTCACACCAGCTGATTTCTTACTACTTTCCTTCTAGTAGCTACACACCTTCCAGTCGGAGCTTCTGCTGGCTTATGCTGCTTACAGTATCACCACACTTTCAGTGGAATAAAACTTGGCAAAAATAACAGGAACGAAGAGACACGTGACAAAGATGGAAATGTTTACTGCTGTTACTCAACGCTAGAGTTCTAGAGAAGACCCTTCTGCTAACAAACAACAGAAATGGTGATGGACATCTTAAAAGGGAGGACCCTGAAAAGGCATTTTGAAATACTAACTGTGAATTCTGAAATGGACTTGGAAGTTAATGTGAAGCCAATCATGTTTCAAGATTAGTTTGACCAAGGGTCTGTGAGAGTATCAATTAGGGGACTGGAAGCTCAAGTTCCCCGATAGGGATTTGTAATGCTGACCCCAAGGAGAAAAAAGTCCTATTAATAAGAAAAAAAAGGGAAGAAAAAAATTTGAAACTCTGGTAGTGTATATAGACTTGGGATTGCAGAGAAAGACCGCCAAAACTGATCATCTCTGATGGCACTGAAGATAACAAAGTAAAGGCCCAGAGAGTGCTAATTCAAAAACTGTTATTCTGATACTGTATTCTACCTCAGAAAGGAGTATAAATACTGTGCTGCAAAGCCATTCTTAAGGCTAAATGTGAAGGGAGAACACTCACGCCCACACAAATCTCTTTTCCTAGGGGTGTATTGGATTCTGATTGTTTTGTCTGAAGTCAGGATACAGGTAAACAACCTTTTTTCACTCAACTTGATACTGTCTGCAAGTTCTGCTTTCTTTGACCAAAACTGATGGTCTCTCAAGCACTGGTGCAAGTTTCAAAGCCTGGTTGTTGTGGCAGCCTCCATAATTAAACAGAAGAAGTCCCTTTTGTCATTTTTCACCTGTTTACGAATTAACTCCTCTCGCTGACGCCTTTCCTCCTCCTCTCTTCTTCTCTCCTCCAATCTCCTAAGTGCTTCCTCCTGTTGTTGCCTCTCCTCTTCCTCCCGCTGCCGCCTTAGTGCAATTTCCTGCTCTCGTTGTCGCCTGAGGGCCTCCTCCTGGAATTGGAAACAAAATGTCAGTCTATAAATGCCATTTTATCAACAAACAACATCAGAACACAGATTACAGCATTGTCTGGCCAAATAAGTAGCCTCAAGAAAAGCTCCCTATCTCCAAACTAAGCTCTACCAAAACACTGCATTAAGCATGACAAACCCACATGTTAACAAGTATTTCTGATGCAATGTGCATCTCCTACATAAATTATTTTAATGAAAACTGAAGACATAATTGCCCATCTTTGGTTTTAAGAAGAATGGTGTTGAGAATGACAACAAAAGGTGAGACTCCTCTTTTTACTATGCAGAACTAGCAGTTGAACATAAGATCTATAAATATTTTGAAGTGTGGGTATCATTAATTTCTTCTAGGAGCAGGATGCCAGCTATTAGTTGGAAGCTTTCCCTACTTACAGGAGTTTCTGAACACTGACTGTTCAAGAGCACTACAAAACTCAAACCACACCCCCAGACACCAGAAAGAAGCTGACACAGCCCAGTGCACCTAAGGACAGTTACTTTTGAAATCTCAAGGGTTTTGACTGGGCTCTGCCTATACTATTTAAATAATTATGGGTAACAAGAGGTCCCTTAGGGCCTTTGATTTTGGACTATCTCTAAATTATTTATATAGCTTCCAATAACTTATATTCTGTTTTCCAAGTACTAAAATGATTTACTTAACTTAAAAATTAAATATTAGCACCCTTTCCTAGCAACATAAACAGACATTTTTCCATTCTGCTACTTGAGTTTTTTTGAGGAATAGCAGACAAGCAGCTTCTTGTATACTGTTAAATGGGATCCCACCTGGGGACCTCTTCCACCAGTTCTAACTTTCCCTTGCATAAAAAAGCCTTACTTTTTGCAGCCTTTTCTGACCTCTGATGTCCACCGAGTTAAGGCCACCCTGCTTTTCAACCCTTCTGTTGTCTGACTTACCCTACCAGCTGAACCTGAAGATCTTAATTTTTGGACCAGAACATTTTTAAGCTTTTATAATTTTGTATTTTTAAAAATGACCACTACCACCATCACACTCCTACAAGTTTTTTATAAGCAATACATTATTCATAGGATGATCGGGGATTAATTGTGCAGCACAGATGTAAACTCTGGTAAATCAAGGAAGTCACTTGTGAAAACTAAGACCCTTTTATTCAATCTGACACCAAAGCTTCATGTACAAACAATACAGATAAACTACACTTCAGTTCCCTGAACAACTGCTCTGGGCTTTTCTCTGACAATGAATTTCAGATGCCTGCAACAAAACTGTCAGTAGACAGAAGATCTTTTATAAGCAATCCCATGGCACTGAACAGCAGCTGGCTGCAAGCCAACAATTCATTCATATTCCTGAATATCACTTAAGTGGTTTGGTGCTAGATGTAAGTGCAGTAAGTGGGTTTTTCCACTAGCTGGACATACAACAATAGCCTGTGATTCATCTTCTCATTAATCAAATCAGCTTCAAGTGTAACACACACCACCTAAAACATTTTTCAAATCTGGGCCTTTTAACTGTATTAATTGGCCACATGCAGTCAAGTCACAGTAATCAAGTGTCCCCAATGCAAGTGCTGAAAAATTTCTGCTTGCTGTATCTTTTATTGAAAAGGCTGCTGAGAAGGCTGAAGGTGTCAGTCTTTTTTGTTTCCCTGGAGACCACAGAGCAGGATCTCAGCTCAGGAGTCCTCAGTGCCAGCCAGTCTGGGGACTCTCACTGACATAGCACGTAGTACCTGGGAGAGATGAGCAAAGTCACCGAGCCCTCCTGTGGGACAGCACTTCAGTGACATCTCTGCCCTACTCTCCCCTTGGGAAACGAGGCTAGAATTGCCATTAAGGAAGCTGTACTGATCTCCTTCTTGCTCAGGGATGCCAGGAGAGACATTATTGAATGATATCAGTAAAAGACTTCTCTCCACTTCAGAACTAAAGACAAACAGTGTTTTACTCACACAAGGAAAAAGCCCTTTTAAGATATGAAAAGCTGGGAAACACACCCTTTTTTCTGACACTTCACAGCTATAAATTTGTTGTCTTAATATTTACTTCTGTATCTTACTATTTGATGTTTTTGTTTGAGCATGTGACCAAAACCATTCAAAGCTCTCCAGCTTTCTGCCACTGACTGGTATGGGAAACAATCAATCCTTTGCCTCTTAGTGTTCCCATGTTCGTAGATTCCTGCTCCAAGACATTCCCAGTGATCTTTAGCATTTTTCTTAGTAATTGTTTTCAGACATATACATCCTGCTGTACAGACAGCTTATTTCACATCTTTTAAAATAACCGTAATATTTCAAAAAAATCCTTAAGCAGCAATCCCCAGTTCAATAGACTCTGGATTTTTAAATAAAATAGAGAATTTTATGCAGTTGGTGACAACTGCAATTCTGCTTGTCTATGTTACTAGGGCTCACAAATCTTTTTGCTCTCCTCTTTGAAACAGGTATTTTAAAGGGAGAACTGAAGACATAATTCAGAGGAATCAATTATTAGCTGGTTATTAAACCTCAAATTTTGTTCCTGAAAGCAATCAATTATTACAAAATAGAAAATACCAGACCAGAGACAAAAACGAAAATACAGGAGCTACACAAGCTGGGCATTACTGTTTTCAATTCTACAGTGCAAAGTAATTGATGAAAACTGTGAACAGAACTGAATTCAACATTTGGTATGACATTTCATCCTACAGAATTGAATTTCTATTAGTTATTTTTTTTGTATTTAGAATTCACCATCAACAGCGTATTTACTAACCTTATATACTAGTCTTTTATGCAGTATTACATCAAAAGCCTTCCTGAAGTCCAGGCAGATTAAGTCTACTGCTTCACCCCTCTCAGCTCTCACTGTCATCTCCTCAAAAGAAGTTAATCAAATTTGTTAAGCATCATCTCCTCTGCATAAATCCATGCTAATAAATCAGTTCATCCCTGATTCTATAATGCCTTTCAGTACAGAAGTCAGATTCAAATAATGACCAGTTTCTTTTTTTTTTTAATACAGAATACAATGTTATTTCCTCTTTCCAGAGAAGTGCTTAAACTCTTTGTTACTTTTCAAGACATTACTGCTAAGAATTAAGCATTGTGGCAATTATTGCATTGGTAATGAACTAAGATACTTGCTGTTACTGATTTTCAACCCCGTTCTGCTTCCTTCGTGTAAATAGTTATTTCCCATGGCATCTCAGAACAGGAGAGTCAGACTGTTTACTGTACAAATCCAAAGTGGACAGCAAAACTTTGGAATTTAACAGACATTGTTATATACAGAGGCAAAACTGTTAGTGGAAAGAAACAACCCAAGTCTACTTGAAGCCAGCACAGATGACACAAATTGAGTTACCAGCTGAAAAATGTGTTCTTGTTATTGAACCAGATCTAAAGCAATCGATCTCGGAAGTTAAACTTTTGAGTATATTATTGCTTCAGTGTTAGTTTGACCTTAAGTGGAGGATGCTTTTCTGTATAGCATAATGACTTCCTGCACACAAAGTAGATACACT
The DNA here is from genome assembly GCA_013399835.1 of Leptocoma aspasia. NCBI lineage: Eukaryota > Metazoa > Chordata > Aves > Passeriformes > Nectariniidae > Leptocoma > Leptocoma aspasia. The sequence continues at coordinate 92,628 of VXAX01005631.1, read as the reverse complement.
AAAGCAAGGAGCCATTTATTTGCAGACCTGATTCCAAAAGATACCATGAAATTATCCACATATCATACTGTACCAATTAAAATAGACCTTCTGTGACAAAACCCAAACCCTGAGTGAACAGAGATCTACAATGAACTTCCAAACAAAACTAGAGATTCTAGAGGCTTCCTTCGAAGTGTCTGATCCTTAAAGCAGAAACATGCTTTACAGCTGCCCACCTAAGCTCATAAGAAATACTAAAAAGGACAGAATTATTTAGTACTTTTGCCTGTTATTCATGTGGAACTTTTCAGGACATTTACTGACTAACTCATTAGTGAATAAGCTCACCCTTGTGCTTGCCCTTATCCTTCACATGTGAAGTGAAAACTTTAACTTTCACTGTTTTTCCCTCCTGCAACACTTAAGGAACAACTACATTTTCTTCCATACAGAATTCAGAAGTAAATGCTAAAAATGCCAAACTAGTAATGTCTCCATTTTGTATTCTTGTATGATTAAGAACGTACTACAATTCCTACATTCATTCTTCTACTGCAACACTGACCACATAATTCTTTTTAAGAAATATGCTTGATCAAATTACATCCCTTCTTTTCCCAAGTATCAATTCAAGCAAAAAAGCTGACAGACTCTATTAGCCAGATAATAATTTATTAAAAAAAAAAAATTTACTAAGTTAAAAAAAAAAACAACAGGGGAAAAATAAGCTGAATGTCTCATCACTTTTTGTCCACTATAGCCCTCTACCTCTTCATTTGAAACAGCTGCTCAAGCTCCATCTACTCCAGAACATATACTCATAAAACACTTGACTGCATAAATAGGAAATAAAGCTCAAAACATGCAGTAACTGGGCAACTAACTAAAGTCTAACATTGACATTAAAAAGTTGAGAGGGAATATTCCACATGGAATAAAGGCCCTGTGCTCAAAAACAGAAACCTATCTTAAAGTGAACCATCAAAGCCCATTTCTCAGGTTGCAGTCTGGGCTCTTAAAAAAAATCAAGAACAAAAGAATCATAATTTAATATACTCACAAATATTAAAACTGTCTTCATACACACCTACCAAAGATTACTTAGACCCCACAGGATTCTTAAAGTGAGTTTTATAAAGTATTATAATTAATTAGAGATTAACTACATTGGGGAAACTCACTTGCTTCCTGCGGGCCAGTTCTTCTTCTTCCCGTCGTTTCCTCTCCTCTTCCTGCTGCCTCCTAAGTAGCTCTTCTTGTTGCCTCCGAAGCTCCTCCTGCCTTTTCCTCTCCTCTTCCTCTCGTTTGGCCCTCATTTCCACTTCTCTCCTCTCTTGCTCTAGCTACAATTCACATAAAACTATACTCAGATGCAGGTAACGTATTCCTACACCATTTCTTAGGGCAACTCTGCTGATATTATAGTAACAGCTTAACAGATGAAGCCTCTGACAGATGCTCTCCCTTAATTGCAATTTTACCTATCAGCTGGCTGCCTACTGAGGTCAGATTCCTGAAACAGTCTAGAACAATTTTGGACAATTTCTGTTTGTAACAAACACAGGTTCTCCAGTCAGTCTTTCTACATCAGCTCCTCAAAATACCCTCAGGCCTTGGAAGTGAGCAGTGAGCTGCTTTGCAGTCATCATAAAATAGCAATTTTCAGGAAATGTACAGAGTCATACAGGTTCAAACTCACAAAAAAAATTTAATACTAGAGTGCATGTAGAATAACCCTAGCCAATAGGACTCATGATTCCCCAAACCAGTTCTGGTGAAAATCACAAGGATTAAGAGTACAACTACCTGGTCTGAACTCAGGGTTTGGCCTGACAGCTCATGATGATCTCACTTTAAAACAGAGGTGGCTAGTGAAGAGGTTTTAATCACAAATGTAGAACACAAGTACTATTTCAGAGGTCAGTAGTACCTCCACAGCAATGGTTTCCAAACAGCTGCCCACAAGGATTTTATAACTTGTTTTTATAACCTCATTCTCTTTATGGAGTTTTTCCATGAAAATCTAGTCAAAATCATTCACTGAAGAGCCTGGTCTTCCATTGGCTCAAGAACCACAATTACATTGCAAAAGAGCAATCCCAACTTCTTACAGTACAAAACAGTTTCTGACCTTTGCAGCCTTGGCCTTCTCGAGCTGCTGAAGTTGTTCTAGAGCTGGTCCCTGAGCTGCAGTATCAATGGGCAGATCCCAGACACTGCTTCCTTCCCAGACTGGACAGTGAAGAAAAACATTGACAAGCAAAAATAAGCACATGAACAAAAGATAACTGAATGGCGACAATCTTGTGTATGCTGTTACTATGTTTTAGGGATTAAAATCATGTTAACATTTCTGCCTTAGTCAGTAGAGGACCACCTTATCTTCCTAGAGAACAAGACCTGTCTATGACTGAAGGAAGGCTGGGTTTCCTATGAAATTCCACTGAAGAACCAGCTAATCCAGCTCCTCCCATCAGAGCAGAAAGTCCTTAAATAGAACAATCCCTTCAGACCTAGACTTCCCATAACCATTGGAAAAACTACCATATTCCTCACCGCTCTCAAATGGAACTTCTACTTCAAGGCAAAGTAGGCTGATCCAGTTAAACATTATGATGCAGAAATAATTTCCCTTTGTGTCAAAAAGGGAGAGATCGTCTCAAGGATGCTGATCCTTAATGCATGAACTTTTCCCAAGAGACCTGACCCAGGCTAAGCACCTTACCTGTAGGCTGTGAAGCTGACTGAAGTTCCCATATTGAGCCAGTGTCCGGCACTGACACAGACCTTGTAACAGGTGGCATCATGTTCTGTTCAGATATTCTGTAATACCAACAGGAAGAGTCAACATGTCACTTCCAGGGAGAGGAGTGCTCTGAACACGTATGAGATTCAGTAACTTGTAACATACTGCTTTCCTTCCACACCTCTATTTAAAACAAAAATATGATGTGGACAACAGTAGTTGCTTGCAGAGTTCTTGCTGATCTCACCCCTGCTGCTAAGTCAAGGGCTAAGCTGCCGTTTTGCATGTGTTGCTTAGAGGCCAGTTTGAGGAACAAGTATCCAGTACTGCAGAACTGGCAAAGCTCCTGGGTGACCAGCATAACATATCTGTCACACAGGTACAATTTCAACTCCTCATTTCCATAAACACTCTCTGAGGCAAAGGTTACATATATAAAGAAGTACTCTATATCCTGAAACTGTTTCCTATTATCCTGAAACATACTCATATTCTCATTACTATCTTTAATATACATAATCCTAAAATACGAGCAAACTTAACTAGGACAAACAGCTGACAAAATGTAATTATTGTTACATACAAACTAGAGTACAGGAAGAACAGAATTCAGTTCAAGTCTGGGCTAGCTCACCTCATCTTCAGGGCCTGGAACTGCTGAAGGAGAATAGCAAGCTGCTGCTGCTGCTGGGATGAGAGGGCTGCCTTCTGCTGCTGAGCCAGCATCTGTGCATACTGTTGTCTTCAAAAGAGAAGCAGACAAATTGTATTTGTTCACTTACGCCCAAGTTGCAGACAGACTCATGTTCTGAGACTAATGCCCACTGACCTATATCATGTACATGCTAAATACTTGAGGAAACCACAGAACAGGAGCTTGGCAAGAATCAAAATACAAGAATACAGCCAGTTGGCTCACCTGAGCAGAACCAGACTTCTTTTCACCCTCAGCTATGCCACCTGGCTATTACTGCCCCAAGTTTCTCTTGTAAGCTGTACAACACTACTTCCTTTTTTGTCTAAATTCTGTAATGTTAGCCCAAATTAATCTGGCTTTGATCACTGCCCACCTGCAATCAGCCTCTTCCCCATTACATCAAGGCATTGCCTAGCACAGGAGAAGGCTCTTGCCTCATTCAATCATAAGCTGACAATCAGTATTGAAAAGCTACAGTCATGACACATGCTTTCAGAATCACCTGAAAAAGCAGTCTGACTGCCTTCTTTCCTTCAAGCTGCTGCAAAAAAAGCTGTCAGGAGCTGGTGATAACTGAACAACTGACAGCTTTGGCAAAGTGGATGTCAAACTGCTTTGCTCAGCAGCACCTTCCACTGATCTTCAAAGAGCTGAGCAAGCAGATCAAAGGTAAGTTCCACCTTCTCCATCTCCAGTTCCAAAGATGTGTAGCCTTCTCCTGACATCAAAACATCTGAAGGTCATTACTAGGACACCTGGGATTCTGACCATAACAGCTACCTATAAAGCAAGTCTCACCAAACTAGCTATGTGTGACACTGGAAAGGACTCTGGGGCAGACACACTGCCCTAATCCTGTACACTAGCAACATCTCCAGCATTTGTGGAAGCAGCTATTGCTGTTGGAGGTGAAGCATTCCCGGCGCCATTGCCCAAGGAAACAATGACAAGCAGCTGAACCCAGGTGACTAAAAATGCAGAGCACAACACAGCCAATAGAAGATCTGAGACAGAAGTCTTACTGTATTAAAAGATGCTGATACTGCAGGTGCTGCATTTGGATTAGAGCCAACTCTTGTTGTCTAGTCAGTCGCTCTTGGTCCAGCTCACCCTGTGTTTAGGGATAAAACAATTTTATCAATTTTCATTTTTCATCATTGCCATTTTTCAATAACATATATAATAAGAGTAGTAGATTGCAAATGCAAGCAACTTAGAAGAACTTGTATTTTGACCAGAAAAAAAATTAAAATAGAGAAATACCTAGACCTAGATCAAGATTTACAAAGCCTGTGAAATACACGGCACCTTTACATATCACAGTACCCAGCCTCCCAGCCACAACAAGCATTTTTAAATGACATGTCTTTTCTACTCTTGCAAAAGTAATCTAACACGAAGTTCAACTTTGGTGCTTGGAACACCTGCAATTCCAAGACAGAGTAGATGACACCTAAATAATTCCATTCCCACTTATCAGAGGACTATTTGAATACTGTAACTGTCACATCATTACCAGATGCGGAAGCGGTGCTGGGCCTGGAGTGAAGGGAACCCTGCCCCACATTTTCATGATGTCTCCAAGTGGCTGGAAAGTCTCGTCACAGGCTCTCTTCACCAACAGTGACATCGTGAAGTATCCGGCCTGGAACCACTCTGCCATCTCCTGATTACTGAACGGACCTAAAATCACATCAACCAACACACGTTGTGGGGAAGGGGAAGCAAGGTCAGGTTCAGCATGTTGGAAACAAGGAGCTGGCTATGGTCACACAGTGCCCAGCACCAGGCATTCCTGTCTGCCTCACCCACTCGTGGGGACACTGCTCACCCAAGGCTGGACTGCCCATGCACATCTCCACAGGGGCTACAGCACTGCCCTACAATCTCAGGCAATGTGCATGATGGCTTTCACCTTGCCTTGGAGGGAGACAGGTCAGCTCTGGGGTGAAAGCCAAGCAGCCACAACGGTGTGGGGCTTGGTCCAGCTAATCCCCCTGCTGTCCTCCAGCAGTGCTTACTGCTTCAGGCTCACACAGTTGCAGCTTCCACTCTGAAGCTCAGTAGTACCTGCTGGCTGACAGTGCTCAAACCACAAGTGCTGCTTTCCCAACTGCACTGCACAGATAATTAAACAATCTTAGCCTGCTTCAACTCTTGTCTTCAAACCAGAGGAACCCTCATGTTTTACACAAGTTTTGCTTCTGGAACTTAGCATATAAACAGATCCACCTCTAGTGAACAACTACATTTTTTAAGATAATAAGGATCCAGTTGCTTTTCTTTGTAAAAATCTACACTTTTCTTTCTCTTCCTCTTTTTTCTAAGAAAGATTTCAGTCATTCCTTTCAAAGGAGGGTGCCTATACTAATTTAACATATTCAAATACATACAAAACCACTACAAAACCACTACAAAATATTATTTAACCAAATAAGAACCACAGAAATAAGAAGTTTTGCAAAACATCTTCTGAAAAGCAGGAACATTCAGTAACCCTTGCCTTCTCTGGAAGGAGTATCTCTAGAAGGCAATTCCTCCTAAAGAATATGAAACCACAAGAGGCTATCCCAAAAAAAAGGTAATTATTCGGAAGTGTTTACTTCTTGATGTCACATTGAAGTACTTAATCCACCAACAAAAATATTTAGATTGTCACCCAGCAATAAACACCGAGAAGTGACTGACATACACCGAGAAGTGACTGACATGCACTGAGCAAATAAAAGCACTTTATGGTTAACATCCTTTAAACTTAAAGGGATGAAAAAAACCCCTAAAGACGTGCAATACCTGCAGACAAGAGATTGACACAGATCCCACAAACAACACTCCCACCAATCCTATCTAGAGTTCACAGCTGAGAAGTCATTCACACTACACAGTGTGAAGTACAGCAAGGAAGGAATTCATTGTTTAACTGCACTTTTGGGAAGCAGATAAGCAGCTGCTAAAACAGGGCCCTGGGATCTCCAAAAGAAATGTACCTTCTGAAAGCCAAGATGCAAGTATCTATATGAAAGGCCTGCTCCAAATTTCATTAAAAAAAATTCTTAAGCAAAAACTGAAAGCAGGGAGCAGTTCCTATCTATTATATGAACTAACAAAGCAGTGGCTGCTAGTGCAATTTAAGCTGACATTCTGCACAAGCACTGGCTGGTGGAAACTTGATTCCTCTTTGCCCTCGGTTCTAAACAAACCACCCTCCCTGAGTATTCCACATGTTCAGGCTGAGTCCAGAAAACTGATTTCAAGGTTTCTTATGGATTCTTTACAACAAGCTACTTGAGTGGTCACATTCCTCCTTTGTTTCCACTGTTATCTGGAAATCTGAGTAACTACTGGCATGTCAAACAGGTTTGAGTGTAACCTAATTTACAGAAACGTGAAACGATGGCAAACCTCAGACACGATAAAGCACAGTTCCGCACATTCAGCCCGCTGAGCTCATGGGGGCAGTGACGGGTTGAAGATATTTTCAAACCTAATTCTAGAATGGTAAATTCCCTGTGCTGCTTTTGTAAAAAGAAGCACCAGCATCTGTTGGTGGTAATTCTGTGAAGAACTCTTTAACAATTCCATGAAACAAAAGAGGAAGTGTAAATGGCACAGACCTACCCTGAATTTCTCCTTGTGGATCTTTGTAGTACCACTTCTGCATGGCTTCATGAAACAGGGGCATAGAGGAACCCTTTGCCCTGTGCTCTTGGATTTTTGCTGCTAGTCTTTCATCATCAAGGGCACTGTCCTGCAGATATGCCACCATTTTTTCTGCTTGCTGGAGGAGACATCAAAACCAGCAGGAAATACAAGAGTTAGATGGGAGCTTACAGATATGAAAATGAGTGTACCAAACACAACCACATCGTCCTACCCAGTGCACCAGCGCGTACCAGGAATAACAGGCAGCCCCAGGACAGAAGTGACTGCTACACAAACCTGGAGCTCTGTCTACCACACTTGTCAGGCAGAATCCTGAACAAGCACAGCTCACCTGCTTACAAAAAGCTTTAGAGCAACTTGCCAAGGAGGTCCCATGAAGTACCACAGTGAAAAATAAAACAGGCATGGGAGCACAAGCACAAAGAAGACTCTACATCTCAGCAGACACTACAGTTTCATCAACACTGTTGTGTCGTGATTCACTTACGGGATTGTTGGTTGGGTTTTTGTTTGTTTGATGGTTTATTCGTTTGGGGTTTTAATAGACATAGATAATTTCTCAAAGCAAATCATAATGCTACTTGACAGTGGTCATAAGCACTATGGTCTCTACCTCTTTAACACGGGGTATAGCACCCCGATCCAGAAAAATACAACAGCTTGAATTATTTGCCAAAAAAACAAAACCGGAGAGAAGCAGCTTTCAGTACACACTGTGGAGTGTAAAGTTTCACCTGCATTTCTGATTTTATGGGCTTCAAATATTTTTTGCATTCCACATTCCTCCAGTCTCACAATTGTCAACAACAAAGGAATTAGAGAAATTTTACCTGCTCTAGGTGTTTGAGGCCCTCTTCATCATCTGGGTCAGTGGGAATGTTGCCCATGCCTGGAGCAGCTGTGACAGGAGTTTGAACTGGCCGCAGAGCAGGATTTGAATTGGAAACAGGAGGAGAAAGATGAGCAGAAGCAGCTGTGTCTGCAGAAATCTGTGGCAAAGGTTGAGCAAGAGAAGCCAAATCTAAAGAAAAATGTTTAAGTTAGTTCATTATCTTTAACATAAACGACAAATGCTTTTAAGAACTTAATGCAGAGAATATTCAACAGCTCAAATTTAGCACCAAAGCAAAAGTATTTTCAGATCTTCCTGAATGTACTGCTTACAGCACAGGCACCCAGCCTAGCTTCAAGGAACAAACAATTTAGTTCTATCAGTGCAGACCTCAGCACATTTGAGCATATCCCATTTCCTGGCCACACACATTTGTCCACACTATTCTGCTGTACCACAGTGAGGCACATCCACAGCTAGCTCATGTTTCTCTGGACCACATTTCAGTGTGAAGTACCAGTGCACTGCAAGCATTTGAGATGGCATATCCAACAAATCCTGTATTTATAGACCAGATGGTGAATTCTGGCTTTCCATCATCATAATCCAGTCCTCACCTCTTTTAAGGGGCCAGGATTATTCACAGTGAGTAATGGAAACTTACTGAATTTATCTGTCAGGTTTATTACCTTCCCCTCTGTTGGACATTTTGGCTGACAGTGTATTCTCCACTCGATTCTCTTTATCTTCTGTTTTTTCTGTTCTTTCTGGCACAGACTCTTCCTTCCTTTCAAAAAGGTTTGTCTGCAGCGGGTCTGGAGGCTGGGATTTCGGTGGGGTGTCTGACCTGGCAGCTGGAGATGATGCCTGAGCTGCTTCTTCCACTGCTTCTGTAACAGGGCACAGTTCTAAGTAACTGAATTAACAGAAATTCTACACTGACAGTTGCAGAAGTCCTCCTTACCTGCCACTATTCTTTCTGTTTTCTCCCCCTCCTTCTTGGTCTTTTCATGATCTTTGGCTTCTTCATTGTGGCTCCCTTCAGAATCAGACCTTTCCTCCCCTTCCTCCACAGGCCTGAAGTCCATCTCCTGTTCCTCTGGTATTGGCTCCTTCTGCACCTTCTGCAAAGTCAACACAATCATCCATAACCCACCTGACATCACGGGACTTTTGCAGCAAGTGACCCAAGGGCCCAAAGCAGCTTTTCACCTTTAAAGAGAGAAATGCTCCAGAGGAGTCAAACGTGCCCATTTCTTCCTCTGCATCCTCCAAGCACCACTCAGGGAGACTGTCCCTGTCGTCGTCCATGCTGCCACTGCCGCAGCGCACGCGGCGATAGCCCCGCTCGTCGTCTCGGTCCCGGAAATCAAACTCGAATCTCCGCCGTCGCTCCATGTGCTCCCGCCAGCCTGCGGAATGAGGGCCGTCTAAGGCAGGGAAAGGAGCTTTACCACACAGTCCTGGGGCAGTGCTCACACAACGGGGGGGAGGGACACTGACAGCAATTCACAGAGCCCCTACACTGTACAGCTCACCTATGAACAGGCAACTTCAAGGGCAAGGCAAAGAAAAGGAGCATCTTGCCAATAAGCAGGAGACTTTCAAATATTGTCCACTGTATATCCCCACATTATAAACTGTGGAATAAGCATTAAAATATAAGGCTAAAAAAAGCTCGGCTACAAAATCTTACACAGGCACCAAAATAAGACAAGCAACACTAGTTGCCAATTGAATTTACCAGCCATCATTGATTTAACTTTTTCGTGGCACCTTTACATGTGTAAGATTTTGTATTTTCCTTCAGGGACTCTGCAGCAGTCACATCCTGAACAAAACACCGATGGTTTTGCCTCTTGCTCTCAGATATGCTTTTGTGTATATATGTGAAAAATGAAGTGACAACTGTTCAAATACGTCTGAAAGGACTGGTCAGTCCCTTGAATGTGTTTTTTTAGCCATGGAACACCAAAACTTGGAAAGATAAGAAGTGGAAGAATTTTCCCAATTCATGTATAAACTTCATATTCAGAAGACACCTTCATTCAGCCAAACTTCAAATCCTCTGAGTGCAATAATGTTATTTAGGCTGTAAAGAGCTGGCTGCTAAGGAAAACAGATTGGGAGTGAAAGGACTGTACACTTTTCCATGAAGTACAAGCCATCTTTTTCACAAAGGTGCAAAGAAAAATGAAGGCACCTTAGTGCTTTTCATGGTGGCTGTCCTTTACTGCATTAAAAAAAAAAGTAATTTTTATTTTTTTGCTCCAAGAATCTGTGCACCACAATCAGTGCAGCCTCACAGTATCAAATGTCTGCCAAAAAAACCCAAATCACAGTAAAGGGGAGAAACGTGGTCCTGTTTCATGATTGATGAATGTTTCACACTGACCTTAATACCCTAACTATTAATATTAACCATGCAAAAATCCACCTTTTTGTCTCACAAATACAGGAAATGTAAACCAAACTCCTTCCAGGAACATTATGAATTTCAATCTCAAATTTTACCAGGGAAACACAAATGTTAGACTTTAACAAGGCCTTCACTATTCCATATGTCCTTATTTGCAAATAATTCCACTGGATAACTTAACCTAGGCTTCTAGTTATGCCTCACAAAGAAAGCAGTATTAAACTGTCAAATCAGTGTTCTGAGGCAATCTTTTTAATGTTATTAGGGAAAGAGATTTAAGTGTGAGAGGTTGTTAACAACCAGACAGCATTTCTGATTGAGTCCCTGGACAGACAGCTCCTCATTACAAGCTGCAATGTCCATGTCAGGGCTCCCAGCAAGGGGACAGAGCTACAGCCTGAACCTGGCAATGCCATAGTGTATGGATTAACAGCTCTGCCTGTTCGCTACCCTAGTGCTCACAAAGGGCTGAGCATCTCTTCTTCAGCTCTCTTTTGTGTGACATAGGAAAACTGAGTATTAAGAATTTCCTACACAGCCATAAATGGGCCATCTAGGGACCCTGCATTGAGAGGAGCCTCTATTTTTCCACAGTTCACATGCCAATACCAGGAGTGCAGCTCTTCATAGTGAGACCAGAAATGTGGTTTTTGAAGGTGAATTCTAAGCACTTTGTTAAGCCCAGGTATCTTCAAAGTTCAAATGAAGAACCATTTAGTCTGCTTGCAGAGATTTAGTCACACTGTCTTTTACAGCCCCCACATTTTCAGAGCTATGTGGAGAGGCAAAAAGACATAGGTGTAGCAGACTCATGCCCTTGTTTCTTAGTAACAAAGTATGTTTGTAAAAGCCCAGTTAGAATATAGGCCATAATTCAGGTCTGAAATATGAGGCTGCCAACCTTTTAAAGCAAGCCAAAAGGAGATATAAACCTGAATTCTTACCTGAAGTTTTTTAACCAGCAGTTAGGACACAAACACAGCTTTAAGCTCAGCCCTATACTATCACTAGGCAGTAGTTACATGTTCAATATTTTAAGTGTAGAGACAACTTTAAGCTTAATTTATCCCTTGCAATTTATGGTGACATTGTAGGTAAAAGATAGGACTACTGGCTGCTTCAGGAAATCCAAGAACAGATTAGCCCTATAAATAGCTATTTCTCTCTTTAAAGTTATATTCTCTAACTCAGCAGTGAAATTTTCAATATATATATAAACAATACTAAATTCTAAACTGAGTGCTTAACAAAAGAATAGCACACTTTTTTGGGCATATACTATATACAGACCTAGTTCTTACTTTGCCCAATTTTGGAGCAAGATTCTCCAACGTACTTTAGTTGCTTCAAGATATTTAAGAAACACAAGGAACAATGCCCAGAAATTCAACTCTAATTGAATCATAGCACCTGATTCTGAAAGTGGAGTGAATCAAGATGAATTTGAAAACCCATTCAAACAAAGCAGCAACTAAAAAATCTTTATATGAGAGTACAGCCTAAGGCCTCTCTCAAATGTTTATCAGGAAAAAGACCAATTTGAAGAGCTATTTAAGCAGACACAAAATCATATCAGAAATTCTAATCAAGAAAAACTTATTCCTTAAGGCTGACTTGGTAAGCAAAACCATAAACATCTATAGATCAGTCACTAGTTTTGAGACCAAAACAGGTTTGTATATGTTTCTGACAAAACAGACTTGGCCTTGTAAATTTAAAGGGCAATCATTGTATGAATGCAAGAATTGGAACAAGACAGAAAGAAGGGGTTTTTAGACATTTATAATTTTAAAACATGGTTAAAAATTAAAAGAAAAAAAAAGAGAACTTCGAAGCAGCCAGTGAACCTAAATCTGTGATCACACTCTTCTAGCAGTTATTAAAGCCAGTGTAAAGATCCTAGCAGGAGTACACAGAGCCAAGCCACAGGAAGGACCAACTAAACAAACGACAATAGTCCTCTGAAGACATTTCTCTTTTTTTAGCAGGACATATGACTATACTATTACTTAACACCAGAATAAGTACAATGAAGTAGTTTAAGCCATGCCAATTTGAGTTAAACTCATTGTTTAAAGCAAAAATGTGATTTAAACCATTTTGATGTCATGATAGTTCTGTGGCTACTACTAAGAGGAGAATTCAAATACAGCTTTGAATAAAGCTGGAACTAGGACAATACAGCAGTCAGCTCAAACTATCTCAAAATTAGCAACCTTTCTGCAGATTCACCTAAGTCTTTGAACACGCTTTCAATGACACCTGCTAAAACTAACTCGTAAGAGAAGTTAAATTAGTTTCTACTACACTGAAAATTCAAATAAGCAGTAATACTTCCCATGACAGAAGTGAGATGAATTTTCAAAACCTTCCTCAGAGCATCCAAAAAAGTTCAAGACCTGAACAAACTTCTGAACTTTGAGGTCTACACTTCCTTTTAAGCTAGAGCATGCAGGCTGGTACTCACACACCACTCCACTCCTGAGTATCATGCTGCATCATGAGGTAGCTGGCCTGATGCTACCTCAACTAGATAACAAAGCACCAGTGTCTGATCAACAATAGTGGCCAAACACTGGGGAAAAGAAAACTGTATTCTCCAAAATTTGCCTCTTAGCCTTGCTCTAAATAGAAAACATCTGATGATAAATCAAGCCTTGGGCTCATTGCTAAATTTTAGTACAAGGGAACAGCTGTTTGAGAGCAGAGCTGTGAAGAAGGCTCAGAACAGAGGTGATGGTTGCTCGAACAATAACAGTACTTAAAGTCTGGGATGTTGAAAAGGGCAACAGAGCCATTGTAAGAGCGACTAGGACTTTTTATTATTGAAGAGAAGAAGCTGTCCACCTCAGCTCCAAAAACATCCTGTGCTTTCTTTGCTTTCCTATGAAGTTTAGCATGGAGCAAAGGAGGCTCAAGCGGGGGGACCTTATCACCCTCTAGAACTACCAGAAATAAGGTTTAGGTTGGGCATTAGGAGCAATTTCTTCACTGAAAGGCTTGTCAAGCATTAGCACAGATGCCCAGGGAAGTGGTGGAGGCCCCATCCCTCCAGGAGGGATTTAAAAGCCAAGTAGATGTGGCACTTAAGGACATGGTTTAGTGGTGGCCTTGGCAGTGCTGGGCCAATAGTTGGACTCAAGAACAGCTTAAAGGTCTTTTCCAAACTTAACAACTTTATTACTCTATGAAGATGTAACAGTAGAAGAGCCTAATCCTCTCCTAGTACTCCAGAAGCCTTCTGCAGCCAAAAGATAGCCAAACCCAGGATCACACACCAGGTATGACTGAATCTTTTCCAAAGAGAAGGAAAACAAGCTATTAAAAAACCTATAAAGAAAACTATAATATGCCTCAGTCCTACTACTGAAATACCAAGCTCTGCTTTGTATTTCTCCTGCAATTCCAGCAATGCAATGCTGAAAAGCAAGTGAACAGACTTGCCCTGTCAGGCCTGGGAAGGGGAGAGTGAAACCAAACAGATGCCTGAAATTTATTGACACAAGACCTCTCGTAACTGACTACAAAATGTGTAGAACAACATATTTTGAGTCTTTTCCAAGGATGCTTCTTGGCATTGCAAACACATCTGGAAAACTAGAAAGAAGTCAATGACCAGAGTAGTTTAGTGTCAGTGTCACTCTGCAGCATCAGGTATGCTGTCTAATGTGGGTGATTTCTGTCCTCTCATTGTCACAGCCACAAAGAAACAGTACTATTAAAAACCCCTTATTTTACCATGTGCATACACATCTGGAGCACCATACAAACAAGTGCACACCTGAAAAGTATTGTTCCCTTAAATATGTAAGGGTACAGAAGATGGTAAAAGAAAAACAAAAGGCACATAATTTTATGCTAATCATTTTGTGACCAAGAGTCCCACACATGCCAGAACATTATTTAATGACCAAAACAACAAGAACCTACTTTTCCCTGAACATGGCACCTCCCCTCTCCTCATGGCCTTTTCCCTCTCTCTGTAACCACAGCTGTGTTTGCCCAGCTCTGCTCTCACCTGGACTGTGAGGACGCCACCTCTCCCCATCCCTCCGTGACCCAGCCAGTCGCCAGCCTCCATCCTCATCTTCCCCATTCTGTTCCTCCCTGAAGATGCGCCAGTTCTCGCTCTCAGAGCGTATAAATTCGTGTTTTCTCCCCGTGGTCACTGTCCCACCTTCCTCAAAGTTTGGTCTCACTGCAAAGAAAACACAGGCCAGTGAACATGTGTCCTGTCTTCAGAAACACAGAAATACAAAAGGGTTGAAATCTTGCTCCCTTGGAGGCAAAAATGCACCAGAAGTGGTTATAGGAACCTAGGAGAGAAATGGAAATCCAAGAAGGAAACATGACAGATTTAAGAAATCCAGGTCCCTATGTACCTTGGGATGGAAAGACCAAAAAAACCCCCAAAAAAATTCAGAAGGAAGCAAAGCACATAAGCAATTAGAACATGGATAAGAAAGGCAAAGGAGGAAAAGGCAATTTAAGAGATGTAGGGAAATGTAACAGAAATAAGCCAAAAGTGTGCAGAGAAAAAGAATAAATTGCTTTATCATTAAGCGTCTCAAATGGGAGCACAGTGCAAACATTATATAAACCAAACACATTTCCTATTTCTGTAATAGAAAAGAGAGAGAGATCTGTTTATTTAATCCAACATACAGAAGTCTAACTATTAGGAAACACTGAAAATTTAAAGTAGCATTGAGGAATAAACGAGAAAAAATAAACAAGAATAAATGAGAAAAAAATTATGCTGTGAGTCCATCTTCTGGAGAGCCAAGGTCAGTGTATGAAGGGCTAGAAGCAATTATGCCTGAGCTGAAGGGTAAGTCTACTAGAAGTTTAGTAGACAGGATAGTCTTTTAGTTCCCAATTTACATTATGTTGTATTTAAAACAAAACATAAAATCCTCAAATACTTTATGAAGAGCAACCTTGTCAGAAAAGGATGATATATTTTTATGAAAACACTGCACATTATACACCAAGATTTCCAAGTCATACACCAGCATGCCAAGGCTTAACACAGATGCTGCTTTCACTGCTGACTTGCCCTGACAAGACAGCCATCACTGAAGTAAGTTTCTTCAGCTGTGTAGCACCAGAATTCTCACAGGAACCACAGCGATACCATTTCCTCACTGGTATTATTACCCAGTGTTAACCTGAAATTGTGGTGTTATCTATAAAAAGAAAAGTTTTCAAGTACTAGAGAAAGGTATACTGAAACTTCCTTCTTAAGAGTCCTAAAATCCAAAAACATAAGATGTTATTTGGTGAAGTCTGTTTAGTATGCCTACTTTCTTAGACAGGAAAACCAAAGAAAATATGATCATGTACTAAGACTCCTGGGGTGGAAAGAGACATTTTTAAATATTTAGTTTAGGAAGCATAGGAGAATGCTTTCTTAGCATCAGGCAAATTTTTCAGTCAATGAAAAAGACGAGGAAACAAAAAAGATCTGAAATTCTGTGGCATATCAGTCCTCAGTTTAGAACATGAAAATTCTTCCTGCTAGAGATACTGCACTCTGGAGACAGGAAGCACACACTGGCTCTCTACTTTGCATGCACCTTGGAGAAAAACTGACATCCCTTCTCCAGCATCTCAAAACACTGCAGGAAAAAAAAAAACCAAACAACTCTTTCTCCACCTCTATACTTCTTTTTAATACCTTTTCCTTATGTTGTTCCTATATGAAGAGCTAAAGTACGTTGGCTAATTTCAAGTCCAGCACCAGTACCTAATTTAAAGTTAAGCACCAATACCAACAGGCAATGTCAGCTTTGAAGCCAAGTATAACCCAGTTACACCTTTACTTCACTGAAGGGGACAACTGGCTGAAGATAACTTCTGTATTTGCTGGGCTTTGAGAAACAAAAAAAATCTGCAGACAGTGTATTTTGGGGAGTCTCTGGTAATACGCAAAATAAAATTGCTGGAGGCACCCAACTCCCTTCATTTGGTATGTGTGATGCTGGCAACTTCTTTTATCTGGAGTGGTTAAATCTTTGCAGGTGAAGGTCAGCCACATTCTGTTTTCCTATGCTTCATGGAGAAGACAGGAAAGGAAAAAGCGAGACAGAAAAATCTAAGTCTGGGAATTTTTTTTTTCAGTTTTGGTATCTAAAAAATATAATGCAGACTATAGTAACAAAAAGTGCAGGGAAGCCTGTCACCATTGCTCCTTGGATAGGCTTCCCATAGTAGAAAAGCAGAAGGCAAAGCTACAGAGCCAAGTCAGCTGGAAGTAAAACACAGAGAGGTGCACAGGAGAGAGCTGCAACCCAACAGACCAGGGGAGCCTATGTCCCAGACAACATGGAACGTGCCTCATTTTTTCTGAACTTATTTTTAAAATCCTACAAAGAGGAAGAGATCCAATTTTTTTTCATTTTGCAGCACAAGACACTGTTTTTTTTCCTACTAAAACAGTTACTGAAAGAAAAAAGTTATTCAAACCACTATTTTGAGACACGAGAAGTAGTATTTTTACAGATTTAATCTATTATTTTTATAAATACTCACAGCTATTACTTGACACTTATTCAGTAACATTAATTTGAGAGATTTTAGACTCTAACAATTAAGGAAAAAAAAGGCATGCTCTTCTCTTCCATTCTAAGTTCAGTCTATTCCAGATACTGCTCTTTAACGCAGACAAGCTCTCAGCTCACAGGTCCTGTTCCACTCTTCCAAAAACATTTAGGGAAAAAGATCACTTAAAGAATATTGTGAAGTCTGCTTCACCACTGTATATCCATATTTTAGCCCCAGTGCACAGCTACTCATGCTATAGGCAAACCAAGACAACTCAGGTTCTGTTAGTCCTTAGGAGAGCAGATTTTGTTCCCAGGAACTGAACAATCAAAGTCAGGTTTTGTATGCTGAATTTGCAGAAAATGGGGTTTGAAACACATCTCTGTAGAGGTTACAAAACATCAAATGCTGTTTGCCAAGATCAGACTCAAGTGGGATCCTGTCCCTCTTCTGATTTTAAATTCTATGGCATTAGAAATGTAGAAATGAAAAAATCAAATATAAGGGGTCAGTATTACATTAATCTGAGGACAGGATCACCTGTGGTTCCAAAACCTTTCCAATCACAGCAGCACTCCAGTGTGTCACATCAAAGACTGTTCTGATGCCACATTCAGTGGAATTAAGAGAAAAAATGCAGTGTCTCATTACATACTTCAGTTTTCTGGTAACAGGACATCACAGCAAGCATCAGTCAAAGAACAAGGTATGTGTCCAAACAAGTCTGGCACTAGATGATCCTGAAGATTTAGACAGACCAGCCAAGAAACTGGTTCTTTACAAACACAAACCAGTCACAGGTTAAGGACCAGAAAAATCAAGCTACACAAGTGACAGAAAGACTCTGACAAACTGAATACAGGAATATTCCTACAGATTACATCTAAATTCACAAATTATAAAGTCTCAGCATATTCTTTGCAAACTGTTTCTAGATTTGAGAACAAGCGTTTCAGCTGAAGTGACTTAGATCACAGAGTCAGGACTTGGCAATGTTTTAAGGATGAAAGAAACTAAAATGCAATCTATGGTTTTGCCTTGCCCTAATTGACTGGACTTCCTGAAGAGAAGGAGCAGTAAAAGGGCACCTCTGTTCAGGCCTGTCACAAAGCCAGCAATGGTGTTTACAGAAAACTTCGGACAGGGCCGAGTAGTATCCAGCCAGAAAAGCCTACAGCTGTGCAACACTGATTTGAAGGGATACTGACTGTGGAGAACAAGACTGGATGCAGGGATGTGGCCCCACGGCAATGCATTTATGAAAAGGACTTACTAACAGAATGGCAAATAACTTCTGTTCTCCAGGCTGCCAGCCCACATTTCCTACACCATCCTCTGGTGTCTGGAAAGAATGAAGAGGAAAGTGATGACTGGCAGCTGTTTCCCCTACAGAGGGGCAAGAACCAGGAGAGCATTAAGCACTTTGCCTTGCTCTCTTCTCTCTGCTGCCTGCTACACAATTCCTCAACCGGAAGATAAAAATAAAAACCTTTGCAGTCAGTGTTTTTAAAGGAACTGAAATAACTTTGCCTAAATGACTAATTTTTTATTTTATTTTATAGAAGAATAAAATAAATGTCGTTAAGATGATGCTTCTAGAGAAAGACTACCTTCTCATTAGAACACTACTGGACATGTTAGGAACACCACAGGAATACAAATACTGTGAAGTGACTCCCAGTGACTGATGAGAAGTTCTGAATCCCATTTCTAGCTTCAAATTTTCAATTTCTACGCATAAAATCTTAATCTCAACAGTAGGTCTCAAAACCATACTATCAAATATAACTCCGTATTTTTTCACTGAATTGGCCATTATCTACTGTCACCAGTGTGAGCCAATAGATTCAAAGGACTTAACAAGAGTTCAATTCATAACACACCTGTACCTAATTTCACCTGCTACACAACTGTGTAAAGATTTCCAGTCCATTCAGTTGAATTAGATTAGAAAAACAGTGACCACACAGCAAATGCTTTCTACAGTTCAAAAGATGGTTTCTAAGAAAATACTGTTTGAAACCAAAATCCTACTTGTGACTAAGTGAGGCTGTCTGCAGTGGAGGGAAGGGTGAAGGGCGAGTCACGCTGTCCTACAGCCCTGTCACACTGGTGGGAGTCCCCTGGCACTACATTATTTGCCCTGGTTCTCAAAGTCACACTATGCCTATCAAATTTCGGTGCTGTGCCTGAACATGTATTAAAATGTTCCATACTAATGAAGCAAAAAATTAATGTTTTGCAATTTAGGGTTGGGGGAAGGTTAAAGAAGAAAAAATAGGGAGGATTTTGTTTCCTAAGCAGGAAAGTCTACATTAATGATTTTCCCAGCAGGCCTTCAGTAGTTTTACTGCAAACAACCACAGCCTTTGTTTCTCAGATCCTCTTACATCTGACGTTCAGTCAAAGCCCTCATATCAGCAGCTCACCAAGGGATAAAAAAAAAAAAAAGTGAACCAGTACTGTTTTCCAGAGCTGTCCTCAGAGCTGGTCCAGCAGGGAAGCACACTGACCACTCTGCACAGCTGCTCACTCAGACATACCCTCAACAACTCCTCTCATTTCATGAGTGAAAGAGCAAACAGCTTAAGCGAAAGTGGTTTCATCTGCCACATGGAATCAGCAAGCCACCTAATCTGCCCTGTTTCATTCCTAGGCTTTAGCAAAATCCTGTGATTAATTCCATGTTTTCACAAAGGAGCAATGTGGAGATGGAAATGGCCAGGTCTACATCTTCTGAGCAGCATTAGGCTGCAATTCAGCAACACCCTCCTGAGACCACAGGCTGCACCATGAGCTGCACCCACCTTTCCAATAGCATTCCAGAGCTTGGGGCCTAACAGGAGAGGAAGAAGTGGAGCAGCAGTGTGACACAAGAGTGTCTCTATTCACCCAAATGAACAGTAGTTGACACTGGTTAGAGAAAAGGTATCAGTGAACAGTGTGGGTTTTCAGCAACAATATGGGAACTTTTCCACTCACCTTTTCCAAGGGAATTTTGGCCTTTTCAACTTTCATGTAAAACTTTAGGTTATACAAACCTAAAACATTATCTTGATTAAGGAGGTGAGGAGGAAGGCACCCCTTCTCCAAGTAAGTGTTTGAGGATTTCTCCTTGGCTGCTAAAGGTTTGTGTTGGGTAAAGAAATGCTCCTAACAAACCAGCATTCTTTTCCACATGATCAGAGCCAACCAGCCCCCCTGCAGGCAAAATGACCAATCAAATCAGCTTCAGATGGAAACCAATCCCCTCAGCATATAAACACAGGAATGAGACATACAAACCCATTTTTAAAGGTTTTGGGTTTTTTTTTTTTAAATCTCTCTACCAACCACTTGTGGAAAGTTTCTTGTTAGTGCTGGGACCAGTACACCAGATCAGAGCAGTCTCTCTCTCCTGGAGCCCAGGTTATTCCCTCCTACTGCACAAAGACCCTCTGAAGACTGGTAAGTACACAAAACCACCATATTTTTTTCTTCCTTTTTTCTTATTGTACAATTTGAATTGTTCTGTCGCTCTTTAATCAAAGAAATCCAAGTTCTTTTCAGGACAGAGAGCTTTATTTCTAAAGCTTGCTAAACTAAGTATCACCTTAAACAAAATGGTTGCTGATTTTTCCCCCTCAAAAACAAGAAAATGCTCTCTCAGGTGACCACAGTCCTAAGAGCACACAGAGCAAATCCAAAGTCTTTATGCAATATTTTTTCAGAAAGTTTTTGAGATAAATGCTGGAAAGGCTCTGCAGACAGGGAGCACTTGCAAGCTACAGCAGGTGGGTGTCATGAAATTGGCCAAGAATTATGAAAAAGTCATCCTCACCTTGCTGCACTCATAACTCAGCATTCAGTTCCATCACAAATTAAAAGAAACAAGTTTCACATCTTCAAATTTGCTTTTACCATCTCCAATTATACCTCGGACATGAACAGTTTTCAATCAATGCATTCATCCCTGTGCTTATGGACACACAGCGAGCTGGCACCGCTGCCCAGGACACCACATATGCACATGGAGTGAACTCCACTGTCCTGCAAAACTCAGCCATTCCAGGCAAGCCATGGGAAAGCCTGCATCACATAGGGCAGGACTGCTCTTCAAAAACAGAAACAAACCACAAAAAAAGGGTGGCAGCAATCTTTTATTACTGCAGCTTTACAACAAATAAAACCCTCCCTGGTAACTGTCAAATTACTCCTCTGTTACCAATATTTAATTCTGCATTTAGGTTTCTTTATAAGGATTTAGTATATACTGAAATATTTTAAAGCCTTTACCAAGACTTTGCTTAAATGTTGCTTTTCTGATTCTCTGAAAGTGGTCAGACTAGTTGGTCCACTCAGGTACTGCTTCAAAATCAAGAATTAGTGCTCATATGGACCCTCAGAGTACTTATGTGAAAATACATTATATATAAAAGGAAGCACTATTTAGCTTCCCAAAAATCAAGTATATAAGCAGCCCTCTTTTCTGTACTATAAAAGGAGACATACTCTATTTTACCACCTCCTTCTTTAAAGTGCATTCGGTAATAAACTGTCACAGAAAGTCAAAAGTACGAGCTCTCACATCCTATCCTTTATGGCACCTGCTTTGAAAAATGTAACTTGGGGTCAACAAATTGAAGTTTCCATTTTACAAGACCTACTTATAAATGTAACAAGTCCTGAAGTCTTATCTTAGTTCTGCACACTGCTCAGAAGTAACAGTTTTGTCACAAACTACTCCCATTCATCTCAATGAGGCATTAGCTACAAAACCAAAAGCACAAATATGTTTGAAATGTTAACTGGTTTACTAACAAAAGGAACATAAGCTTTCAACCAATGCAGCTTCTCAAGCTGAATTACTTCCTACATTTCTAAGACTGTCCCCTAATGTAAGTTATATGATCCAGTCATTTCATCCATCCTGAAAAAACCTTCATTTCCTAATAATAATGCCAGAACATCTCCAAGGGTGGCCATTCAGTCTAAAAAAACAATACACAATAAGCTAAAAATAAGAAATAGCCATGTTAATAGCATGAAAATGCCTTTAAAAATTATAATCTTGGCTTGTTCTTGTTGCAAAGTGCAGAGGCAGCTCAGAGCAGACAAGATTTAAATCTGAAGCTTGTACATGATCATGCAAACTCAGACCAAGTAAAATAGGAATGTACACACCCCAAAGGGGCATGCCGCCACCCGGGTTCTAGTAAATCTCTGAATGATAGTTATAAGCAGTTTTTGCAGTCACTCCCAGAAAACAGCAAGTCCTCAAGACCACTTTCCTGTCAGATTGAAGCAGCACAGCATAAACTGTTTCAAATCCCCTCCAAGGTCAATTAGAACAGACTTTGCTAAGACTAGAAGCTGGGCAAGTAGGGCAACACTGCCAAAGTCTCCCCGAACACAACTCCTCACTCAGGTTCCTCAAGGTTGCAGATGCATTTGTGTATCGAGCTGAGAACAGGCTGGAAGTGTCACTCTGAATGCCTTCAACTGAGAAGGCACATGAAAATTAAGACAGTGCTGCCAATGAGCTTCCCTGCTCATTGGCAGGGACCTGAGTCCTAATAAAAAGCTAAGCAAGAGGAAAGGAGAGGAGATCAATGTGGTGGCATGGAATAGGAATGCCATAAAGGCTGTTACAACACAAGGAAGAAGACCTCAATCAAAAAGGCAAAGCATGGGAGATCCATGTGCTGGATCATGAATTTCAGAAATGCAAGCAACATCCCAAAGCTGTAAGGCGAGGTTTTATCACAGATAAATCATTAGCCAGCCAGGTCAGTTTAGAACCTGTCCCACTGCTACAAGAAGGAATCTGTGATTTTTTTAAAAACTAGTACTCACCCTACCTTGATTTGTCTTAGAGGAGTGTATAGAAGAAAGAAGCCAGGATAAAGGACAAGGTGACAAAAAGACTGAAAACCAGAAAAAGCTAAGAACTGACTGACACACTGGTGTTGGTGATAATTTAGCTTTCAAGAGAAGGTAAACAGGAAGGATCAAACACAGCAAATGTGTGATAAGGACTGGTCAGCACACCGAAAGGAGTTTAGGAAAGTGATTTCTGACAGTTCCTGTCTTTCTAGTCAACGGCTATCAGCTGAGAAATGGAGCGATAAGAAACACCCCAAAGCTTCATCAACAGTTGCGTAAGTCAGGAACCAGGAAAAGCAAAACCTACCAAATAACATAACATAAAGGTTATTGAGAGAGATCATTGGACAAACCTGGATAGGAAACACTGCATGTACATTATAGCAGAGACAAGCATTCCCCAACAAACACAGAATTTTCCTTTTCAAGTCGAAGTTGAATGTCTTTCCTGAAACATACTCTTAAACTGGGATTAATGTCAGGTCATCAAGGACCATGCCAGGCAGGGGATTCAATCAGGTGATCCAAATTGTACTTTATAACTTCATTAATCTATCACTAACAAGGAAAGAAGGTATTTGTATTTTTTTACTATGGGCAAGGAAAGGAGTAACACTTTTGTCACTCTCATTTTTCAGCCTTCTGATGTTTTCATTCCTGTGACGGAGTTTCTCACACTGCTTTTGTAAACATGCACATGTTTTTCTAACTGTCTTTTTGTTTTTCATTCTTTCTCCTGGGAGGAGAAAGGTTTGATGGACTTTGTCATTGACCAGTGTGGTTGGAGAGGATGTAACTTCACCTTCCAATCGATGGTCGTTCCCAAAGCTTTATATAATGTGAAAACCAAAATAGAGTTTCTTCTTCTTTGCCTTTGCTCAACTGCGTCTCTGCATTTCGTGTTGCACGCTAGAGTGACACTTTTTAAATTCAAAGTCACATCTGCTCTTAAGCTGCCTCTGCTTTTGAGAACACAGAAGACTGATCCTCCAACCTGGGTAAGCTATTTGCCACGGGGCAGTTTCTCTTTTGCCTCTTACTCACATCCAACTGCATTGCTCTCAGTGTCTATTTGCAGTTTCTGCTCTGTTTTTCTCACTCCAAGAAGCTAAGAGTTGTGGCTCTTAATCCATCAATAGCACTTGAAAAAAGGGGTTTTGGAACTCAAGCTTACACATTTCCAATGCTATCCCTGCCACTGAAATAGAAAAATAACATTTTCAACAGTCCTAGACTAGAAAAATACAAGCACTGTACCAGTGCACAACCTGGTTAACCTCAGAAGTGAAATTCACCTGCTTGGGAGTCTCAAGGAGCAGAGACACAGGACTGTTCTGAAATGTGCTGTCGGGGGCTAATGTAGGTTCTCTTTCTCAAGTACCTTCAAAATCTGTCAGGAATCAATCCTCCCCCACTGAAAAAATCCCAAGGAACCTGACTGATTTTTTTCAGAGTTTAAGACAACATTAAGTGATTAATCACCACCCTAAGAAGCTCCTCCGTCAACAAATCTGAGATCCTACAACGCTGACAGCATTTGCTCTATGTCTGTAGCGTTCAAACACACTGACTTAGCACTCGTGAAGATCTGAAGCACAGCCAAAAAAAATCTACCACCTTAAGAATGTTTTCCCTTTTTTCTTAATGTATGTAACACCGCAGGAAAGGCTTCTGTCACTGATCAGTCAGCATCAGAATCATTTTCACAACATCTATTTGTTTAGTAAACCCATATTCCTTAGAGTCTACAAAGCAGATTCTGCCCTCAAAGTACCACAAGAATTTACAGAAAACAAGATTTGGCTTTGGGTTGTGTTTAATTCTTTTGGGTTTGTTTGTTGGTTTGCTGGTTTGTTTTGAATGCATGATGCACTCAGAGGCATTTTGTTCTGTAAGTGTTCTCTATTCAAACAAGGGAGTGTTTCTTGTGACTACTGCTTACCCTAAGGTGATAAAACCAAGCCGCTGTTCAGAGCTCATGTTGAGCATGGTCCCCATCATCCTTCCCATTCAGAGATGCCTATTTTCCAGCTCCATCAAGGCCTCCAAAAGGGCTCATCTAAATCTTAACACAAGGACTGTGCTCTACAGACAAGTCACTAATCATTGGATTACTGAAGCATGTATAATTGCAATCAGGTTACTGTACAGCACGAGTGAGAACTGCCATTCAGGGAGCTGTGCAGCAGATTGAAGAGCTAACTCAGTGAAGGTGGGGGGTCATGCTTTAAACTGGATGGACTACAACCAAAATCCCCCAAGAAAAGTAGCCTGGTACCATATGCCAGGAGAGCCTCGCTACATCCACTGTAGTCTCTGACACAGGGAATAGTTTCAAAATATTCCCCCTGGGAGATGTGAACTGGAAAACTGAAAATAAGGGGAAAACCACCAAGTTCTACTCAGGCCATAATCTACTCTATCTTCCTCTGACTATAGCATGGATAGAAGTAATAGCTGGATGGTTTTGAGCAGAAAAACAAAAACTTAGCTAAACAGTCACCATGATGTCAATCCTCATATCTCAGTAGGCATTAAACACAAGTAAAAGCAAAAGAGAATGTTCTGTAGTTACTAAAATCTGGTTGAAGACTAAGCAAACAGTCATGTAAACTGCTGGTTTATGGGATCAAAGATCACAAGACTAATTTTCACCTACCATAAGTTCATTCTGAATTTCAGGATCCTTACTTCTAATGCATTTCAAGAGAAAACTAAGATGGCACTGTTGGAAGGGAAAAATCCAATTCCCCTACGAAAAAATGAAATAGACTGAAACAGGCATCATTCAAAGAAAAGTCAAAATTGATAGGAAACCAAAACTGACTAAATACACTGTCTATAATTATAATTTGAAGAATTTACAGGTATTTTTTAATTCTCTGTTGTTCTACAAACAAGCTTCCTCACAACCTTGTTTTAACAGGTTGTACACATCGTGAAGTCTCTATTTTACGCAAACCTGTACTTAACTTTAATCTGTCCCAGGTGAACTTTAAACGTAAGTATTTATAAAATGTATGGATTTGAGTGATCACTGTCTTTTCAAAAGACATTCACCAGCTCTCGTAAATTCCACAAGCTTTGAGGTTTAAAAGCAAACAAAGGAGCCTAATGTGCCAAATACCTACAGGTATCCATTTTGTTTCCCATATCTGCAATTCCACCTTAACTCCCATATGTTTGCTGTCCTATTTTATTTGGTCACTAATAAAAATTGCACTGCTCAGGCAGACTAGACTGGAAATTATGTCACGGTGTATTTTCTGAGTTGTTCTCCTGCCCTCTTTTTACCTGATCCTTACATAAACAGCCTCGGACTCCCAGAAGCAGCTCTGCCCTGAATACTGTAATTCTGTTTAACTGGACATGATCGGTGCAGACAGCAGACAATTCTTG
Source organism: Leptocoma aspasia (assembly GCA_013399835.1). Lineage (NCBI taxonomy): Eukaryota > Metazoa > Chordata > Aves > Passeriformes > Nectariniidae > Leptocoma > Leptocoma aspasia. The sequence continues at coordinate 66,479 of VXAX01005631.1, read as the reverse complement.
AGCTAGAGGAGTCAAAGGGCTACTAGCTATAGTACAGCATTCCCCTAAAATGCATAAATATGTTATGGAAATAATACAAAAAACATTATTTCCTTAGTACTATACTATTGTCAATAGTATTCATGATAGTATTGGTAAATTATTACACGCTGCTCAAAACAAGTTGCAAAATCTGATATAATCAGCAAAATTCAGTTTCTTTTCACACACAATATGCCTAATCCCATCCCACTCACGCCTGAAGAATTAAAGCATGTGACTCCAATGTAAATTTAGGAAGGTAAAGTATGAAATTTATCTTTAAACAGTTAAGCAGGGAGAATTTGAGAAGTAGTCAGATTTTTAAACCTAATCTTTTTTAGCAAAGTATTACCACAAACAGTGGTAAATTCCTCTCCAGGATCCTGACTTAATCTTCTCTGGATTGCAATGTATAAGCCCTCCTTTGTTGGCTGCAGTATTTCTACCCCTGCTGATGTGTCAGAAGCTGTGAACATTAGGCAAAATACAAATATGTGGCATTGTATCACTTTTTTTCCTTTCTTCTCCTTTCTAGAAGATGACAACAGATACGACAGAGAGCAATAACACCAAATCCAGTGCTCCCCTCCTGACTCAGAGATACCTGAGGCTGGTGACCAAGGATGGACACAGCACATTCCAGATGGCTGGTGCCCAAGGCAGAGGTGTGGCATACCTCCGAGACGTCTGGGGGATACTCATGGACATGCGCTGGAGATGGATGATGCTCGTCTTCTCGGCTTCCTTCGTCATTCACTGGCTGGTCTTTGCAGTGCTCTGGTATCTGCTGGCTGAGATGAATGGGGACCTGGAGCTGGACCATGATGCTCCACCTGACAACCACACTATATGTGTCAAGTACATCACGAGCTTTACAGCTGCCTTCTCCTTCTCGCTGGAGACACAACTCACAATTGGCTATGGCACCATGTTCCCAAGTGGGGATTGTCCCAGTGCTATTGCACTGCTGGCAATCCAGATGGTCCTGGGGCTCATGCTAGAAGCCTTCCTCACAGGTAATCCTTCCTACTGCATCTTTACACAATAGGGGTAACAACTGGACTTAAGAATAGAGCTAGAAATAAATACTGTTCATTTTGATAGGATTACAATATTTCAGCTATGCAGTACTAGAAGTTAAACACCTTTAATCAACAAAAGACAAATTAAGGTGTTATCAATATCTGGACTTAAGAATTTCACTATTCATTGGAAAATACTTGTGGCGGATCACTGCATATTGCTCTCAATCATTTATTTCTTATACCATTCTCTCTCTCAGCTATTACCATACAATTACAATATTTAAAGTCAATTTGTTTTGACTTGTAAGGTATACTTTTGTCTAGCTGAGTTATCTTCACTCCTCTTTAACTCAGTGTTTATGTATTCCTCAGTACCCAATGTAATGAAAGTTTTTACAATGTCACAGTTGTTTTGAGGTATTTTAAATTATTTAAAATATTCTTCGTTTTTAAAGTAATTCAAAATACTTCGAAAATAGACAGGTTAGTTTACTGTGTATTAGAAAGAGCTTCTACAGTATAACATACCAAGATCAGTTCCTGTTACCTATTACACTAAGCTGGGGCAAGTTAACACCCTCCCCTACAGCTACAGTTAACTTCCAAATATTAATCAGTGAGCATAATTTAGAAAAATAAGCATTTTAGGAAAGCTATAGTTTTTTGAACAAAAGCAGGTTAGTATGATGCCAACCTAACAAATAAAACAACCAAACACGGTCTTTTTCCAGCCTCAGCCTGCTTCTGCTCCCTTGGAACCTGCAGGGAGCCAGCCCAGGCCCTGTGCTCACACTGAGTTTACTCTTTCCCATGCTCCAGGTGCTTTTGTGGCCAAGATTGCACGCCCAAAGAACCGGGCACTCTCCATCCGCTTCTCACGCTCTGCTGTGGTCACACACACCGAGGGGAAGCCACAGCTCATGTTCCAGGTGGCCAACACTCGCTCCAGCCCTCTGACCAGTGTCCAGATCTCTGCTATACTTTACCAAGAACAAGAGAGTGGGCAGCTGCACCAAACTAGCATTGACTTTCACCTGGACAGCGTCACTGCGGACGAGTGTCCTTTTTTCATCTTCCCACTGACCTACTACCACTCCATCACTGCATCCAGCCCGCTGGCTGCTCTCCTTCAAAGAGAAGCTCCTCAGCACTTTGAGCTGGTCGTTTTCCTGTCAGCTGTGCAGGAGGGCACAGGAGAAACGTGTCAGAGGAGAACATCCTACCTCCCGTCAGAGATCCTGGTGTACCACCGCTTTGCCTCCCTGCTAGCCCGCAATGCCAAAGGTGAATACCAGACCAAGATGGAGAATTTTGACAAGACTATTCCTGAGCTCCCAGCTGCAGCTGACTCAAAGAGTCCAAAAAGGACTGACAAGGAGATCCGCATCAATGGACAGCATACCGACAGCTTCCAGCTCTGTGAGACTGGCCTCACAGAGTAGAGACAACAGACCTTGAACTTTGTGCTTTTTTAATTATTGTTACATTAAACTTGAGGGTTCCTTTTAAAAACTTACCTCCTTGCCTGCCCTGCTACCTTCTAGTGATCACTCTCATAGTCCCATCCTTTTGATTACAACATGATATACAGAGTGAAGAGAATGTGTGTGCCCACTGAGGAGAGGCTGCATTAACCACCCAGGATGAAGTCAGGTGCCTGGATCACAGTATTAATTTTTGGGAAATTAGAAGACCTATCTGATGAATTCACCAGACTATGATTAAAACAGCACTGACCTTGAAAGGAGAGATCTTCAAAACTCCCAAAGCTGACCAAAGTCATAATAACCAGCTTGTGACAAAATGGACAACAAAACTAAAGCAGAAAACAATATGGGGTCCTTCAGTAAATACATGAGTTCTGGTATAAGTAACTCTGTTCATCAAGCTTCGCTCTCCTATTCTCTCTTCTAACTCTTCGGGAATACAAACTTACACCATTTTTCAGATGGCTGAAAGTCCTGCCAATCTCTCATGGCAGTGAACACCACTCTGGCTGTGCTTATTAAGCAAAATTGTAAATCCTAAGTGCAGTTCTTTATTCTGCCAAATAAGAGAGCATCCCATTCCCAAGACCGGTCTATGAAGACATTATCAAAAAATCTGGGTGTATATGACAAATACTGCAATGGAAATTTTTTGTTATTTGAAAACACTGAATAAATTATTTAGCAGTGGAAAAAAAAAAGACTATTTTTAATGAATGAATGTAGGGTTTTTTTTTAAAGGCCCATACATTCCACATGTTTTCACCTTTGCGCTGCTTGTCTCAAGTATATCTGACCCAGAAGGATGTGCTATATATATGAGAAGTAGAACTGCATCCATTGATATTTTATGCTTTCTAACATCAATCTTTGCCTGTACACACAGCACAAAAAATATTTAGAGACACTTGAATCAATTTTGAAATAAAAAATTAAAACAAACTATACATGAGACTTTCTGTATTTAAGTGCCTTATAAACCTACTGCAATTAAGATGCCATTATGAAGCTCTTGAATAATTTAAGATTCTAAAGGAAAAACACAATGATGGATAACTATTTCCAAGCTCTCACCAAAAGCAGTGCCTATTAGGTGTTCACAACCGAACACTCAAAGTTGAATTAAAATAAAGTTACCTTTCAAAGGTAGAAGACTTTTCCCAGAAACCCAAATGGCATAAATAGCAACTTTCATCGACAACAGCGTAAGACACTATCAAATATATTTCTTCTTAACTTCACCCAAGCAGTCAGCAGCAGGAAAAATGGTCTCAAGTTATCTGACGAGATAGCTTAAACTGAATTCTTCTCAAGTCACAAAACTGTTCACTGAAGTGCATTCATAACCCAAATGGGGTCAACAAAAAGCTACTTTGGTTTAGGGTCTGGGGAGCCACCTCACAGAAGCATTCCACGCACAGTCGGGGAATGAGGCAGAAGGGCTACATTTGTGTTCCAACTGAGCTCTCATTCCAACATAGTTCAAGTGATGCCTTTCCCCATTGCAGACCTCAGACAGATTTGATTTATCACAGACACTCCCAAAATCTTTTTCAAACTTAATTCTATAGATAAGCATTCATGACTATTGTGGAGAGCAGCACACTATCAAGTTACGCTGCCTTCATCCCTCTTCACAGTTTTTTTAGTTGTTACCTCATACACAGTTTAAAGAGCCCTTTTCCATCCTTGTGTCAACAGCAGTAATTGTTAATTATTTCTTCCATTTTTTCCACATTCTCTACCAATGTAAGACATTGATAAGAGTCCTACGAATTAAAAACCAGTGCAAGAGCAGTGAAACAGACTCCCGTGTAAAGGCTGAAATAGGGCAGCATTCTGTGTGAGGTACTGAATATTCTGTTTGACAGTATTCTGGGTGAGGCATTAGTTTTCCCACATATCACATGAGACTATAATCTCATGACTTAGAGCCAAAGGTATACAAAGCTATTTCTAATTTCAATTCAAATCGAATCAAAGATGGGCTGTTTGGTTTGATTTCTACATGACTTGCCACTTTAAAGTCATCCTGCTTTTAAAATCATTTTCTCTTTACAGATTTGGTTTAAAAGGGAGTACAACAGCAAATGTAAAGAAAAAAAATGTTGTTAGTATATGCTAAATGCCATCTTCAAATATTACATTTTGGAATGCAAAACTGAATGATACTGCAGCAGCAAATTAGACAAAGAACTGTGTAGTTACTTCAGAACAAGGACAGAAAACACATCAATATTGCTTTTACAGCTCCAGAGAACTGGTGAACCATGGATGTCTAAAAGTAGTGGAAACATGCTATGGCACAAATTGGAGTAGAAGCCTAGGAAAATTGCTGATGGGCTCTGATGCACCAACACAGCACTCCATGCTTTAGCACAGCAAAAGAAAACTGGTGATGAACCTTCTGTGAATGCACCTCCTGCCAGTAAGGCATGGCAGGAGGACAAGCCAGGCAGAGTGAGGGAAAGTATGATTCAAAGAAATTCAACATCCTTTTTATAGCCACCTGAACACACCTTTTATATTTAAATCTTCTGAACCTAACCAAAACCCACACATTAAACAGAACTCAACCAGGTTCCACAACTGACTTGCTAATATAAGGTTTGTTTAAACTACATAACAATTATTCACTACCACTTTTCAACTGCTGGTAACTAATCAAATCCCTTCAACTACTAAGCTGGTATTAGTCAGGAGGCTGCACAGAAAAGTAAGCAGCTTTTGTGAAGAAACAGACATGCTCAAGAAAGCAACTTGCTCATTTTCTTTACTAATGGCCTCAGCCTTCCAGAAACAATCTGGGTTCTAAGTGATGTCTGCCAGAACTGTGACAATCTGCAACAGAAACTTGCAAATACTTTGTGCATCTTCAATCTGCATGCTTGAAGGAAACCAGGAACAGATACTGTTTATGCTGAAAATCAGTCAAATGTGACCTTGCAAACTGTTGTGAGCACTGAAAAAGCAATCATTAATTTTTATGAACAGCATACTGATCACATTTGAGAAGTAAGTATTTGTTAAATTTCTATTACGTTTTTCATCTCTTGATCTTTAATTGAGGGTTCTTGCATTGTCCTCCATTACAAGTACCCAGAAGTGATTAAATATTTGATCTCTTAATAATTCTCTAATGGGATCATCCAGAACAAAGAACATGAAAAGTTGGCAACTCAGTAAATTATGTAATCTGAATCCAAGGCTCTGTTAAACAGCAAGGAAAAAAAGGAAAAACTGAAGCATGGTAAAATTATAGAATAAAATCCTCAACTAAGGAGTTTAACCAAGGTAACAGAAACCAGTACAGGCCTCTGCTAAAGCATGTGAGCCTCAATTATAATCTGTATGTCAATTCCTTTGCTTTCTGCTTCCACAGCTTTGTGTGGACACTAGTGCTTGCTATTAACCTGGGACTTCTTTTGGCATATCTGTATTCCTCTCTCACACTCAAAATATTTTGTCATTGGAAAGCCATTATGTAACAATAACTACTTGTAAATAACCAAGGCTTGAGTCAGAAGAGACCAACACTTTCTGTCAGTATTTCTGTGCTCTCCACCTTATCTCTCTTTGGAAGTAAAGGGGAGAGAAATGGTCTTCCCACTTACTGCAATATTAACCTCTAACATAGCAATACTATTCTTAAAACAATATTTTCATGGTAAAACTTCAGAAAGATTGAAGGTCTTTTGCCTCTCACACTGACTAGTGGAGAAATACAAGAGACTAAAGAAGAGCAATCAGGTACTCAACAAGTTTCATAATTTGAGAATAAGCACATCAACTCTCAAAATGAGCTTCCAACAAATTGCACCAAGGACACTATCTTCCCTAGGGAACAGTTCTTGGAAGACACATTCAATAAAGCCTTTATCACTAGAAGTTGCTACAAACACAAAATGCTCTACACTAGCTGCAGATTAACCTCTGGAAGAAGTCAACTTCTGCAAGGATATTTTGCACACTGTAAATTCTCCTCAATTTCAACTGAGAAATACATCTGCTCCTGGTACCAATACACAGTATTTTTATCCATTTGTATCAGAAATGTGGCATATTCTATATCCTGGAACTGGAATTGTTGTATTTCTACTCACAACAACAAGAAGGAGCTAAATAAATAAAACCAAATCAACTGTAGTAGATACTACTTCTACATCCATTTTTCTTTTGTAAAAAATGCAGCTCTGAAAACTCAGTAGTACCTACTTTCTCCCATTTTAATTTTTTCCTAAAATATTTCTGAATAAACAGATACACAGAAAGCCTAAAGTTTCACTACTGACACTTGAAATTAGTCAATCTCTGACCAATATCAAATTATTCTCTAGAAGTATCCTCTTTTTAAAGGAGACAATGAGAAAAACATACACATCTTAATTTTGTGCTAACATTCAACTTAACAAGCAGAAAAATAAAAGCATTCTTTAGTAGCTGTGAACAATTCCTGTATGGAGAGAGGACTGGAAGGGCTTTGAAAGCAAGCTCCTATGGCCTGTGTCACCATGATAATCCAGAAAATTACAATTATGGCAATTTATGCTACTCTTACTACAAAAATACCAACAGCTACACAAGGATTAAAATACATTCCTGTCAACTTCTAATTACAATTGGATCTCTTTGGGTTTGTCTTTAAATTCAACCTGCAATTATCTTCTAATCTATGCTTTCTCAGCATATTACCACGGAGGGTATGTAGCCAAGACTCCTTTAGCAAAGCCAAAGATTCCTTGGGTCCTAAATAGAGAAGACACATTGTCAGTAAGCTCTTACTAGTACAAAACCTCCCAGTAGGCACACCTGTGCTCCATGCACATGGAAACAAGCCATGGAGAAAGAACAGGCATACCATAGAACAAGCAACACATGAGCCCACACAGCAAAAGTCACTGCAGATACCAGATAGCCAGAGCTGCCCTGATGTTCTCACCATCCTTAGAATATCTATGTTTCACCTCCAAGATGACAAACCCATTCCAACTCAAGTTCAGCTGGATGTTCAGATGTACTGGGCCACAATTAAGGATCCAGCATTCTGCCAGAACATGGCCAGTGTGAAGCATTTCAGAAACAGAATAGGGGAAGAACAAGAGACAGAAGAGCAAATAACCAGACTGAACAGGAGGTTCAGATGATGACTTAACTAATTTGATCAACAGTAATTCCTTCAGCACGGGAATCTCAGGACACTGCTAGGATCTCTCTCACACTAGTTCAAAATTAAAGTTCAAATGGTCAAGAAGTCCTGGGTACCAAAACAGCCCACACCAGGAATGTTTAAAGCTGCACTGAAAAAAGGCGTATAACCACAGCACGCCTGTTCATCAGCAAAGGCTTCTTTCACAGAGGTACAGGAACTTAGTTCCAGTTGCAGACATTACAACTTAATTAAAGAAACAGAACCTACTTACTCCACATGCTTCGTATCTACCACATGTCCAATAGTGCAAACAACACAAAGAGAAACAACACTTTAAGAACACACTTAGCAACCTGGCACAGTATCATGAATCTTGTATCAACAATATACTTGGAGCAATAAGAAAAGCTGATATATGTACAGGTCCCTTCCCCCAAACACACCCTGCTCCTCCCTCCCATTTTCTGCCCACACAGTAACAAAACCATACCTGGATCTTTTCGCCCTGGTTTTTCAAAGCGTCTGTCTCCCCTAGAAAGGCAGAATAGAAGTTTCAAATAAGGTTTTGGAACTACTCCAAAAACTCATTTTAGGTAAAGGTTTTGCTGCTTTACTTGGTGGGAACTTTTTTAAAATCGGAGCTTGATGGACAGTACCTTTAGAGGTCCAAGTGACAACTGAAATTTTCAGGAACACTAATACACACACGGCTCTTGGGAACTGGTATGTTTTCAAATGTGCCCCTAAGTACTGTGAACAATGGCAAGACTTAAACTGAAGCAAATCCTTAGCACCAGCACTTTGATTGCAACTGTCACGATTTATGCTCTCTTAAAGTAGTTAGTTCCTCCTTCCCAGGAACTCAGCAGAAAAAAACCTTTGCAAGAAATGTTCTTTTACTTTCTCCAGAGCGTCAAGAAACATTACTGTGTTTGACTCCATCTTAGAAATTCAGACACTTCACTCACAGATATAACTAATTACCTTTCCTAAAGTGTTTTTATGAAGTCAAAAGGCACAAATGGAAGCTGAACAGATGTGTGTAAAAAACTTTAAGGGCTAGAGTTCTGTTACCTTTCCTCCCAACTCTGTGATCTGTGCATTTCCCTGCCCCCTCCTCGCCCAAATCCACCCTCCACTTCATCAAAACTTCTTTGGTAGAAACCGCTTTCTCCTCGGCCTCTGCCTGAAAAGACAAAAAACACAAGTGTTTGTATAAATAATAGTAGAAGTTGAAAGAATCAGGTAGGTTTCCCTTTCCTGGCGTCCCTGAGAACTAATCTTGCAGTCTTAAGCCCCAGTGAAATTATCTGGGACAAAAGGAAAAAGGAACAACAACTGAAGAAAAAGTCTTATCCAAAAATTCTTATCAAGAAGTGCAAGACCAGACAGAACAGGCAAACAATTCTGAAATAAATACAATGCAGAAAAACACAGATACTTACCCAAGAGAAATTACCAAGTAAGTATGCATTGTTCACACAACATCCACATTGCGCATGTGTGCTTCACACACAAAAATCAGATTACTTTTAACAGCAAACTCCAGTATAATGGCACTGCACTGTGGATGTACTCCTAATTATTGCTGTCAAGGGTCATAAAAGAAAAGGAAGCTATTAAATTCTAGTGACTGCCAGCAAAAATCTCCCCCAGGATCAGTGGGAAGAAAAGAAGGATCACAGGATGGCTATAGGCAAGTCCTACAACTTAAAATTTATCCTACTGACCTTTTCAGTAAATGATTCTCTATAGGCAGCTACCAAGTACCAAGCCTCAAGCCAAAAAGTTAGAGACATATCCTCAAGCAAAGCATCTCAAAGCACATCTTCAGGGCTTGAGAAGGCATGGGGTGTTTGGGTAAAAGAAAACAAGCCCTACACAACAGGAAAACAACACCCACATACATCCTCAGCCCTTCAAAACAACTTCCAGCACTGGTTAGATTAATGGATGGGGTGAAGTTTCCAGACCTACAAAAGATGAACACTTTCACATAGTGCTTCAGCAGAAGAAATGGCAGGTTTCTAATCAGCTAATTCACCATTTCAAAATATCATGGAAAGAAGACAAACAAGTAGAGCACCTATCAGCTAGTTGTCAGGATAATGCCTGTATACACATGTAGTCTCTACAGTCAAAAACCTAAAAAGCACCTAGTAACAGGAATTCTTGGCTGGGTAAGTACCTCAAACATCTATCTTTTCATATTTCTCTCTTCCTGGCTTCAATGAAAAAACACCTCAAAGCACAAGGCGCAAACGTGGCCAGGGATCTGCAGGAGTAAGACAGAATGACCAAATGAAACAGGAAACAAACACCTTGGGAATGCACTGCAATTCTTGCAGTCTTCTGAAGAAAGTAGTGATAAAAAGCCTCTACATTTAAAATCTAAGGACACCTGGATGCATCAAGGAATCATACCATGTTTCAGTATCTTATGACCAGAAAAATTTGAAATAATCAAGACAGTTGCAATAGTTTCTCTACTATACTATACCAAATCTCTTAGAAGGGGTGGCAGGGGAAAAGGGCAGAAAGTTGCTTTTCATGCAGAGAAAAAGAGAAGTGATGCACAGATAATCCAGTCAGGGTCTTTAAATGCACAACTGCTTTTGTATCAGGCAGAACAGCTTGCAGGGTATATAAGGAACAATTTTAACATCCCCTTTAGACAAAACTATCCTGTTCTATCACCAGCAAAGCTGATCAGTGGCAGATCTTCCAGAATCACAGAGATGCAGCCTTCCTCACCAGAAAGTTTTGAGGATGCCTAAGTTCAGATGAAGACTGGACAAACTCAAAAAAGATAAACAAAATTCATTAATGGAGGCCACATCTGGTTGAGGAAATATGCTGACCTGCAAACATCTGGCAGCTGAGCCTCTTCACCTTTGTGTTTTTCTCAGTCCTTACCCCCTTGCCAAGATGCCTGCTTTTGGCTGTTGCTAGACTGTGGTCACTATGGAGTTGAGCAAGCTCATGCAATATTCAACTTATTGCAATAAACCAACTTAGGGAGAGGCAGAGGAGCTGACTGAGCACTCAATGTAAGAGAGGAGAAATTAGCATCAGACCTATGAGATGAGACTATGAGAGTTATTAGAAACACCTTTGCTATGGCAAGTCTAATACTACAAGGTTGACCATAGTCACACATGTAAAACAACTTGCAAAGGCAAGAAACAGGAAGAGGTGATACAACATCAAAAATAGTATGAAGTTTATCAAGTTAAAGCATTGTGGGTCCCCTAAAAGCCTGGAAAACGACTCAAAGTTTTTATTCTTCACAAATAAAAGCCAGAAAAGTTTCAGCAGCTGATTCAATAGCAATCTTTGCCTAATTCCTTCACTACAGGAAAGCTCTCTTCCTTTATCTCACAAGAGATAATAAAGCAAAAACAGTTCATAGAGTCAGAATAAAGGCACTGACTCATCTCCTGTCTCTGAGGTAGCAGAGGTGGGAAGTTGCATACACTTTCCCAACAAAAACAAAGCAGGCTTGCACAGTGAGCAGCAGCAGCACTGCAGTGCTCCCCTTGCAGGATGAGCAAGGGTGAGTGCATGCTGCCTGCTGGGAGCAGACACACACCACCAGAGCCAGAGCATGGGCGATATGAGACATTTCACCAGCAAATAAAGCAAGTGTCCTGCACAAGAACCAGTTGTTTTACCAGTAGCATAGCTTATGGCCATTTAAAAGGATGTAAAATCACAGCCTGAGAAACCTCCCCCCACTCACCAGCCCTGTATGGTGGTCCATCAGTTGTGCTCAGCCACCAATATGGTCTGAATTAAAAGATACCCTTGCAAAATGTCCAAACAATTGATCTTAGGCATTCAGGTTAAGGCTGCCTGTGGGGTCACAGTACTCAGCTGCCAGCTGCAGTGATACCACATAATACTGGATAGGACTACTGAAGCCACATCTGCCCTGGCTGTGTTGCCACCCCATCCACATGTGAAACAATATGGGCCCATCCAACAGTGGCAAGCAGAAGCATATGTGCAGCCCCAGCAGACACCAAGCAAATCACAGTGTGGGAAGTATCAAACAGATCCTACCAAGCTACAGAAGAGAAGCAGCCAGTTAAGGGAAACTGTGGTGTGCAAAGTCAGTCATTCAGCAAGTACTATGTGGGTGGGTCTGACCTGAAAGTGCACACTAGGGCACAGCTAGCGCTGGTCACAGAATGGACGAGAAATGCCTGCAGAGAGGATAAAACTGCACATGTAAGCACACTATCTGACATTCTGCTTCTGCACTCCTTGGATTATTTTAAACAAAATGCCACTTCTGAAAATAAAATACCTGGCACACAAGCAGCAGACTAAGTGCATATGTTGCACAAAGTACTGAATGCAAAGTCAATAAATGTCAATAAACCCTTCCATCTAATAACAGAGTAGAGCAAATGTGTCATTTGTATTTCAGTAATTTCTCAAAAACCTCAGGATGAGGACATCAATCCACTGGACATTGCAATCAAAACAGCTAACTCTCTAACCTGAAAAATAGACAAGTTTGAATTTAAGAAAATATATAAGACACAAGCAGGAGGGTAAGAAAGAACACAATCTGTCATTCTAATTGTCATTACAAAAAACCTAAACCCCTACAGAATACAAGAAGCAAATTCTTGAAATTACAGCATAACTGGAGTTTAGTATCTACAATCAGTCATAATACTGTTTGGGAAAAGCAGAATAACTGTAGTTCAACTACTGCTGTTTAGATATGCGAACATTACACTTTCACACCATTGACACACTTTCCAACAGCAGCAAAAAGAGATTACAAAGGGCACAGAGGGTGGGTGGGGAAAGAGCTCTAATAGGAAGCAAAGGACCCTTCATAACAGTCTTAACCAAAAGGGAGAACAGCTACAAAACAAAAGTGTCTGTAAGCTTACAGCCCATTCCAGGGGCTATTTAAATCTCTCCTCATCGAGGCTCTTATTCATGAATGTTGACATTCCAGTCCTGCCAGCACAAAGCACAGGGCTTAACCGCACACCACAGGGAGCTCCCAGGAAAACAAGTCAATTAGAAAAGAGTCACGTGAAAGTACTTGGTTTCTTCAGAGACGACTACTTCTTTTTAAAAAAACCACACAAAAACAACAAACCAAACCAAAAATCAAAGCAACTTCCATATAGTAACCACTTTCTCATCATCGTTGTCAGTAAAAGTTGGGGTGACCACCCAGAAAATATTTCCTGAGTGTCACCTTGCAGTTTTAAATACTGGTAAGTGAATCCCATTTGGAGTTCTACCCATAACACTCCTTTACCAGCATTTTTTTCCCTTGCCAATCCACCACAGATTTCTTCTCATGCTCTCAAATGCTGGAACACAATTCTGTGATTTGTGCCTCAGTCAGGGAACTTCATTAACAAATCTAATCACTCATGCAAATTCCTCTATAAAGCTGCTGTGGTGCAAGTCCCTTCAAGACAGAAATCTCATTTTGGTAAAGTTGAAGCCCACACTGACTCAGCAGCAGCTTTGCTGCACACAATGGTGTGAAGTTCATGGAAAACACAGAAAACCTTCTGAACCCAGGCAAGAAAGCAGTGCAATAAAAATGTTTTCCAAGTGTTCACTAAATGAGCTGCCTCACTTAACAAACTCCCAAGAAATTTCAAGTCCTCTTCACCGTAACTTGAAAAACCTAAATTGCATTTAAAGCCTGCTGCTTACAAGCAACGTTTTTGTAAATGTCAACAGTCTTATACTGAATTTTCATAAATAACTATGGGAAAATAGTCCTTGGCTAGAACAGCATTATGTGTATAATTATGAAAATGGTACCATTTTGTCCTGGCAGAAGCCTTAAGTTCTTTGCTATGATATAGAAACTTTGGGAAGACACATCATGCCTAGAACCCAACACTAATTGCTCGTGGGAAGAAGAGGGGAAGAGTGGAAGAAACAAGCAGCAACCAGGATCAATGAAAGAAAGAAAGCTCAGAAAGCTGAAGAAATTTACTGCAGAAATGTGTCTTTTACAGCTTAGTCAGAGCAGCCTAAGAAGCACACCATATAACAATTCCAACACACTAAAAGATCGAATTAGGCTAAACCAAAAAAAAGTGAAAATTATTAATTTTGCAACAAAGTTCTTGCTAGTATTTCTTAACAAATCTTTAAAATTAACTATGGGAAACCAGAACTACATGCAGCAGCTTTCAAACAGTCTTAACACTGCATATATTTTAAGTTCTGTCCACTAAAATGTAAGGAATCAAACTTCACTGCCAAACAAAACAGTCATGCATATGAGTAGACTCAATAATAGAATTACTGGATTAAAAGCCATATTCTGCCACATTTAGCCTTACAACCTCATTGAAACTAGTGGGGGCAATTAAAAAACAACACACTGCCCACTGCATAAGGATGACATTGTTAATAGTGCAGCAAGAAAACAAAGAGAAATTTGACAAAAGAAAGCAAAGTAAAGAGTTTGCCAAATTAGAAATGGTCCAAGTATCTTGATATTGAAAGTAGAGAGCACACTAGTGGGTGTATGATCTCAAATCATCAAATTTTAAGCAGCAATAATTTAATTTGCAGAATTAAGTCTTGATGCATCTAAAAAAACCCAGCCAATACATGTATTCCCAGCAAAAGTGAAACATAGGTGGTAGAAATACACAGATGAAAATAAAACAAAAAAACAACAACTCCCAAATGAGTATACACATCTATAGACATAGGCAGACTTGCTTTTAATGAAACCCTGAGCATTTGTGCAAATACAATGCCAAACGAAGGGGAAGCAACAGGAAAATCTACTGACAGTCTCAAAAAGCTTTAAATTCATATCTTAGTTGGGAAGCAACCACAAGAAGACAGACAACAATCTACAAATATCTGAGAGATGTAAACTAAAAAGAAAGCAGGATTAAAGAATGAGAACAGAAATGAGAGAATGCATTAAGTCAAAGCAAAATTCTGGTCAAGCATCTAATTATGTATGAAGACTTTCTGAAGATCTTACTGAAAATACCACCTGTTAAGGGCAGGTAGAATTAAATTAAAAAGGGCTGTAAGAGAAATCTCACCTAAGCACCTGCAAAGACAGAGGTTACAAGATTATTTACTCAGCATTTCCAAGTTACTAACTTCCTACTATTCTAAATGCAACCCATCGTATTTATATATGAAGCCCCCCAAAGAGATCACGAAGTGCGCACATTGAAAGGGAATTGCTAAGAAATTCTGGGTTTAACAATTTGGTTTAACTTTAGCAATATGGCTTCAGGACATTTTCTCCATGCATTTTCAAATGTTTCAGGTGATCTTGGACGAGACATCAACTGCAGTGATGCACTAGAACTGGAAAGACTCAAATGTCTACCAAATTCAATTACATCTTTCCATTAGCTGCTTACGTCCAGGATGTTAACAAATGAAGGTGGCTTTTCAAAACACTGAACACAACCTACTACAACCCTGATGTTTTAAATACATTCATAGATTTTTCCTACCCTCTCCCTATAAATAGTTTTTATGCTTTTCATAGTTATTTCTAACAGTTCTGAACCAAAGAATTTCATATTCCACCCCAAAACTACCTTTCCCTTTTGGTTTCCCACCCACCAACCTGGCAAATGCATAATAACAGAGACACGAGTTGTGCACTAAGATGTGCAGAGTCATCACTACACACAATATTCATTCTCCGGCACCACCTTGTTGGAAAAGTTTCAAAGCTTTAAGCAAAAAGAAACTGGGCATGAGAACACATGGCTCTAGCCAAGCTCCACTTAATATCTCTGAGCAGCTTTGACCTGATCCACTGCAGCACATCCCACTGGCAGCTCACCTCGACCTCTAGAGGAACTTCGACCTCGAGGAGCCCCTACCACCGTTCCTCCTCCGCGTCCCGTCAACCGCAGGACAGCAGCACTGTTTACAGACATCGAGAAATTTCTCTGCCAAAAAGAAAGAGTCATGGTCAGATTTGACTAGAAAAAGCTTCACAAAGAAACCACAAACAAATACACACAAAAAAACAAAACAAAAAGAAAAAACAAACGTTTACCATTATCTTAAATTTGGCTTTGTTTTCATTACAAATTCTCTACAATTAACACTAGAAAGGAAAAGGATTCCACGCACACGTGAGCAGCTGAAGCACTCTATAAAAGGATCTTGGGTCAGTATTACCATTTCCAAGTTACTTATCTGAGATTTCTATGCTCTGAAGTAAGCATTTGAACAGCTACTCCTTTTCAGGTGATGCCAGCACACAAGCCATTAGACCATCAGCAGTGTTAAACACACATTCTGCTGCAAAAAGAGACTGGCACCTGCCTATACCTGACACCAATAATTAACACCAATTCTAAACTTACTTCTTAAGCAAAGCAGGAACATGTAAAGACCAAGAGAACTTGAATAAAATTATATTTACCTATGTCCTTTGCAGAAATAAGCCTTTCTGTTCTCTAAATATCACAAGAGTAACATATTTTAGGAAAAACTAAGTGTACTTAGGGCTTCTGAAATTTAAGTGATACTCATTTTCATAAGAAAATAAACACAGGTAAAATACAACTTTAGCTTAATATGAAACAACTGCTAAAAGAAAAAGCTATTTCAATAAAGAATGGATAAATATAACCAACTCTGACCCTATTCTCTGAGCACAAATACTTGGAAAACTGGGCCAAAGAATTCAGAAGCACACACAGAAACATTAACAAATAAACCTGAACTAACACACACTTTCTGAATGCAAGTTTTGGATCATTAGAATGCAAAGGACTCCAAACAGCTGTTATATCAGGCTTCTTGACAGGAACTTAAAGCCAGCAAGGTGCTTACATCAACTCATCTGAATTGCTATGACTTTGAAGGTCTTCAGAGGACAATGAAACAAGTGATTATATATTATTTAAAATCTAAATCACTAACATCAGAGGCAACAGGAGATTTAATACATTACAGAAACGCTTCAAAAAATGCTTGATATGTGCTCCCTACAAAAGTAGATCTTCCTCCCAGAGAGAACTGGTAACTAATTAGACTTGAGGGAAAAGAAAAAATGCAGTCATGCATGGCAAAAAAGCAAGGTCAGCCTCCAGCCAATCTGTTTTGTGAGCTAGTTTTTGAAGTTTAAAGCAACCATTTCAACTGCAAGTCAAAAGGAAACACTTCCATGTGCCTCTGAGCAAACCACCACCTTTATGGGTGTTGATACCTCTGCTTTTTTCTGAAGCCCTGAAATATTTCACTAAAAAAACATATTTAAGCTATTTATCAGAATCATTGTCTTGCATAGGAGAGTCCTCAATTTTTATGCCTTATTCTTTCTGTGAGAACAAAATAATCTTATTTTATTTTCCAATTAATTTTAAATTTGACTTGTCTGCCTGAACTCTGAGCAATTTCTCCCTCCCCTCTGTAGAGCTTGCTGCAGTGAAGGCATAGTGGTAACAACCCACATGGTAAGATCACAGTAAGAAGTAAAAAAGAAAGTCAAAAAAGCAAAAATTGCCCTACTATTGATCAGTGTATTCCTTCAATGACCAATGCTGACAATGAACACTGAAGAACAAAGCTGTCACAGAACAGCTTTAACAGCAAATGAAGATGTCTTAGGAAACAGATGTCAGGAAAATAACCAAGGAGGACACAAAAGGATCTCCATTATATCTAGAAAGAGTTTGAGCCTCCCTTACTATGCAAGCAGCCAAGATGAAGACATCCAAATTCTCCCCTAACGCAAACAGGAAAAATGGGAGCAGTGGGAAAGGCAAATGAACATTTTCTGCACATTGCCAGTGCTCCTTGGTGGAAGGCTCTGTTAAAGCCATCTGCAGAAACCTTCTTTGCCCCAACAGACACCACCCTGGAAACACATCTTAGACACATATATGACTATAAATATATTATATTTTATTACATTAGGTGAATCAGTTGAACTCTAGGTTAGCTCAACAACTTTATCTTCAGAAAAGTAACATTCTACATAAAAAGTACCAGCAATTCCATCCAAAGCATATCCATGTCCTGTTAAAGGGAACACTGTAGCCTTAAGTATCCAAATTTAATACTACAAGACTAAGCACATTTAGTTTAAATTAATATAGCTGACATGATCTGTCATCCATCCCTAGATCTTTAAATCAGATTGAGACAAATTCTTCCCATAGGGCACATACAACTGCAGTGCCATCAGGTGCATAACACAGAGGAATTGCTCTGAATCTAAGGCCAAAGTAATCCTGACAGGCTCAGCTGCAACTGAATACCATGCTAAAGTACCAGTGTTCTGATCAGCCTCTCCTCTAAGGACTCCCAAAGATCTGCCCTCAAGTTCTGAGACAATTCTATCCTAAGTATTCATGGAGGGGGTAAAAAGGTCTTTTAAATGCTCTTTTGTCAATCTTAGTTGTAAGAACTTTCTTGCACCACAGCTAGCAACAAATCCCATTAATATTCACCTCAAGATCATGTCTGAAAATGATTCTTAACAATAAACAGTATTATGTCATAGGGAACAAACACCAGAATTTCTAACTTAAAAAATGCCATTCCCTTGGTACCTCAAATCAGTCATGAAGACAGGAAAAAAAGGACATGAAAAACCAGATTGTTCACATTCTCTGGGTCCCCAGAAAGCATTAAAGGAAAAGCTTTCTTTAAAAAGGAATATGGACCTCTTCTTCCAGATTATGATTTTTGTGGAGATGTTAGAGAATTGTTAAGCTGCTTAAAGGCTCCCGTATGATTACAGGTGAAAAGGAGCAGGGAAAAGCAGTGACATGGTGAACACCAACTCCTCAGGAGTTTTCAAGACTGGTGAAACACTGGGCACTGCAGCAGAGGACCACATCTACCCCTGAAGCTCAGCAGCACTAACCATCTCATCTGCACACCTTCAATACCATAGCCTTCAACTCGTGTTATTCCTCACAGAGAGTATGTTGGCAAACACCAAAAGCCAGCATCCCCTAAACTGGAAGAGGCCTGTAAGTCCTCCCTGAAGGACTCAACTATGCATCAGCAAAAGAACATGTCCAAAGACATTTACACAAAGGTTCAACATTTAGGTGTGCTACTGTATGTCTGCGACTTGCTCCTGAATCCCTTCTCTTCCTACTCAAGAACAGCAGCTAATATAAGACTTCCCATAAAAGCATAGTCTCAATCTCAGTTGCCTTTTAAAAATAACTATGACATGAAGTGCTTATAGTGTATCCATGTGAACTCAAATATAACTGCTGATTAAAAACTAAACCATTAGTATCTTGTGTGAAATTACAGCACCCTACAGAGACACAAGAAATATGGACCAACTCTGAAGAGGAAGGAAGTCTGGAAGAGATGAAGAGGATATGACAAAACACCCAGGCACAAAATAAAAAGAAAAATTTAAGAACACAACAGCCTGAGGCAGGCAAAGGAAGGAGGATGCCCTGATATCTTAAGAAACTAATAGTAACACTACCCACCCCTGCAAAAATCAAGTTACTCAAGCCAGTAAAAATACTCAGCTTTCTATTATAAAAGAAACAAACCCAAACCACAGTATTATGAAGTAAGTAAAGTGCTAAGAAACATGACAAATTGGAGAGCAACTGCAAAATCAAAAGTTCTGACAGCCAGAAAGAAGAAATCAGTTCAGAGTCAAAATTCAGAGCACTTATCCAGAGAAGATGGGTGGTTTTCTCCATTAGGAATCAAATTTAAAGCAAGAGATTTCAAACTACCCAGATCAGTCATCCTCAAAATGGAATCCTTATGGACTACCTGTTCTCACTCTCATCTCATCCATCTCTATGTGGTTATATACCTATAGACACCAAAGGAGGAGATAAACAAGCAACTGCTTATATACAGAGCAGTTAATAGTACTGCCTCTTCTTAATATATGTTAACAGTCAAAAGCACTTCTCTAAAGAACAGAAAACTGAGGCTACAGAACTTAGTCACTTTTGTGACTCTCTGGTTACCAAAGAGAAGGTGGCAAAAAACTGTAGAAAATGTCACTGATCTGAAAATGGTGCATACTTAAAAAATAGGTAACACTTCCCAGATGGAGATCCTGGATTTAACAACTGATCTACTTTCAACAAAAGATTGGATTAAAAAAAATTTTTTTCAAATTTAAGACAATAATTGAGCATGGATAGAATTTAAACTTTATTCTGACACAGTATGGTTTCATAATTACTTTCTCTGTATCCTAGGTTACAATGAAAAGGTGTAACCAAAAGTATGTATTCTATTACCATCTTCATAAGCTGTTAAAATAGGTGAGGCAGTGTTCTTTACCTCCTCCATGACTCATGCATGGTAACTTCCTCTGGGGGACTACCTCCACTGAAAGGACATCAAGGTCTCCCACACCTTGCCTCCCCGTGACTCACAGAATTACATCATCCCATTGTGAGGTGCCCCACCCAGGGGGAGGAACCAAACAGTCCTACCTTTATATAATCTGAGGCTTGGAACACCAGGAGAGCACTACCACTGCATTCCCACAGGACAAGATCTCAATAACCACCATTGGACCTCCAGGGAAGGAGCAGATCTTTCTACAGGATCACCGCTTCGACAAAATCGCATCCATCACTCCAACAGGACTGCAGGCACCATTTAACTGGGCTGCCAGCCACCACCATGACCAACAGGGTGTCAGGTCATTTCCTGACTCTGTCAGCTTAAGTCAGAGTTTCTGTACTATTGCCTTATTTTAATTTTCCTATTAAATTGTAGTTCTGACTTGGAATCTCCTGCTGGTTTGCTTTCAAACTAGTACACTCTGAGACCTACTAATTTAATTTTAATTTAATTCAAATTTTATTGTTTTTCTTAATGGAAGCATACTCTTTATACTAATAACAATCTAAAAATTAAAAAAAAAAAAAAGAGATACAAACCTGTTCTTCTTCTGTAAAAGGTACAAGTGCCAGTGGTGGCAGGGGCTCCTCTTGTAAAATAGGCAAAAATTCCTTATCCAGAAGGTCTGAAGGTAAAATTAAAAAAGAAAAAGAGCATTTTACTACATGCAAGTATTTCCACTTCAGCGATGATGCCACATCATCACACTAATTCATAAAAAAATTTTATTCTCCCAACTCTGTCTCCATCTACCCAGTACTTCCAGTAACTCTTATTGGGGGTGAGTGTAACTCTGCTGCAAATTTACAACCCTCAGAAAAAACATTCTTATAAACAAGGCATTCAAAGCATCACCCACCCACAAGGCCACAGACATCAGAACTCAAATTTACACACCACTGCAGCTGAAATCTGAATCAAGTAACATTTCATCTGGTAAATTAAAAGTTATTGCTTTTAACTTGAACACATTTTCATAGCCAGATTTTTAATTAACAAAACTACCACCTACAGCACAGAGGTTGTATTTGAAGTAAGCAACTCCAAAAAAACAAGACCAAACCCAAGCCAACCGAAAAAACACACACAAAAAAAGCCAAGTACAATGAAACTATACTATAAATGTATAGATTAAGTAGAGAACACTAATGATTTAAATCAAAATAAATTTTAACATTCATTTTGAATCAGAATCTCCAGCAATAGTTGTGACCTTGAGAATGTGGACAGGAACCTCCAATTATGCCAATGGACAACTGCTTCAAAAATATTTAGTTCATAACACTGAAGATATTTTTTCATTTAGATATATGCTAGCAGAAGCCTTCCTGCTTTCAGTCAGTCTCTTTTAATTAGAAATGCAACAGCTTAAAAACATTACTGACATGTACTATCTCACTTGAACCACTGTCAAGAGTCCTTTCTGTCTTTATAACTAGAATCACTCAATCCTGGAAACATATGGATACCAAAAGAAAGACATACTCTAATCATAATGCCCTTCTGACAAACACATAGGAAGAAAATATTCTTTTGGACCATTCATAACAATCAGAGAACTTCCTGTAACACAGAATATTTGAGAGCTGCTCTGAATCAGCCCCAAGAGCAGAAGTCTCAGCATCATCTGACGTAACAAATACAAACTGCAAAAAACAATGACTTCTGACTGGTTGACCTATTCAAGCATAACACCAAGATTTAAATCACAGTTTCCTGAAGTAGAACAGGACAATTCAGCATGTTAAAGCATGGCTTTAAGCTATACCACACTTAACAAACTTAGAAAAATCTTTGACATTCAATACCCTTAAATCCATTACTTAAGCAATGCAGGGCTCCTAGTGTTGAACTAGAATGTCACCACAGTCAAGACAGGACAGGAACATGAAACTGTGTGTGCACATCTCCATTCCAAACTCAAGGCATAATCTTGACATCATTTCTTGCAGTCCCTCCCTCCCTCAAGGGTAAGCTCTCGGGAATTCAGGCCTCCAAGTCTGCTGCAACAATAAACCAACCACTGCCACCACCTAAAGAAAAACCCAATGTTTACAACTGCAAAATGTAATAATCATTTGCCTGAAAGGTCTCTGAAACTTTGTATCATCTTTTACATCACTGAGAACCTTTGTCTGAAGTGAAACCAGAAGGAAGTTCTTGATTTTCTATACTGCTCTTATGCATTACATGTAATTGTTTCTGTGTCATGATTCCTGGAGAAGTGAGCTACCTGAGAACTGCTCTCATTGGGCTAGTTACCTGCTAAAGTGAACTGACTTGAAAGGGATAGAGACCTCTTGATTTTTTCAGATGATCTGCTCATGTGATTTATTGCCTGACTTTGTAGCTGAATCAAATAACTATTATGCACTACATTAAATAAAATCCTACTGAGGCAAGCAAATCTGCACAGCTGCAAGGAGACTTTAACCCTCAGTCATCTGTGGCAGTGGGACTGAATATGGCAATCAGGATTTTTTGTTCTCTGGGGTACAGGAAGTTACCCCTAAAGTGGAAAAAAAACCAAAACACAAATAACACACAAACAAACAAAAATACAAACAAACAAAACCCCCAAAAATATACTGAATCTGGTAAAAGTGCAATCAAACAAGTGCACACATGAAAACCCCCAACAATCAGCCATCTTTAATCTGGGATTGCAAGGGATATGTGATTTCTTTGTCCATAATCACAAAATACAAACAACTATTCCTAATCAAAAGACTCTCATTAGGAATACACACACCAGGCCACCTTCCTCTTCATGCTCACCTTATTATCCTTTAGAAAAAGTGCCAACATTTCTTCTCTCCCATAGCGATAGTCTGCTAGTTTGTACTTCGGCAAAGCCGGAGACAGAGGAGGGGATGTCACGCTCCCGCCACTAGACAAAGCTCGCAGCCTAAAAGAAAGCAGAAAAGCAATGAAAACTGAATTGAAAATATCTTCACCTGTGCTACCATCCCTCTGCACATTTACAGATTTGACACAAACAAAATAAATACAATACTGAAAGTAAAGACATTAACAGTTTAACTTCAAAACTCTCAGTGCTTCAATAGGAAGAGTGGAAAAACCTCCCTTGTTTCACCCACAGCCAGGAGAGCAAGAAACAAAAAAATTCCTGTGAGCACATCAAGGAATTCAACTTGCCTCAGGAAAAATCTTATGTTGACTATACAGCAAGCCAGCTATACCCCCCTAAAGCCTTGCCTAAGGTATTCACACAGGCTGCACACAAATCAGTGGGACATCTTAATGACAACAGGTTTCCTTTTCCCAAGAAAAATTCTTAGCATGCTAGAGCATGCAGCAAATATTAAGCTAAGCAAAGAGTTTATTCAGATGTTTCATGAAGTTTAACAGAATAGCACAGTAAATTTTATAACAAAGTTTCTTCTCGTGTCTCTGGAATCCTTCCTTACTGCAAATCCCTTTTCCACAAGTTAAAATTAATGGCTTTTTTTTTTTTTTTTAGAGTGCATATACTATCTAACTTAAGCTATCAATAAAAGAAAAAAATAAAATTAAAAGAAAGATATGTACAAAATATAGTGACACTCTACTTCAGAGACATTGGAAGTGGCAATCTAATAAATCTAATTTATGGTAATAGATAAATATGCTATTACATTTGTTCCCATCCCACATGGGTAAGTTACTCGACTTCTCGCAGGTAGCATCTTACTGTTGTACATTATTCCCACTCTGCAGGTGAATTAGTCTCATTCTACACAGCCACTTCCTCAGCTACCCAAGTATTTGGTATTTTTAAGTTTGAGGAATGTTTTACTAAAAGATATGTGTGTCAAGAAACAAAACCCTGCCGATTTTCTTACATTCTCTTTGATGGGCAACTTACACAACTAGAACAGTAAAAGCTCTTTGCAGCAATCAAAAAATCCTTGGAAGGGAAGTAGCTCTAAACTAAAATAGTGATTCAGAGGCTACCTTTCACCTAATTATTGAAGCATGCTTCAATTTGTTTTATAGTTCTTTAAACAGAAAAGAAAAAAATAATTTGCAAGTCAAAAGCTGATCTCATTTTTTTTTTTAGTTTGGTGCCACCCCGTGGCAGTTCCTCTACATACCACTTCCAAACAAATTGCGCCTGCAGAAAAATTATTTAAAAGATTTGATGGCTCAGTACAATGCTCAACACCAATCAAATCAAACATGACCCAGAGTTTCACTGTTAAGTGATACAGCAGCTTACGTGACAGACATGACTGTACCACAACCCAAAAGAAAAATTATAAATCTTATGTTCCATTATTCCTGTAAAAATACACTAATTCACTGAAGTATAATATATGCTTCCAAACATATTCCAACCTGGTTTTTAAACTAACTGGAGACTCACTATGACAGTTCCCTCACTATGACACAGCAATTAAGTTACTATTGAAATATGTGCTTTTTTTAGAATTGTCTTCCCCCTTCTCTTTTTTGAATATAACTTTGGCTTCCATCCATCAAGAATCTAATCATGTCTGTCTCTTACACTGAAGAGCACTCCACCACATGATATCTGCCTGGTGGGTACATTTATAGATATTGATAAATTCATTCTTCAACCTTCTTTCATTCTAACAAAATAGACTGAGCTCTCATTGTTTCACAGGCTGCAAATCATGTCTTACTTCTTCACTGAATCCTCTCCAATTTCTGTACATTGTGTATAGAAATATGTCAGCAAAAGTGAATATGTTATTCAAGTAACAGTTCTATCACATGCTATGCAGCAACTATTTCCTATAACCACTCCACATTCCCATTCACACACTTGGACATCAATCACTCTTCAGAAACCACATCATTAAGAATTCTTGTTTGTAACTGAAGTCACCAATACTTTAAGAAGAAATTGGAACAAATACTGAATAATCCTACCTGTGCAATTGCTCTTTAGCAAAAGCCAGGACAATGCACATAGACAAGCTGTAAAACTAACAGCTGACAAAATCGTATGAGAGCACGGATCCCCTTGAACACAGTAGCTCTCTTTTCCTGACACTTTTCAATACAAACATGCAGGATACTGACACAAAACTCACACCATTACCATATTCCATACAGGGATTAGATTTTTTAGAGCTGGGAAAAGAAAAGGCTTGCTTAGCTATAGGTTTAAGTATAGTGAGGAGAGCTTAAGAACTTCCTTATTAACATGCATCACATAGACTGAACAAACACATCTTCAATAACTCTGTGTGTACCTCTGAGATCATAAACATTATTCCTCCCTCAAATGCTTGGCAGCAAGGTAAATATTATGCATTAACATGACAAAAAAAACCCAACTCAATTCATACACAATGCCAATTCACAAAATGAAGACTAATTTTATAATATTGCTTTAGATCACATGCCAGGGACTGAGGTGAAGCAGGACTAAACAACAAAGATATTATATCCCATTCCATCCCATAATCAATTCAGCCCCAAAGGAAAAAAAAAACCCTTTAGACAAGTTCTGGAGTCTGTCAAAACAGACAAAACTTACCATTCAGGCCCAAAGTTAAGTGTCTGAGTTTCTGCTGCCATTTTTTCCTGTTCTATTCCTCTTTTTTAAAAAGTGTGAACCTGAAAAATAAAAATATTTATTATGAAAACAGCTGGATTGATACAGTCCTTCATAGATTAAATCAAAATACAAAAGCACACCTGGTCATGCAAAGAAGTGCAAAAATTGACTACACTGGATTTTTTTTTTTAAGGAATCCATTTCAGCTTTCCAGCACAGATTGATTTAGTAACATAGGAACAACTGCATCAAGATTTCTTCCCAAAATCCCTCTTTTAACAGCTCAAACAGGACACTGGATTAGGGTGTCTGAGGAAACAATTTGTACAAACACAGAGAACTTGATGCATAATCCTCTTCTCTGAGAACAGTAATGCTTAATTAACAGAATTGCTGCTTCCTGACAATTACAAGAGGATAAAAATCCCACTAGAATTATAGCAAGATAGATTTGCCAGCTGAGTGGCAGAGTATTCAAGAATTTTCCACTGCTCATTCTTGAAAAATAAGCCTTCTAAAGACTGAGTACATCCAATGCTACCACATACTCCAAAATTCTGCAGGCAAATGACAGTATTTCCAGTATATCCAGAGTGTATGGATAAGAGCAGATGAAGCCATACAAGAGGGAAAGAACAAGACTAAGGTAAGGCTATGAACTTTGCCCTAACAGAACCAAGTCCAGCCCAGGCAGTTCTGGAGAAGTGTCTTTTCACACAATAAATACAGCTCCTCTTTCCTTCCAGCAGCAGCCAAATCCAAACCTGCAGAGGAAGATGGTTTGGCTTTTTAAAAACCAAACACACTGTAAGTAAAGCCCAAGAAAAAGAAGAATTTGAAGCTTCATCTGCAGGCACTGGTTGATTACAGTTCAAGAACCAATAACATCAGGGAAGAAACTTTGCTGTATCAGAACCACATCCCTTAGCAGATCTAGGGACTAAATACAGGGCTTCATGAGTTTGTCTATACTTTGCATGGAAAGGTGACGAAAAACAAAATCCAGGGAGACAGAGGTAGAAAGGGCATTAGTTACTGAAAAGAACCAAGAAAAAACTATACAAAGGAAACTTTTTTTGTTATATACATTCCACAGAAGTAATAATGTTAAAGAAAATAAATCAAGACACTCAAAGCTAGAAAAGGATAAAACATGCTAAAACGAAATAAGCTAAAACTGCTCAAGCAGATTTTACCCAAATACTTTGGGCATAACTTTAAAAATGCTTATAAAACTCCCTGCAGTCTAAACCCACCAACTAACGTTTGGCTTATATATTTTAACAACTTGTCCTATCTTCTTTGTCCCATACACAAAGTAATTTATATACAAATCTTAATGGTTTTATTTTCACAATAATTCTAGACAACTAAATGGAATTACCCCTACTACCTGTACCAAAAAGCTAATACAAAAATACTCAGTCTCACAGGCCTAGTCTGAGATGATTTTGGTCTGATCTGAGCTGCCTTTTTGAAGCAGCTGATACAGACATTAGAACATTCAAAGTATATCCATTCACCATCCTGCAAATCAAAAGGTGAGGTACCCAAAAACAACATGCAGCAGCCACAAGAGAAAATTTTGTGGGGCAATTCAAGTAAACCATCATGCACATTTGGGCAGAGACAAGCCTCTAACACAATTCCTAGCAGCCTTAATTGGATGGCTGTCCCTCCACTTCCTGCAATGCCTGTAATCGTTCTGCTGGGGGTGGGGTGGAGAGCTTTCAGATCAATCCATGTGCATCACCAGGGAACCTGGGATCTTTAACTCCTAACACCAAAGCTAGTTTAGTATCAGTAATACCAAAAAGGCTGGCACTCACGGTTAAACAATGAAAATACAGCTGAAAGGCATCAGATACAAGGACAAAGCACTAAAACCCAGTTAGGATCAAGCTGTTCACTGGTTCTGGACCCACGTGGCCCCATTCTTCAGCCTCTGCATTATCTTCCCAAAAAATTGAGGATACTGAGTCATGTTTCTCTACTACACTTCTTAGCAGTTTAGTACCTACAAGAATGCTAGTCTCATCCCAGTGAGCTGCTAAATGGCTTTCCCTAGCCCTCATTTTGGCCACTGCACTTTGTTTTGTGAACTCTTCCTCATCTGTATTGCACTCAGGTAAGTTACTCCATCTCTAGAAGTGCTGCCTGTATGAATTTAAGTAAATGAAATTGTATGAAATGAATACATCCCCTCCAAAACAGAATAAAACGGATGTGCAGGTGATGTGAATAGGTGCAACAGGTGAGCTGAATAGACAACATTACCCAGAAATAAAACACGTGAATTGTGAAAAAGAAATTACAGGCAAGGCTGAGAGAAAAATGTTGGACAAGAGACACCCTGGAAATGGGCAATGATCTGGGAAGAGGAGGGCAGAGAACAGGGAAAAGGCTCAGGAAAGCTAAGACAGCAAGTGCTCCAGGGGAAAACACTAAAGCCACATCAGAGCAGATGAAACAGAGGGAGTGGAAATCCTGTGCTGCTTCCGCTGACTCTCAGAGTGGCAGCCAAAAGGGAAGAGCACAGAAGCCAACCTGAGAGGAGCCTCTGACAGTGACTGCTCACCACACCTGTGTGCAGGAGAAGCTGTACTAACTGGAAAGGCAAGCTGGAGTGGACAAGGTAGCACTCGCATCACAGGAGGCAAAAGTCAGGGTGGAGCAAGAAAAAGGATGAGGAATTGAGACGGGAATGAATGATCAGGTCACAAACGTAACCATTTTGGCTAAGCAAAAGGCATGAACTTACAACATCTTTATTATCTAGATCACTTTCTTCGGTCTTAAAATTCAATATTAACAACAGAAATGTTGATTTCGGTCTTGATTAAAATGCTGCTTCCTTATTAATCAAGGATGGCAAATTACAAAAATAATATATACCTAATGTTTCCTCCTTGATATAATTTGATGAGGGAAAAGCCCCTTTCTGAACAGCTAGTTTTGTGAGTTGAGGTTTTCTACAAATCAAAGGCTATTGATTGAGGAATCTCCACAGCCACAGATTTTATATGGGCAGCACAAGGGCAGCCTCAAGCTGAAGTGAGAAACTGAGGCAATATTTTGATAATGGCCAGTTAACATCCCTGCTTGGCCAAGGCTTCCCACCTGGTGCTTCCCACCACTCCTCCAAACAGGAACGTTTTTCCTAAGTTTTCTTCAAATAAGGTCAATACTTGATCAAGGTGCCAGTGCAACCCTACAAACAGTTGGGGTTTTCCTGCATATTTTTAGGGGAAAACAGAATTGGCTCATAAACTGGAATTGGGACCTCATTTTCCTGGGGTGACAGCCACAACCATCCACCAGCCTGCCATCAGCACACAAGAGTGAAAAGAAATCACAACAACCCCACCAACAACCTGCAGGCTGGCAAGGGAGGAAAAAACCCTATTTTGTCAGCTGTTTAGTACTTTGAAAGTCAGAAGTCCACCCTCTGAAGAGACACAAACTGTAATCTAATAACAGGAAGTCTTTAAGTGGCTTTCACTCACAATTAACAGGTAATATTATACATGCAGAAGCTGCCATCAGCAACACTCATTTCACTGGTTCACTTTAGGAACAACGGTTATTTTACCAAGCTCACAGTTTCTTAAATTATTTTTCAAGCTCACTATTTAGTATCTTACAAATGTATTAAAGCTCTCAAACATCTGCTACAGACACAAGCCAGAACTTGATTCTGCTAGCTAGATTTACGTGTTAAAATAGGTAAGATGCTTCAGCTGAAGGTCTACAATTACTGTGGCACATTTTGCCCACAAGCTCTGGTATCTTATTTAAAACATACAGCTAGCTAATAAATACCTAGACAAAAAGCTGTTTTCTGAGATTTGAAAGATCAAAACCACCATGTTTTCCAGACTTTGCTCCACCTCACATAATTGCCATTTAAGGTTCATTTGTTTCTGATGGGCACCTGCATTAAGATTTTCAGGCAATGTTAAATTCACACATTTCCATTACAGAATTCTCTCAGCTAGCAGCACATGACTATCTGTCTCCCCAAGAGGTACTGTTGCTCTGGGTAGAGACTACCAACACAGAGGTTCTTAGCATTCCAAGTAAGCCTCGGCAATGGGTGCATTCAGATCTGACCATCTAATCTTTTCTGCAGACAAAAAAAAAATTAAAGATTTGGACTGTCATTGCAATTTATAGCTTTGGGGCCACTGTGTGCTTAGGTTTTTTATTAACTTTGGAAACCCAAACGTTGAAAAAAAATATACCACTGATCCCTCCTATACACAGCTATTTTATTTTTAAATTTTATTTTAAACCTCTTTCATCAGAAATGTTTAGGAAGAAAAGTATCCTTTTCCTTTCAAGGTAGTTCTGTTGCTACTGTAGGTCTGAAAGTCTTTTAAACCTAGAAACTGGATGATAATGTGAGAACCAAAGAACACAACAGAAATCCAACAGGAACAGACTTAAGTGCAAGGAAATGGGTTGTCCTTAAATAAATGTGGAGAAGGAATTTAACATCAGTGTTCCACCATTCAACAGCAACATTACATCAAGATGAGAAAACTTCACCTTCCACAAGCAAGAAAACATTCCACAGGCAGCTACTAGAGCTAGCTAATATCAGTGCCAGTAACTGTGTTTTTTAAAAAATTAACAGGTTGACTGAAAAATTAATGCTGATTTTCTCTAATTCTTGAAATATTAAGGATGCTCCACAACTGTATGCAAGCCACCTTTGAAGTACGATGGTAAACAGGATGACTCAGGTGGCTACAAAACCTGTTTGATATTAATCACTGCCTAAAGCAGACAACACTGATTAAAGGACACTGACATAATTAAGGCCAGGCAACATAGATTTATGGAAGACATGCAATCAAAATACACTTTTGTAAGAGTAGAAATGTCATTGCTTGGGTAAGTAGATAAATTTTAACTTCTGCAGGACATTTCAATTCAGTAGAATGTTAAAAAGGACAAAATCATTCAGAACCACACAGAAAGTCTCAAATCATCACAACCTAATTTTTCTTCTGTTCTACAGACTCTACAACAACCCATCTCAGAAAGAACAAAATTCTCAAAACCAAGTAAAAGGTAAGAAGCTATCTTCTACAGAGTCTGTAACACTGGCTACAAAACTTCTAAAACCTAAGGATTACAAACATGGATATGGTAAATAATGGAAATGACACATCATCAATAGTACCACCATGAATTATTCAATGACTCAGTCCAGTATAGCAGGTTGCACTGAATAAGGCAAAGTCAAGAGACTCACAAGCAGAAAACACAGGTGATATATAAGAAATGGAAGACTATTCTGGAAAAACACAGTCCTGAACCCATGCTGAGATTTATTACGTTAATCAACTGAAAAGGAATATATGATACAACACAGACTAGAAGAGCTAACAAAAACCACTTAACCCAGGAAAACAAAAATGCAGAGTAAATATACACCAAATTTTACCACTGAAGGGATTTGATGTCCTTCCTGTTCCAAGAGGCAAAAGAACTGATAAATCAGGTGTTCAAAAATTGATAGAACCTGACAGACATGCCCTACAGTGAGAAGAAAAAACACCACCAACATACTAAAGCTCTATTTATTGAGCTTTGAGAAAAAATTAAGTATCTTAGTCTGTAATGATCACCCAGGTAAAAATGAGAAGACCCAAGTTTATTCACTGAAGGGACTGAAGCAAGACATTTGGAGATAATCAACAAAGTTAGTTGGTTTTAGATCAATGTGAAATTATTTTCTAGTAATTATGTTCTAGTTTAAACAGAAAATTAATCAGAAAAAAAAATCTATTAGTCATATTATACAAGATGTCAGACAAGTCACAGGAGTCCATTCTGGCTTACCAAACCTGATTCCTGATAAAGGCAGTGAATTTTCCAAGGTCTATCTACCCACACACCAAAATGTTCTTCCTAAGGGAGCAATGTCCAAACCATCCACTTTTCCAGAAACTACGCCTCTATTATTACATTTACATTTCTAGATCTCTTGAAGTCTTATAACGTACCTGTCTCAAACCCTCGCAAAAGTATTTCAATCTCTTGGCAGTTTCTGATCAAAAATTGTCCATGACTACCTCAAATGGCACTATCAAACTGGCACTCCCCTGATCACTGCACAGATGCACCTAAAGCTTTATGGAGCACCTCAGCTTGCAACATGTTGCACCTAGTCAAGAATGACAAATACAAGTAGCCCTTCAAGGATAGAAAAGACACTTCAGACTAACAAGACCTACAAACCTAATAACCAAATCCAAGAAAAATTTAGAACATTAAGGAACACAACTCCAGATGTTCTCCTCCTTTCCTACCTACTATTGTGAACTTGGTGGTTAGAGATAGGCCGGAGAGCAATCCATTTCTTGCTTCACCTGCACACAGCCAAATGTGAACGCTTTTCCCATTTCCTCCACCAGAACACAGCATGACCTCCACCTTCATTACCAGACTCCCAGCCAAAGGCAGACACCAGCGATTAAGCCCCAAGCAGAGTCAGGGAACCACACCCTTGGCCTTGCCACTGGCTGCAACACAAATGCTTCTCATTACAAATCCTATCCCAAAATCCTGCTGGCACTCACTTTCCAGCTTAAAAACAAAAAATCACTTCCACATCTGTCTACCTTTCTACCATGGAAAACTTGCTGGTAGATAACTATTTCATCTGTGCCCTTCCACAAGGTGTTACAGATCAAGATGCCAAGTGTGTCTACCTGCTCCCCAGCAGGGCCAGAAGCCAGACTGTGAATGCAACCAAAACCCCACTGCACCACCTCTTTCCCACTCATCACACACATCATATAGCCCATACATATTTTCAAAGTGGAAGAACACAGCTTCAGACTACATTCACTGAAAACAATCAGAGAATTAGCAAATCTGGGTTGCTGAGAGGGTTCAGGGGTTCANGCTCATGCAGTTCTGACACATCCTATACTTCTGGAAACAAACCTTCAACAGGGAGTGTTTAAAAACGTATTCTAACAGAGAACCAGAATGTCTATCAGACTGCATACTACATAGGAACTACAAATACTTTTCAATAGCTTATCCATTTTTGCAAAATTTTCTAAAAAAAATCACTTATTTTAATGTAAGAACCATATCTTTGTAAATTGACTTGTGATGTTAGCCTGATCCTGGCCTTGGTACTCTTAAAACTTAGTATTACAGAGAAAATCACATATGCAGATGATTCAGCATTAACTGAGCCTACCATAAAAACTTCCACTGGTTTTAATGGTGGTTGAATGGGGCCTCTGATTTATTAAGTCAAGTTATGAAATGTTTTTACATAAAAACCTTGCCATATGCTATTCCACGATCAGCTTCACTCACTTTCTGTCACACACAGTCTAACACTGACGTCAGCCCTGCTTGGTGCAGGAGGCTGGAGCAGACAACTATCAAAGGCTCTTCCAACTAAATCATCCTCAGATTCTAACACATGGCTCAAAAAAATCAGTTTATAAATCCGTTACTTGCCAGCCAAACCAACTCCTTGCCACACAATATTCTGACTCTAAGGCTGAAGGCACATAAATTCAGCTATCTATCACCACAAAACTTCACCCAAAGTCACCTCTGGAGTGTCCAGAATGTATCTCTTCCTTGCTTGTTCCAGTCTGAATGGACACACCACCACACATGGATCCCATCTGCCTTGAACCAAACTGATCTACCCATGGACATCTACAGCCTCTGAGTCTCCCACACAAGCTAGTATCTTTATCATAAAATACTACTAAGACAATACAATTTACATTTAGTGGCAGGAAGAGAAAGAACATAAACCTGTTTCATTGTAACCAGAACCTGAAACAAGTATTTCTCTACTGAATAAAAAGGACAAAATTTCAAGTAACAAAACACTTCACAAACTGCAGTGCATCATGCTTTCACTGGAATAATAACTATTTAACAGTACAAAAATATATTTCTAACTGGTTTTTGTAACTGTATATATAAGCTTGTTTATCTGTTTACAATGACAAACTACATATACAAGCAGACCTACTAAAGCCATCAAGTTATTGTTCTTTATTTCCCTAGATTTTTTTAAACATATGGCCAAAGAGAGAATTATGATAATGCACTATTTTCATAACTAACTGAGATGATAAAAAATTAGTAAGTGATCAAAAAAGCAGTCAACAATGCAGTATTTTAAAACAATTCTCTAAATATCCATCAAAATTTTTCATTGACCTACACACTCTACAACCTTTACACAGCTCATGGGATTCCTTCTGCTTTTCTCTATAATCCTGAGGTCTACATATCCAGCTTCTATATATTACAAGCTTTAAGGATTACAGGAGAGGCTCACTCCTGAAAAAACACACTTTGATTTCATGCTTGGGAAAAACCTCAGATGCATCAAAACAATTCTATGCATCTTTCCCATTAAAAAAAGAAGAGAGGCAAAGATAAAAATTTCAATGGCAGCCTAACTTCCCATGCAGGCATCAAGCCATCCCTACAGTGTCTAAATTCAACGAATGCTTAATCACCTTTAGAGGAAATGGAATGAAAGCCCTCCCTCTGCAAAAAAAGAGAAGTGGACACGTTTTGTCATCAACACACAGCGTCAATCTCAGCTCCTAACAAAGCAATGCAAAGACCTCAGCCTGCAACAATCTCCAGCTGCCAATCTCCATCTGAGCTAAACATGAAAAAATAATGGTATTAAACATCCCCATGATGAACTGGTTATATATATCCACACACATATTACCACCAACCACAAGAGGGCCAATGCCATACAGACCCTGTCACTTAAAGCACTTAATTCTTAGCTCCATCAATAACTTAGGCACACCTTGTGCAAACTTGCTAAGTTTTCTCACTTCTGGTGATTTTCAAGCCAGATCTTTTATGCAAACAAAAAAAAAGTTCCAGAATTGGGAGCAAGAGATACAAGGAGAGGCTAAGCTGGGCAGGAAACTCACTTTGTTCCCATAACAGGAACCCCCATCCCCCTGCAGCATTTCACACACCTTGCATTTCAAATGTCACTCTATGAATTAAAATAAATTGATGAGAAAACCACACAAAGAAAGAGTCCCTTTCAAGGCAAATGCTTCCTCAGTAAACAAAGAAAAAGGTTTCTCCTCACCAAGTCATCCAATGGCTCTCTAGCAAGCTCTGTAGGGAGAAGGCCCCCTGGCTCTGCCCCATAACTCTATCTATAATCATGAATTATATATCATTTATCTCCACTAATCTTTGAACAGAAGTACTGAAGGGAAAAAAAGAAAAAATTAAAATTAAGAAAAATTGCTATGAAATGGATTTTTTTTTTCTAAATCAGACTATGAGAGAACTTAATACCATACTTTAAAGAGTCCTAAGAAAGAATTTTAAAGACCTCAGTGAAAGAATTCTCAGTGAAAGAATAAGAAAACATATATATGACAGTTACTTGAACTTCCAAGACCAGACAAAAGCAGGCAAAATCAAATTTCAAATCTAGAAATCAAATATTTCTAGAAATTTAAATAAATAAATAAATGAAGAGAAAGGCCAAAGGTGAAAGCACAGATCACAGTGCCCAGCTCATCTTCATCAGTTACTGTGAACCAGTGTTTTCCCTTCAGGTTTAAACAGGAAGATCTTTCAGCATAGAGGTGTACCAGCAAAGCCTTCAGCCACTCAGCTGTCCCAACCATTTGTTCCATGCAACTCTTACATCTAGGATTGTTTTTATTTTAATTAAATATCTACAGCTCTTAAAAAACTGCTGATTTTTTTCTTACATTCAGGTATGAGGAACTCCAGTTTGTGACAGAACTTCATTCAAAAAACTGGCCTTGGCAAGGAGATACAGTGGTGCTTAGTCTCAATTCCTTAAAAAACCCCAAAACCTACTTCACACTCCCTTTTTACACAGTTTTTTTCCTCAACTGAAGAGTAAAACAGTAAGGAAAAAATTAACTACAAAGCCCTCAACTGTCTATTTACAGGCATTTTTTTCACTTAAATAATCACAGGGATCATAGTTTTAGTTTACTGTATGTTTTAGAAATGGAGGCAAAAATGCTAATAGGAGCACCTGAGGGTATTTTACAGTTCTCAAGGTCAACACCTGTAACAAAAGTAAGAGTCCAAGTTTTTACTGTGGTCTCAAATTTTTGTTTTAGCACCCTGTGAAACAAATCATTGCTGCTCCAAAACCACATTACATTTTAGTTCCATGCTCCTGCTTTAAAACACAGGCTCGAGAAACCATTCAGAAAAAGGCCTCAAAAGAAATACAGTCACCAGGTGTCCCCAGGCACATTCCTGTATCCAGGGGCTGGGAGAGCCTGAGAAGCTCTTAAAACCATTCAACCCCAGTATTTACACACAATATTGTCAGATACTGAAGCAGTTTATCAAAGTCTCAACATAAAAGGTGACATCCAATTTCCAGGGTTAAAATTCTGCCTTCTCTTTAATCCAGCAGACCATGAGACAGAAACATTTCTTTTTTAATCACACATTCATTCAGAAGTTAACACCAACACACAAACACTGACATAACTGACTTGTAGAACTACATGAAACCGGGGAGCAAAGCAAAGCAGACACTCCAACATTTCTGCTGGCACCCCCGGGATTAATTAGGCCACACATTTTCACACGGGCATCAGCCAACTGCTCAAAGGATGCCCATTCAAATGCATGGCAAGAAAACCAACACCTCGTAGTAATAATGCTCTTATTATCTACTGCAGTCACCACCCAATAACAAAACTTAAAAATACCAAAACAAAGCTTTTGTTGGTGACAACTGCAACCAATTTTGTTTACAAAGGTTTCCAATTACCACACTGTGTATCGACCAAATGCTCCATTCACAGAACAGTAAATTAATTTTTGTTTATTAAAAAGTTTCTTAAGAACAAAAGCAACCAGCAGAGTTATAAGAAAAAAAACAAATCACACGTACTTTCCAGGAACTTGCCCAAGTCAGCTCCTGAAGCAAGAAAATAAAATGAGCAGCAAGAAGTTAGAGGAATATAATCACAAGTCAAAAGTCCTTTCCCCGCCCACCCAAGCAAACAGATATTCAAGAATTACAGTGAAAGCAGCCCACCACGAACGTTGAACTGAATGTTACTGGGGAAAACGTGGATTNCGGAGGCGCGAGCCCGCAGCACCACCCCCACCCCTGCCCCTCACAGCCCTGAGGGGAGATGGAGGTGGGGGGAGATGGCGGCAGGGCCGGAGCGTCCCCCGCCCTGCCCGAACCCCACAGTAGTCAAATCCCTGCGTCAGTTCCCCTTGCACTCGGCACTGGTAAGGCCACACCTTGAGTCCTGTGCCCAGTTTTGGGCCTACTGAGAGGCCCAAATTCGGGAAGGATATTAAGGGGCTGGAGCATGTCCAGAGAAGGAACGGAGCTGGGGAAGGGTCACCAGNTTTTTTTTTTCTAAATCAGACTATGAGAGAACTTAATACCATACTTTAAAGAGTCCTAAGAAAGAATTTTAAAGACCTCAGTGAAAGAATTCTCAGTGAAAGAATAAGAAAACATATATATGACAGTTACTTGAACTTCCAAGACCAGACAAAAGCAGGCAAAATCAAATTTCAAATCTAGAAATCAAATATTTCTAGNAAAAGGAGGCTCAGGGGAGCCCTTCTTTTTCTCCACAGCTCTCTGTGACAGGAGGGCGCAGCGGGGGTTCTGGGGCTCTGCTCCCAGGGAACAAGGACAGGAGAACGTGGCCTTAAACTGCAGCTGGTGNGAAATTTAAATAAATAAATAAATGAAGAGAAAGGCCAAAGGTGAAAGCACAGATCACAGTGCCCAGCTCATCTTCATCAGTTACTGTGAACCAGTGTTTTCCCTTCAGGTTTAAACAGGAAGATCTTTCAGCATAGAGGTGTACCAGCAAAGCCTTCAGCCACTCAGCTGTCCCAACCATTTGTTCCATGCAACTCTTACATCTAGGATTGTTTTTATTTTAATTAAATATCTACAGCTCTTAAAAAACTGCTGATTTTTTTCTTACATTCAGGTATGAGGAACTCCAGTTTGTGACAGAACTTCATTCAAAAAACTGGCCTTGGCAAGGAGATACAGTGGTGCTTAGTCTCAATTCCTTAAAAAACCCCAAAACCTACTTCACACTCCCTTTTTACACAGTTTTTTTCCTCAACTGAAGAGTAAAACAGTAAGGAAAAAATTAACTACAAAGCCCTCAACTGTCTATTTACAGGCATTTTTTTCACTTAAATAATCACAGGGATCATAGTTTTAGTTTACTGTATGTTTTAGAAATGGAGGCAAAAATGCTAATAGGAGCACCTGAGGGTATTTTACAGTTCTCAAGGTCAACACCTGTAACAAAAGTAAGAGTCCAAGTTTTTACTGTGGTCTCAAATTTTTGTTTTAGCACCCTGTGAAACAAATCATTGCTGCTCCAAAACCACATTACATTTTAGTTCCATGTTCCTGCTTTAAAACACAGGCTCGAGAAACCATTCAGAAAAAGGCCTCAAAAGAAATACAGTCACCAGGTGTCCCCAGGCACATTCCTGTATCCAGGGGCTGGGAGAGCCTGAGAAGCTCTTAAAACCATTCAACCCCAGTATTTACACACAATATTGTCAGATACTGAAGCAGTTTATCAAAGTCTCAACATAAAAGGTGACATCCAATTTCCAGGGTTAAAATTCTGCCTTCTCTTTAATCCAGCAGACCATGAGACAGAAACATTTCTTTTTTAATCACACATTCATTCAGAAGTTAACACCAACACACAAACACTGACATAACTGACTTGTAGAACTACATGAAACCGGGGAGCAAAGCAAAGCAGACACTCCAACATTTCTGCTGGCACCCCCGGGATTAATTAGGCCACACATTTTCACACGGGCATCAGCCAACTGCTCAAAGGATGCCCATTCAAATGCATGGCAAGAAAACCAACACCTCGTAGTAATAATGCTCTTATTATCTACTGCAGTCACCACCCAATAACAAAACTTAAAAATACCAAAACAAAGCTTTTGTTGGTGACAACTGCAACCAATTTTGTTTACAAAGGTTTCCAATTACCACACTGTGTATCGACCAAATGCTCCATTCACAGAACAGTAAATTAATTTTTGTTTATTAAAAAGTTTCTTAAGAACAAAAGCAACCAGCAGAGTTATAAGAAAAAAAACAAATCACACGTACTTTCCAGGAACTTGCCCAAGTCAGCTCCTGAAGCAAGAAAATAAAATGAGCAGCAAGAAGTTAGAGGAATATAATCACAAGTCAAAAGTCCTTTCCCCGCCCACCCAAGCAAACAGATATTCAAGAATTACAGTGAAAGCAGCCCACCACGAACGTTGAACTGAATGTTACTGGGGAAAACGTGGATTTTTACTCCAGAAGCACTACTTGGCAATACCTCCTTTTGGCCTACACCTTGTCCCAATTCAAAGTGCAATCACAGAGAACTTAAAGAGCCGTAAGTGCTCTGTTGACACTGAAACTACTTGTCTTGGATCAATATCAAACGTACACAATTTTGATCGATGCTCTCTTCAGCCTGCCAAGGCCTCTCCAGTCAAACACTGCCGGTCACCGCTGCTCCCAACACCCTGCTGCCTGCGCGGGGGAAGGCTCGGAGCTCCCTCCTTCCTCGGCCAGTGTAACCCGACAGGGCCGGGCGTGCTCGAAGCGGGGCTCACCGCGGCGCTCCCGCTGGGCTGGGAGGGGACGAGCGAGTTCACAAGGGTCAGTGCGAGGGGAGACGGCCCCGGAGGGCGGTGAGGAGCCGCGGGTGCCCCGCCGCCGCCTGACAAGTACCAAGGACCCGCATGGAGAGCTCAAGGCCCGCTCGCCCCAGCTCCAACGACCCCTGCAGAGGCCCATGGGGAGCGCAGGGGGGCCTTCCAGGCGCACCCCCCCTCCCTCCTGGGCGGCCTCGCCTCCCGGTTAGGCCGCGGGGCGCCTCAGTGCTGCGGCAGCCGAGGCGGACAGGGGGCGCCGGCAGGGCCGGTAGTCAGACAGGGCGCGCGGNCAGTTCCCCTTGCACTCGGCACTGGTAAGGCCACACCTTGAGTCCTGTGCCCAGTTTTGGGCCTACTGAGAGGCCCAAATTCGGGAAGGATATTAAGGGGCTGGAGCATGTCCAGAGAAGGAACGGAGCTGGGGAAGGGTCACCAGTCTGACGAGGAGCAGCTGAAGGAGCTGGGGGCGGGGCCCAGCCTGGAGAAAAGGAGGCTCAGGGGAGCCCTTCTTTTTCTCCACAGCTCTCTGTGACAGGAGGGTGCAGCGGGGGTTCTGGGGCTCTGCTCCCAGGGAACAAGGACAGGAGAACGTGGCCTTAAACTGCAGCTGGTGAGGTTTAGGTTGGACACTAGGAAGAAATTCTTCACAGAAAGGGTGATTAGACGTTGGAAGGGGCTGTCAAGGAAGGTGGTGGAGTCACTGTTTCAGGAGATGTTCAAGGAACGCCTGGACGTGGCACTCAGTGCCCTGGTATGGTTGAGGAGGTGGAGATCGCAGATTGCACTCGGTGATCTCAGAGGTCTTTTTCAACCTGAATGATTCTGCCACCCTCCCGCTGCTGTCTCACACACGCACAGGCAGCCTCAGCAGCGCAGCGTGGCTCCCACCCTTACCTGTTTTTTCTGTGTGGGTCCATGAGGCAATTCAGCTTTATCGGTGGCCGCAAGAATCTCTGTGAGAAGCCACCGTGTGCGAGCACTTACAGTGCCCAGGCACCGAGGGCTGGACCTGCTCTCGTCGGGGCACTGGAGAAGCCCTGAGGCCACTTTGCCGTGGGAGTCACCCTGGGAGGCAGCGGCAGCAGCTGTTGCTGCTGACAGAGAAAGGGCGTTAGATGATACATATTTTGACTATTTTGATGGAAAAATCAGGAGCTCAAGGCAAACTTTCTTCAGCTAAAAATACCAGTTTATTTTTAGTCCCCAAACCCATATTAGTACATGATGCAGAATAGCCCCATGTGGTTCCTTCAGCGTAAAAAAGCTATTCTTGGCTGTTACGCACTGCTGAAGGTATAACCGTTTTCAGCTGAGTTTCACTCTAATCATGATGTCAGCCACTATCCATGTAGCTTTCTCCATCCTCTTCTAGGTGAATAAATACTTGTCATTGTGTACTGAATGACAGCCAGAAATGATGCAACAGTGAATACTAGTGATTCTTACGAGGTAATGGGTTGAAAGCCTATAATTCTTGGGGTTTATTTTTAGCTGAGAGCTACATAGGACTACGTCACCTAAAACCCTAAAATAGAATTTGTCCATTAGGAGGCAGGTATGGAAAAGCAAAGCTCCCTAGAAAGGGGCTGGCCTCTGATAAGCTGCATTCAATCCCCCTGGTTGTTGTCACACAGCTTGAGCCAATACTAATAATGATAAAGGGAGGGAGGGAGGCAGTGCTGCATTTCAAGCTGTCAGTGAGAACTTCCAATTTCATTGCAGAAGCAGCTGTGCCTTGTTATTCTATTTATCAAATGTGAGTTTGAGCACTCAAAAATATTTTCACATGCTCTAAGACAACCTTTATCTGAGATGGGAGATGTTTAGCACTTGTGGAAGTTTTGTTATCCCAGTTAGCACAAACGTTATATTCCTGAGACCAAAAAAAAAAAAATCTAATTCAAAAAGCATCTGAAACATGCCTCATCTGTAGGACTTGGCATTTCTGTAAAATACCTCAAGGAAACTCAAATGACAATCTTTTGGTAATAGCAGATGCATCTTAAATCTTCCACAACTCATTCAAGCAGAACAGGGAGAATCTCATGAAAATTCAAGACGGTACCCGTGCAGTAAAATTCCTGCATGGCTCAATGACAGAATGTCAGCTGATAGTGTGTAGGTGTGAAATCACCCCAGCAGCCAGTCTGGGTACCAAGGGCAGGATGTACTTCAGAGCCCTGGATTGCTGTGCCAATTTTATTGCCAGTTTTTATCATTAGTTTTTATTATTAAAAACCCAAGAGGAGGGAAGCGGCATCCCCAACAAACTATCAACTTTCCTTACTAACCACTTGTTTTCACCCATTCTGGCTTGGAGTCAAGAGCCCACCTCCCTCAGTACTCTGCTAGGGGTATGAACACAGCCTTGAAATTATAAATAATGATCACAAAGCAGCCCAGAAGGATGTGTCACAGTCATGTTTCCCCTTGCCACTCCTGCATTTTGTTACTTGGAAAAGTTTGTTGAAATTACCAGGGATTTTGTCTGGGAAGAGTCAATGTCTTCTCAGCAGCCTCTGTTTTCCATGTCCTCATTTGTCACATCCCTAAAAATACTAAAAACAGCAGCAAAGCAGGCAAACATCCAACTGCAGTTTTTAAAGTCAGTCACTTCAATACATCTGTCACCTCAGGTGGCTTGTGCTGAAAGACAGAATACCACAAGCAAGCTGCTACTTCTGCAACACTCAATTATTTTTAGATGTCTTGGACTTATTTGGACACTCCCATTAGGTTAAAATGTTATTTTGTCACCTTAATGCTCACAGATAAACCCCGAACACTGAGCCAGGAAGAGCTTGATCACACCATTTCTTTCTCTCCACTGTGACCACACTGAGCTCTTTAGGTGAGACCTCTTGCTGCCATAGGCAGTCCCCTGCAGCCAGTGGCAATGACTGTGACAGTCACTGAGCATCCTTGAGAAATCCACTGCAATCCGAGCAGCCAGACAGGATGAACCCACCCTCAGTGCTGGCTGAAGTGCTAGTGACTCTTCTATTGTACTTTGCCTACTCTGGGCAAACTAACTTTTTTGTTAAACAAAATCCCTTCAGGGATCAAGGACTACCTGAAGTTTCCATTCTAGATGAATGACTTGAGGCAAGTATTTGTCCCTTCTGAGAAAGACCACTAAGTGCAACAGGCTTTTCATCAAGCTCCTCTACTTGCCATCACAGACTTAAGAGTCACCTGTGGCATGTCAGAAATACCAGACAGGCATTAATGTACCAGCAGGCATCACTAAAGAGAGCTGGGATTGCCAGGACCTTTGAGAGCCACATGTGGTGACATCAGGCATAAAAGGAAAGCATCAAGGATTGTAATAGATAAATTACAGGTAAATACAACTAAGTGTTGTCACATGGTTTTAGGTGGGAGATACAGCTAGACAACTTCTCTTTAGTACTTCTGCATAACCTAATGACACTGTTATCTGATCTAATAATTGCTAATAAAACAGAGCAATTTAGAAAGCAATTAATTTCCCAATGTCCATTTTTGCAAAGCTAATTTCAAAACACACGTTGCTGCAACTTCCAAATAAATACACATCCAAAAGCACTTATTATTCACTGCACTGAATGCAGGTCCCAACTAAAAGCACCTGTTTGAATTGAACAAAACCATAGACAATGCTCATTTCCTTACTGAAACTTGTCAGCTGGAGTTGACTCAATCCTATTAAAATCAAACCACTGGAAAGCCTTTTTCCACCCTCTTCTCCTGCAGCCCTGGGCTCCTTACCCAGCTGCATGTGCAAAGCAGCACAACTCAGCAGTGCTTGCTATGCTGTAAAGAAAAAGACAAAAACAAAACAAAAAACCCCACAAAACTCAAGAGCTGCAGTGTCACAATTTTCGTGGGGAAATACAGATTAAGGAACCTTCACTCTGATTTCACCTGACCTCTGAGACCCAAGGACTCAGACACACTGAATGTATCAGAACAGAGCAGAGCTGCATGGGATAAAATATTTATGGTTTCTATTTCATCACTGGAGCTGAAATGAGGCATGGTTAAACCTCTTCCTGAACCCCCTCCTCAGTATGGCCATGCCAGCAAAGCTCAGCAGATCAGGAATAATAGAAACAAAATGCTTCGAGACACATTTTCAGATATCCATGTATTTTTGGTTTTTTCTCCCTTAATAAAGACAGAAGCAGGAAATGCAAAGGGAATTCTAGCTGAAGCAACCTGCCCAGCTCCCAGCTGGGGCACTATGGGGGCTGAGACAGAGGCTATTTTAAGATAAGGAAAGGCTGACAACTTTCACATGTCAACATTTAGCAGTGGGCAGTATTTCAAGTATTTACACAGCCGTGTCCCTTTCTGAGGAAATGCAAACATTAGGGCTTTTTGCACCAGAACTGCTGTGCAGAAGAGGAAGCGTTATCAAGAAGAGGTTGAACACTTCCCCCACTCATCAAAGTCAGGATGCCAAGCTTTGGGGATTACTGCTGTAATTTGTGAAAAATGCTATATTTCAAAGACCTGAAATAAACCACAGACAAGACTGGAGGTAACAATGCTTTATTTTTACATTTCAGCAACAGGAGAAGTAATTGAAGATGAAATTATCTGCTTTGTTGTAAAGTATAAAAACATTTAATTATAAATATTTAGCTAGAAAAGCGTGATTTATAAAATATAATCTGTGAAGATATATACACAGTTTAATCGTTAGCAATTCTTCACCTGACATTAAAGAGTAGAGGTTTTTCTATTTATTATTCCATGCTCACAGTTTAGTGCTCACAGTTTAAGAAGCAAAACAGACAAGTGAAAAGATGACTGGTGAGTTTTGTTCTGGGAAAAAAAAATAACATTTTGCCACAAATTTGGGCAAGAGCAGAGGCAGAATTGAGCAAATCCATGTCTTGAGAGAGATCTCTGAGGGAAGTTCCTCTGCCGTGACCAACAGTGTTTCTATCCAGACAAGCAGTGGGCATCTCAACATTTGTGGGCAAGTTCCCTGTGTTTCCAAGAAAAAATGGCTAATAGTATAATGCAAGCCCTCAAAATTCAGTTCAGTGAAATGTGCTCACCTTCCTGCTCTCTGAGCAGGGGTTGCTCAGTATGCTGTGCTGGTATCCTCTGTTGTGCCTCTAATGAATTCAAACAATGTCACCTTCATGATTCAGGCTATGAGCAAATTTCCAAATAGAAAACCCCAGCGTGCCATCCGATTGCACTGTCCAGCTGACAATACCTCTAAAAACAGATACAGCTGCCTAAGCCTGGAAAACAACA
The DNA here is from genome assembly GCA_013399835.1 of Leptocoma aspasia. Taxonomy (NCBI): domain Eukaryota; kingdom Metazoa; phylum Chordata; class Aves; order Passeriformes; family Nectariniidae; genus Leptocoma; species Leptocoma aspasia. The sequence goes on along the minus strand of VXAX01005631.1, from coordinate 21,914 downwards.
GTGAAACTGTACAGTACACTAAATGTGATGGAATGTGAAAGAAGATAAATGGTCAGGCAACTCAGTTTTCTATTCCTCATTTATGAGAGCCAGCTTCTTCCCTTTGAAGTCTTGGGGAATTTCGCCTCTTATTGAAGGGTTTGTTACTATGGCACTTCAGAGAAGAGAAACTGGAAGACTCTTCAACATGCTGGGTGGCAGAAAATGCTACAGGAAATGATAGTGAATTTGATCCACGTCCCTAGTAATTATCTTTCTCTCTTCACAGTGTTTTCATGGCGTCTGTGGCACGGGGCTTTGAGGAATAAGAAAAGGGTGACAACACCCAACAGCAGTACAAACATACAGAAGTCAAACTGTACTTTGTACACCCTGATTTACACAAGACCTCACTACTTGCCTGTAAGCAAGGAATGAATTAATACAGGATTAAGAGAAAAAGGATGTATAGGAAAGAATGAAGTAGGCAAACATGACACTTGTCAGTGCTCACCCATGATTTGCTACCTGCTGTTTCTGCTTCAGGGTGATGTGCTCGTAACAGTTCAGAGCAAACAGCCCGTACACAGCCCCTACTATTCACATCATTATGAATGCATAGTAACTGCAAGAGTTGTGCCCTTAGGAGCTCAGGAGGATCTTCCAGAAAGGAAGGCTAGCAAAGCTGTGATGAGTTTTAAGCAGGATCCAAGGAGTGATGTCCAGGCAGAGCCCTGATCTGGGAAACGTACCAAGTCGTGTGCAATTTCAGAGTGCATATTGGCTGGTTGGTTACTGGGTAAATGCAGACTTTAACTCCCTGAAAGCTGCTCGGCGGTGCTTCCTTTCCTCCTCTTCCCGCTTTCGCTCATCCTGCTCAGCTTTTATCTCTGCTTCAAACTTACTGGCTGAGGAGAGAGCTTGAGCCTTTATGAGACAGAGAGAAAATAAAGAGTGTCAAGCCTTGCATCAGAGGGAGAGCCAAAACCTGAGCTACTCCCAGATGAGCAACGCAGAACTGCTTGCTGCACCTCCCAGTGCTTGCTGGGATCCTCTGTCATGACAGCTCAAGTATTAATTACACTGCAATGCTTGGGTATTTACACCCAATACCTATTACTTTCCTTTACTTTAACATCAACAAAAGAAATGTCACTTACTAATAAGTCGCTAACAAGTGACCAAAACGTGGGCATCAGTACTGGGTCACATACATTACTTCCATAACCAGACAGCAGGGCATAGGTTGTGAGTATGCAGTGGGAGAAACTGCTGCAGAAAACACTCTGAATCACAGCCAAATCTGAGAACATCATACTACACCATGGATAATCTGCAGATCAAAGAGACATTGTTTACTTGCTGGCTATTTTTCCAGCTTTCATCTCAGTACATCTGCTGTGCAATAGCTGTGTTAGGCTCTTGGGAAAAAACTTCTTATATAAACAAGCAGGATTATTTTCTCTCCAAGAGAGCTTTCAGAAAGGGTGCTTTGTCAGCTTCAGATGGTGTACAGCTCTTTCTGCCAACCCCAGGACCCTGCAGAATTATTTTGATTCCAAAGGTTACAGAGAAAGAGATGTCTGAAATCCTACACTCCAAAACACTCAGTTCACCACTGAATTCAAGAGTGTTCTGGTTGAGGGAGGTTTTGCAAAATGGGAAAACTCTGTCCCTATTGCATTAGTTTTTCAGGACACTTTTGTCTCTAAAAGAGGTCAGCCACCTAGTCCCAGCCACAGGAACACAGGTCAGCCAGTCAGTTCTACCAGGGTAAGACCCAGAACACAGACTGTGAATTACATTGCTCTGGTGCGTTGACTGAGCCACAGAAAGGCTCTAGCTAGAATCCAACAAAATTTGAAAGAAAACTCAGCTACAGTTGAGTAGCTGAGCTTCAGCTATAGCTGAGTTTTCTCATATTCCTCTATGCCACACCATACCTTAGCTTCAAAGAAGTTCTTGGCTCCTTTGACTCCCTCAATGGATACATCTATCTCCGAGAGCTTCGCAAGAGTCAACAGGCCACTGTCCTCCTCGAGTTCCCCAGCTGCAGCTTTACGGAAAATCAGCAGGAACTAGCAAGACAGAGAGGAAACATTCAGGTTTTTCACTGAGGCTCAAACAACTTAAAATACAAACAGCACAATCACCTGGAGAGGGATGGAATTCACATTTCAAAGCAAAGGTCTATATAAACCAAGTGGCAGCAAGAAACTTGTGCTCCAGTATACAGTCCTGTTACAGACTAAAAGCAGTAGGAATCTCACAAGAAAAGAAGGTTTCCCAGGAATCAGAGCCCTGGTAAAGCACAGTTCCTACCAAGCCTGAGCTGCTGTGTGGCCAGAGGAAGGAGGTCAGCTCTGCACCTGCCCAGTACAACCACTGGGCAGGCTCAGATATAGCTCTTTATGTTTCCACACCCTAATGGTGTATTCACAAGCCCTCCACCAGCTTCCTCGGTGTTCTAGGGACTCAGGTCACATCCCATGACAATGAAAGCAGGGCAAACACAGCTCTGGTTCACATCAGGCTCCCTGAACCAAGGCATTAGTGCAGTCCTTTTAGAGAAAACAGCAACCCAGGTGTGTGCATGCCCTTGTGACAGAGTGGCTTGAACAAGTGTCCACAAAGCAAGTTGGTGTGAAACTTCTGTCCTGCACTGGACCATGGCCATTTAACAAATCCAGAGTAACTACAGCAGAGTGTGTATTGGAAAGTGAATTGCAAAGGGAAACAAACAAAAAAAGAGAGTTATATATCATTCCACAAAAGCGTACTTTTTCTTTCTGTTTTTGTTTTAACAGAAGGAACAAACCTACCTGCCTAAAAATAAAGACCTCTGCACCACCATCCACCTGCCAACCAAACTCCGGGTTAAGATGTCAAAGCTCTAAGTGTACTTGCAGAGGTCCTGTAACTCCCTGCTATTCTTGGCGACCCCAGGAGGTGGCTCAGTGCTTGGAACAGTGCAGAGAGAACAGACACAAGGACAAGCCACTCAGGTACAAAAGGAACACAAGCAACAAAGCTGTGCCAATGCAGCTCTTCAGGCCAGGCCAGACGGCTGCAGATACCAGGTAGGGTTGCCCTGAAATCCCTTTGCACAGGAACATCAAATATCTCTAATGCTGTGCTCCTCAGACTGCCAGGCTGGGGAGTCTAGTGTTTCCTATGGAGAGCCCGAGCTGTCCCAGAGGAGGGCAGCAGAGTCCCAGCATCCACACTGAGACAGCCCTGCTTCATGTTGCTCGCAGAAGCTGGTGGGAATGCAAGAGTTTGGGAAGGTCTCCCATGAGGAAGGGTGTGGAGATGACAGCAGCGCTGGCCACCCTCTCGCACAGGCAGCTCCCCAGGCACTGCTCCATGCAGCAGCCTCTTAACCTGTGAGGGCTCAGCACAGGGCAAGCAGAAAGCAGGCTGGCCTTGGCAAGGGAACTTTTCCTTCTCCAAACACACTGTAGTTGGTTGACCCTGGCTGGATGTCAGGCTACCAAAGCCACTCTATCACTCCCCTTCTCATCTGGATAGGGAAGAGAAAATATAACAAAAGTTCATGAGTTCTAAGGCCCTGGAGAGATTATTCACCAAAATACTTTCATAGGCAAAAAAGGCTCAACTTGGGGATATTAATTGAATTTATTACTAACAAAATTAGAGCAGGATAATGAGAAGTAAAATAAATCTTAAAGACACCTTCCCCTCACCCCTCCCTCCTTGCCAGCTCTACCTCGTATCTCCAGCGGCACAGGGAGATAGGGAATGGGGGGTTATGGTCAGTTCTTCACAGTTTGTTCCTGCCACTGTACAGGAGAAGAGTCCTTCCCTTGCTCCAGCATGGGCTCTTCTACCCACAGGTCTCTGCCAGGAGCCTGCTCCAGCATGGGCTTCCCACGGGTTCACATCTTCCTTTCAGACAACCACCTACTCTGGCATGGGTATCCTCCATGGGCTGCAGGTGGATCTCTGCATCCTCATGGACCTCTGTGGGCTGCAGGAGGACAGCCTGTTTCACCATGGTCTGCACCACAGGCTGCAGGGGAACCTCAGCTCCAGCACCAGGATCACCTCCTGCCCCTCCCTCTCCACTGACCTGGGTGTCTGCAAAGCTGTTCCTCTCTCATATTCTCCCTCCTCTCTTCTCTGGCTATAATTACCTCTGCACAATAACTTTTTAACCTTCCTAAATATGTTATCACAAAGGCATTACTATCATTCCTGACTGTCTTGCCTTAGTCAGTGGCAGGTCTGTCCTGGAGCCAGCTGGCTTTGGCTTACCAGACGTCGGGGAAGANTCTCCACTGACCTGGGTGTCTGCAAAGCTGTTCCTCTCTCATATTCTCACTCCTCTCTTCTCTGGCTATAATTACCTCTGCACAATAACTTTTTAACCTTCCTAAATATGTTATCACAAAGGCATTACTATCATTCCTGACTGTCTTGCCTTAGTCAGTGGCAGGTCTGTCCTGGAGCCAGCTGGCTTTGGCTTACCAGACGTCGGGGAAGATTCTAACAGCTTCTCACAGAAGCCACTCCTTGTAGACCCCTGCTATGGAAATCTGGCCATGCAAACCCAATACACACATGTAAGAAATAAACGGTTCACTGCTGAACAGGCAAAGCATCCTGCTTGGAAAGAAACCAAATCCTCCCCAAGACATGCTCTCCCCTCTGCTCAGATCCACTGGGCTCTGGCTAGTTCCCCTTTGCCACCACCAGGCACTGTGACACAGAGGGCTGGCAGCTAAGCTGGAATTAGTCATGCTTCCTCCTGCTCCACCCTGAAAGTCCCACTTCCTGCAAATAGAAAAGAGCAGTGGAGGCAGCACAATCCTGAGGTCTGCTACAGCTGTCACCTGGGGAGGGACTGGGTCACGAGTACAAGTGAGTATGAATCATCCTGAAACTAAGGGATAGCGCAGCAATTGTCTAGAAGAATATAGGCTGCTGTGGCCACAAGGGGTGGGCTGAGTTAAAGGAAACTTGGGGCTAAGACACTGCTTAGGGTGGACAGAGTATAATGTCAGTCCCAAGGATCCAGCAAGGTGGACTATGGGACATCATGCTGGTTCCCACAGGAGCTCAGCAGCAATCACTCCAGCACACAGCCTGCAGCCCACCTTACCTTGAGGTATTGGTCCTTACTAGCTAGAGAACACCAGCAATCTGCATTCAGCTCCCATTGCCAGCCTGAGTAACACCCTTGCTGGGCCCAGGACACACTGTGTGCAGGGTCTCAAGGAAATGTCAACAGAGAAGCAAAAGTGAATAATGTAGGTAGGTACCTTTCAAAGCTCTGCTCTCAAAGAGGACAACACTACCCACACTTTCCAACCCACTAACCTGGTAAATTGTATCTGCTCTCACATACTTCATGATCCAAAACCTAACCCACAGAGCCAGGCTGGACATCATGCAAGGAAAGGTGTGGGACTGACAGGCAGCTGCAGCCTTGCAACAACGGCTTGCCAGAAAAGCAGCACTATGTAAGGATGTGGTTTGCACCAACCCTGGTAGCAAACACATCATGTGGGTAAATATTTCAGCTGCTGAGGGTGTAGGGGGCAGTGGGTGGATTTCTGTGGGTTCTAGGTAGCAGCTCCAATTATACATTATTATCATAGCAATTAACTCCAGTTTCCTGTGGTAATGATGGAACTAGACAGTCAGAGGTGTGGGGGTTTTTCCCCCCACTATATCTGATCTTTTTAAACCTAAATTTCATTGCTTGAGTCACGGCAGGAGTCTTATACAGTTAATTGTTAATGTATTGGTGGATGTTCAAAGGTCAATGGTAGAAGGCAGCTTTCCTAACAGGGCCTGTGGTTCATCAGCAGCCTGCTTGCCAGGCAACAGCTTATCTGCGATGGGAGGACACTACTCAAAGCAGTAGAAAAAGGTGATCTATTGCAAGTGAAAGAGGTCCCTACCAATCCTCTGGCCAGGTCACAAGAAGAGTACGTTCACACAGGTATGCCAGGACTTGGTATTCTCTGGATAGGCAGACAGGAGCCCTCCAGTACCATAGTTGCACCCTACTGAGTTCAGACACTCATTTAAACCAGGTTTGTCCTGGTATTATCTGAATGACCCAAATCAGCTTAGTCATGTTCCACATGCTTGCTTGCCACCACAAGCAAGCCTATGGGACAGGCCTATGGGATGGCTGAGGCCTCCTGACCCACCAGGGAATCTGTTTCCCTGTCAGCCCTCTGCCTGAACACAGCAGCTGGACAGAGCACACCTGCAGCAAGGCAAGAAGCATCCTGCTCCTCTCCACTACAGGAAGCTTTGTGTGTCTGCCAAAGCTGCTGTGTAATTTGTCCCCAGAGCTCTGCCAGTGATGCTCCCTCATTCCAACCCATGGGCCACTCAAGCTTGTGGTTGCATAACCATTGTTTTCCCTTCTGGCAAGACACTTTAACAGCACCAGCTGCTGTGTGCCACATGCCAGGGCCTGGCAGCACAGGCACCCCCTACCGGAGGCTGTGCTGCAAACAGGTGGCAGCAGGAGAGGAGCTGCTCTGCTACTTGTGCCATGCCACTGATGCTAGGACATCATAGCATCTTTCAGGGCCTTGAGGATAGGCATTTCTCTTCCACGGGAGAGAGCCCCTGCAGCAAGCCTGGAGGCTGTCCCAGCTCTTCACCTGGAATGAAGGGTGGCCCAGAATGCACATAGAGGGCTCCTGAGCCTACTGCAGTGATTTGGCAATCAGTGACCTGGGGCCATGGGCACGGTGCTCTTCCTGCTCTACTGGATTCTTTGCTACCTCCAGTTCACCTCTGACTGGGTAGCAGGGAACTCAGGGACAGGCTCTCAATTCCCAGATTTGCATATCCTTCCCCCTCTCTTGTAACCCAAGTCTTTGGTCTCTCTTTTCCTGATGCCCTCTTGCAGTAAAATAAATCCAACAAAGCCCTTGGGGCACAAAAGCAAAGGCAGATAGTGTGATGTGCCAGTGCAGAGATGGTGCAGCAGCTCTGTGAGTGACAGTCACCCCCCATGGCCCAACCAGTCACAGGCCTTGGCTGCCCATCCTCCCTCCCAGCACTGCCAAAGCTCTCAAGCTTTCACAAGGGAGAGCTTGACATTCTGAGCTCTACCCTGGAAGAGGCATGGTGAGAGCATCATGCCTGCAGAAACAAGGGAGCCCAGCATGCTCAGGGCCCACCGCAGGCACAAACCCACAGGACAAAGGGAAGCAGCACAGCCCTCAAAACCAGTGCAGGACATGAGCAATGCTGCCTCTCCTCTAGATACCTAAGGGGCTGTGAGTCAATTCACAAAGCCACAGTGTGACATTTGCTTGTGACCGAGGCAGCTATCAAAATCTGAGAGGAGGAGATGATGCAACAGGAGCTTTTGGTACCTGGGTTCCCCCTTCCTGCTGAGATGATTTGGGTACCCCTGAGTGCATGCAGGTCACTGCTGAAATCTCCTCTCTTCCTCTGCCTGGCAGAGTATCCTGGCCTGTCCTCCCAGCTGTCACAATACAGTGGTAACAGACAGACCTGTTTGAGCTGTGTCCCTGCTGAGCCAGCGTGTAGTACCAAACTGCTGCATCCACACATTTATTCCTTGCTGCAGGGAGGTGACCACCCCTCACAAAGCTTGCCATGGCTGGTCACTGCATGATGCAGAGAGGGTCCCAATACAAATTGGAAGAGAGAGCCTTTTGTAACCCATGAGAAGAGCTGCTCCAAGCAGAGCTCCTGCACTGCACCTGAAACGAGGCCTCAGCTGCTGCACCACAGGAGCCAAGCAACGTGACCTGGAAACTCAAGGGACATAACTCCCTCCAGCTACAACAGGGAGCTCAGGGAGCACTCCCAGCAGCTGCAACACGGCTTAAGTGTGCTCCCAAAGCCAGCAGGGAGGTTGGAGAGCTTTGGCATCAGGTACCATGACTGCCACATGGAGGTGGAGGTTAACAGTGCTCCACACCCTTGGCATGGGGAAGCTCACTGCCTTCTCCACTGCACCCCACCACTGGAAAAACACAGAGAGGACAGGACTACCTACAGCCGACAGAATACAGGGGCCCAGCTGCCTCCTCCTTCAACCCCACAGCCACATCCCTGTCTGTTATGCAGCCACCCTCACCTCACGGAAGCTGAGCTTCCCATCAAAGTCTTCATCCACCTCCTTGATCATGTTCTTCAGCCCCAGGTGGGTCTGTGGGGCTCCCAGCTTTTCCATCATGAGCTTCAGCTCCATCAGGTCGATATATCCATCCCGTCCTGAGTCATACCTGCAGGGTGCAAAGGAGAAGGGGTCAACAATCATCATCCCCATACTCATCTCCCCAGAAGAGGAACCATGCACATGGATAAAGTCACTGTGTGGCTCAAAGCTTAGGGGAGAGGGGAAGCTGCATGACATAGCCACTGCTGAGATATATTAAGCACAGGGAAGTAGCTGTCAGCTTTCAGAGCTGTCTCATCAAAGAGAGAAGTACTCATGGGAGCTCAGACCAAACAACCCACACAGAAGGAGCATGGAGGAACTCAGCTTATCTCAGCGGGATTTCCATTTCACCCACTTGCCTGTCCAGCACAAAGGCAACTTGCACGCAGTTTACACCATGCACCAACATGGTGAGGCAAAGGCATGCAGAGTCAGCTGCTGCCAGGTTTCCCACTAGTTTCCAAGGGTAAACAGGGAGCAGAGACCAAGCAGAAGCCCTTAGCAGAAAGCAATCTTTCTTTGTAAGCAAAACTCCCCCCCTCTAGCAGATTAGATCTTACCTCTCCAAAACACTTTTGTACTACAACAAGCACTATGCTTCAGTGCAGCTGTTTATTCTGTGTCCCCGGGGCAGAGCAGAAAGACAGTCCCAGAGGAGCACAGCAATCCTAGCCAGGGCTGTGGTACCAGGGCTGTGGTACCAGGGCTGCACCACAGAGCCAGGCTGGCAGAGAAAACCAGTGCCCACCTCCGGGAGCAAGGCTAGAGTGGGCCCATGCTCCCTATGGAACACCAAGGACTGCAAGGACTCTTCAGCGGAGAGCACCCATGCAAGGGGAGGAGTGCTTTAGGGATGGGGAGGCAGTGAGTGATCTGCTGTGCACAGCCTGGGACTGTGCACCAACTCCTCCCAACATCTGCTGTGGGTGTGGGTAAAGCATCCGGCCCATCCAGCGCTTCACACCCACCAGGGCTATCACCGGCTTTCAAAGTCCAAAGGCTGCAGGGATGGGTGCTCTGTTATCAGCCAGTCACCAGCCCTCTTTCATCCTGCTCTTGCCATCGGGCTTCAGCACAGAGCTAGGGCTTCACAGGAGAGGACAGGGGAGGGTCTCCCAAGCTGGGCTCAGCCTTGGCACACAGCCTGCCACTGCTGCTCTGCCACCATCTCAACCCTGACAGAGTTAAATCCTTTCAACCCTTCAGAAGGAAACCCTAGGCACAGTGCTGAAGCTTTCCAGTGGGCAGGAGCTAGTCAAATCTTCCCACCCATCATCTTTCATTGACTGTTAGCTCTCTTCCAAAGAAATGAGGGCTGTAGCCATCCCAGACAGAGATCTGCACAGTTGTGGTTACCCTGGAAGAAAGCCCTTTCCAGCTGAAAAACCTCACAGCCACAGAGGAAGCTGTGGCAAAGGAAGGCACAAACAAAGCCATCAGCCCCGAACTGCATACAGGCGTGAGCAGTGCGAGGCAGAGCTGCAGCCAAGATCTCTGCCCCTGCCTTCAAGTGCACAGGCACAGCATGCTTTTCCCCCAAACTAGGGTGGCCTCCATGACTTTCCAGCGTCCCACCACCCCCACAACTATTTCTGGTACTCTTTGTGGCTCTTAGTTTCCAAGGGTCCCAGGACTAAGAGACTCACAATGACAGGGACATAACTGCCAGACTAGGCTGGCACAGAGCCCCTGTTACCAATCTGCCTGCACCCTCTGTACCCAGCAAACCCATGAGCCCACCAGGCTGGACCACTTTCTGAAAAGCTAGGCAAGAAATTTCCATCAGAGCAGAAACCAGGTCACAGACCTGGGACGTCACAGAGAAGAAGTGCAGCAGGCTCTTCCCAGCAAGAAAGGTGTCAGTTAATTAAAGCACAGTCACAGTATTACCCAGCCCGGCGCTAAGATGCACTTCCAAGACATCACAGAAGCATAGCAAGTGCAATATTTAATTGTCAATTTGCTTTTCTTTCAAGTTTGGGAGAAAGGGTGCAGAGCTGTCACTGTTGGAGACGCAGTGTGTTTGATTAGACACAGCAGCAAAATGTGCAGTGGCAGAGAGGCACCAGGGGTTGGGTTTTTAGAGGGCCCAGCAGGCTCATGCTGCCCTTTGCCTGGGTGCAGAACAAAGTAATACCAGGTCCCCTCCAAGGGCTGCTCATCTGGGTTTGGGACACTGCCCAGCCCCGCATGGAAGCTCTGTGTAACAGAGATGAAGGCAGAAGTAGGGTGCAAGTCCAGCCTGTGCCTGCTGTGCTCATTTCACCCTCCCGTTATGGTTACTACCTGCAGGTAAACACTGGCCCCAGGGGCCAGTATGCTGCCCTGAAAGGGTTAAGCGTGGGGCACAGCTTCAGGGCTCATCCCTGCAGAGAGGCAGGACAAAGCCAGGATTGTGAGAAACGGGGTCTTGCCAACAGCGGGCCTGGCAAAGCAGCACTCTGTACCAGCCACACAATGGATGTTGAGCATGAGTACAGCTGGTGCTGAGAAGCACCCAGAAATCAGGTTACCAGTCCCCTGCACTCAGGGACAGCCAGACAGAGGGGCACTGAAACCCAATGGCAGCACCATGAGAACTGCTACATTCCCTCCCTGCCCCCTCGCCTCCTAAATGAGCCAAACTATTTTAGGACCTGTGTACAGCCACCCAGCTGCTGCACAGCCAGACTATTTAGGGAGAGGCATATTTATATGGCACAAGAAACAGCACTATTCATTCCCCACCACCCACCCCCAACAGACCCACAGGCATTCAACACTGTGAGGCACAATGCACACTGCACCTTGCTGGTCAGTTGATGCTCCCAGCACACCTCAGTCCTACCAAAGACCCCACAGTCTGCCTTGCGAGAGATCATAAAACTCCCCTGTCTGCCTTTTGGGAGTCCCCTTTCAGAGCCCTGGGCTCAGCCAGCCCCGGACATCTCTCACACACAGCTGCCTGCAGCACAGCCCTGCCCTGGAGATGGACAGCCATCACAGGCAGAGCTGGAAGAGGGCACCAGGGCAAGTTGCAACACACTCCAGCATGCAGGGGAGTCATCCCAACCTGTACTCCAGGAGCAGCACGGCAAGAGCACGCAACACTCAGGTGCGTGGTGAGCCCTGCCATCACTCCCTGTCCTGCTGTGACACCAGAGCTTTGCTTCCTTCAGGCTCAAAGCTCCCTGGGGCGTGAGCCAAGCCTCACCCGAGTGATGTGCAGGCATTACAGACAGAGGGGAATTGTGCCAATAGGCACAAACATCTCATGTCACAGGAAGGCCACTCCAGCAGCAGGTCAGTGCCATGGCTACCGCAGATCCCACCTGTAACAGCTGGGATACCGCAGGCAGGTACGGGCACTGTGGCTGCTGTGATAAAGCTTTGCCACACTGCTGCCACAGCAGTGTTCCTGGCAGCAAATGAGACACAGCAGTGGCTGCCAAAATCTGCTGCAACAAGGATGCACCCAGATTCCCACGCTGGCTCGCTTCCACCTGGACTGCAGAGCGTGCCTGGCTGCTGAAGCACGGGGAGAGGAAAGCAGGAGACAAAATTGGAGGAAGGAGGGAATACTTGCTGAACAGACTTGCTTAAGAGCACAAAGTCTGTTATGCACAATTATTGCCCAAGCATAAGCATTGCACTGGTGCTGGGGGGTCACATTGCAGAAGAAAGAGGGATCAGGAAGAGAGGAAAAAGGAGATGCCAAGGACTGCATCATCTGTAGTGACTCTGCAGTCACCTTCCAGCTGCCTCTAAAACCTCACTTAACAAAAAAAGGACAATTGAATGAGAAATCACAGATCCTGAAGGATCAAAGGGCAGTTTCTAAACCCTTACATTTCTTGAGAAAAACTGGAATGAAAACCTGCCCTCCCTGTACATGTTTGCTGCACCTTACCTTGCTTCACATGCTATGGGCACCTGTACTTTGAGCTGCAGTTCCTGTATGCTGCAATGGCCTAATTGAGGCTTTGAAATAAAACAGTTGGAATAATGGTGCTGAAGTAATAATCTCCTCTTAAATATTTCAAATCCTAAGTAGTACTTTATTCCTTCTGAGCATTGTGTTTCACCTTACGTGGAGAAGGTGGTGCTGATCTCTGCTCCCTGATATCCAGTGATAGGAAAAACGGGAATGGTTCAACTGTCCCAGAGGAGGATCAGACTGGACCTGAGGAAGCCTTTCTTTCAGCCTGAGAGGGTTGTCAGACCCTGGAACAGGCTTCCTAGAAAGGTCGTCGGTGCCCCAAACCTGTCAGTGTTTAAGAGACATTTAGACAATGCCCTTAATGACAGGGCTTATTTTTTGGTCAACCCTGAAGCAATCCAGCAGTTGAACTAGATGTGATCATTGCCGGTCCATTCCAAATGGAATAGTCTATTCTACTGCCAAGAGCTTTAGAAACAGTTCCTCCATACCAGGGTGAAGACAGGAACAGGCTTCTCGGCCACATGCAGCTTCATCTTCCCCAGCCCAGGCAGAAGGAGCTCTCCTGCTCTTGGTGGGACATGAGGGCAAGATAAGAGTCTCCTCCACTAAGATATTCTCCAAGACCTGCAGGCCCAGGCTGAGTCTCCAGGGAAATAACCTCCCTGCCTGCTGGAAGTCCACAGACAGGCAGTCACATAAGGCACACGGCAGCTCTGGAGAGAGCAAGTCTGCTGCAGCATGTCAGATGAGGCTGGGGCACCTGCCAAAGGGGCTCCTAAGTGGCTCCAGGAGGGCAAGAGGACATCACAGCCTCTCCCATCAGCCAGATGCAAGGCACTTATGCAATGTGTGGGCAACACATGAAATTCCCTAGATACTAAAAGCAATAGCAAGACCGGAATTTTTCCACTCCCTCGCACCCCACAGATGAAGCTGCCGTCTGTTTTCCTCCCCCTTACATTTCTCATAAAGGTCATTCCTGCCAGGCAGAGCCTCACTGCCTGGCTTCACACTCCCCTCTGCCATTTTCCTGGACAAAGATGGCACCAAGGGAAGCTGTGAGACTCCAGAGGCCCTGAGAGTTCACTTAGACAACTCGAGAAAGAGAGGCTATTGTGGTTACCACAGTCCTCAAATATTGTCAGAATAGGCAGCTAATTAGGTCACATTATAATTAGCATGTGCCGTAGACTTCCTGGTTTACGCCAAAAAAATACCCACCCTGAGAGCTGCCTGCATCCAGCACTCCAGCAGATACCTGCACCCCATCTCCAGTGGAATGGTGCCAAAAAGGAGAAATGCTGACAAGAAGAGGCTTGGACAAGAGAGGGGGAAAAGTGAGCCCTCTCACTTTTCCAACAGTGGCAGCCAGAGCAAAGAGCATTATTTCTGCTTTGGAAGGATGCTCCTGGCATAGCTAGCAGCACACAGCACTGGATGGAGCACTATATTTTGGGAAGTCCCACTTTCAGATGAGTTCTTTGCTTCCACCCTGGCAGTCACAGCCACCCTCCATACCATGGGATGCCCTGACAGGCATTCAGGGCAGCCGCTATCACCAGGACATCTTTTCAGCTGGAGTACCATGACCCAGCCCACATCATGCACAGGACCACAGGCTCAAATTTAGCCTGAACTACAGATTTAAAAGTCCCACTAAACTGATAAGAAACATCTTTTTGGATGCGAAGTTTCATAGTGGAAATCTGGCATCGTGTGGCAATGAGAAGATACCAAGGGAAAAAAATAAGCCTTTGAGAGAGGGATGTAAGAAAGACCCTAAGTTGTGGTGGCCAGGGCCAATAAGCCATACAGAGAATTAAAGCCTTAATCACATTAACTCAAGCTCTGACTGACAGGAATTAAGGGGAACATTTCCTCTCCTCATGGAGCATGTGATGTCAGCCAATAGCTGAAACAGGTCGCTGGCAGCAGATGGACCAAAGACCAGATCCTCTGCCACTGCAAACCTCAGGTGCCTGTAACAGCAAACACCAGGACAGGGTTTTCTGGCGGCCTGTCCAGGAAACACAACAGGGGACCATGCAGCCCACCTTCTTCCCTCTTTGGCATCAGCAGTTCTCACAGGGTATGCAATGATTTCCAGTTACATTGACCAGCTGATTAGCATTCAACTGCAAAGCCTAGCTTTTCCTGCTTACAAGGCTAGTGTTTAATGAGCTCATTGTTGAAAAATTAGGCTGCAATTCAGCTCTTCCACTTTTTATTTCCCAAAACCACCGCCATTCCTTTCCTCTTCCCTATTGAGGCAGTGCCGCTTCCCAGTCCAGGCTCTCTCCCACAGCTTTCGGGCCCTGCCTGCATTGTTTGTCCTCCAGTCCCCACAGCACCATGTCTCAGCCTTCCACAGAGTGGGATCCCCTTTGAGCACAGTGAAAAGGGACACAGGAGAGAGTGGAGCAGCAGTCCCGCCTGGACCACCTCGCTTCCTGCACCAGCTGCCAACACAACGCTGCGTGTGCAACAAAGAACTCCAAACTCCAGTAAGCTCACAAAAGCCCATCGCCTGGTCTCCTGTGGCAACAGCCTGGCTGGGACAGGCAACACCCCGCAGCGCTGGGAGTTGACAGCATTCAACCAGCTCTTGATCTCCTCACAACAATCCAGCGTGCCCAAGGCAGCTTTCAGCTAGGAGAACAATGATCTAACAAGTTACAAATCTCACTTCAGTCACCTCCATAACATGAAGTACATCTTCACACCTTGCTCTGTGGTCCTGCCACCTCCTGCGTGGCAGCAGCTCCCTCCCAGTCTAGCAGCCTGTTGTGGGTCTGGGAGGACACTGGTCCCCTGGAGCCCACGGGTCTGTGGTGCTGGAGGAAAATCTGAGCGCAAAGGTCCCCAGACACAGCCTAACTGCAGGAGACAGGACAGGGTCTGGAGGAAAGAAAAGGGCAGGATCATGGTCCCGAGGAGGGCCAAGCCTTTCTGCTTACAGAAGCAGCTCTCCTCTGCTGCTAGCAGCAGCTTGACTTTAACACAAACCCTGCTGGGAGGAGAATCCCATCCCAGACCCCACGAAGAGGGTAGCAAGACGAAGCTGCGCTCAACTTTTGCTTGGGTGCACGAGAGGGAGCACCCAGCTTGGCAGACAGGACTTTGTGTGGAGCTAGGACACTGCCAGCCAGAGCCAGCAGGACCGCTACGGTTGTTCAGCGTCGCAGTTGTTTCGGGCAAATGTCCAGCGCCTCTGCCGGGCCCCGGGACACAGACCCACCTGGTGCCCCAGGGTGTGGGGCAGAAGACTGCCTGTGCTCTCCCCCCGTCCCCCTCAGAGCGTCCCACAAAGCCACAGCTCGTGGGTACCGCCACAAACAGCCGCCGTCCCAATCCCAGGCCGAGCGGAGGCCATGAATTAAACGCAGGGCTGAGCCCCAGGCAAACTCTACGAGCCCCCCCGGCAAAGCACAGGGACAATCTGGGGATCAGATGGCGCTGGGAACGCGCCGCGGCTTCCTCCAGCCCGACCGCAAAACCGCGGAGAAATGCGAGCATACCCTGAGAGCGGGCAGCCCTTCTCCAGATGTGCCCCCGGGGGCCGGCGCCGGGAGGGGCTGCGGGGGAAGGCAGAGCCCCAGCCCCGGAGCCCACAGGCCGGGCAGCGAGCCCCCCGCTCCGCTCCCGCCCCACTCACAGGCGGAACATGCGCTCCATGTCCTTGATCTGCCGGCGGCTGAACTCCTTGAACTCGGTGTAGGGGTTGAAGACGGNTAGGGGTTGAAGACGGCGGCCCGCCGGGGCTGCGCCGCGCCCTCGTTTATGTCCTGCCGCCGGCACAGCTTAGCGCTCAGCTCTGCGCCCGCACTGGCCGTCAAGCAGCTTCGCTCCTCTACCTCCCCGGCCGCCGCCGCGCCCTTGACCGCCTCCGCCTCGTCCTCCACCGCTGCCCCGCTCTCCTCCAGCTGCAGCCGCCGCTGCAGCTTCTGCGCCAGCTCCTGCGAGGCCATGGCCCGCCGGCGTGCCGCGCTGCCGCCCGCCTCGGCCCCGCTCTAGCCAGGGCCACCCGCCCCGGTGCGCAACTTTATTCCCTCTCT
>VXAX01005630.1:290494-335408 GCA_013399835.1 Leptocoma aspasia | reverse complement strand
TGTGAATTCTGTGATTCTGTAAATTTCTTTCCTGTTCCTGCTCTTCCCATCTCGCTCTGAAGCAGCAGAAAAGGAGGAGGGGGATGGCACCTGGAATCAAGCACAGGCACACATCAGCTGAACCTGTTAATTCAGCTTTAGTCAGACAGCAATCAAGTGTTTATAAAAAAAAAAACAACAAACCAACGGATTTTTTGAAATTACTGCTATTCAGTGACTCCCCAGGGGACAGGGATTGATTTCCTGCTCATTAGATAATCTATTATTATTATTGTTATTATTATGCATCACTGGATTGAGTTTCACATACAAAAAGTGATGAAACCCAAAGGGATGAACATGAGACACCTGTAATTTAATTTATGTGGAAGAGCTTTATTAGCTCCAAGCCTGGAACACTCCAGGAGGGTTTTAGCCACATCCCCCCCCAAAAAAGGGTTTTAAAAAAGCCGTATCTCACTGCCTTGAGTAGGGACAGACTCCCAGAAAAGCAGAATCTTCTCCCACCCCTCATCCCAGCAGTGGCCACTTGGAAATGCAGGAGAATCCACGGGGTTAAAGAATTTTGAGGGTTTCTGAGCAATTCTCAATTTCCAAGTGCTGCCATTTCAGTGTTTGTCACCACATCCCCTCCAAAATCCCGTCAGGAAAATGCCACACTCGGTGGCCCTGTCCCTCCTTGTGCGTGTCACAGCCTCATCACGTCTCATTAGTTAATTAGAGCACAGAGGAGCCCCGGAGAAGGTGTGAAAATGTTCAGCGAGCTCAGCCAGCAGCGCCAGAGGTGCTGCCCTGGGTGACAGCCACAGCTTGTCCCTGTCACTGGGGATGGTCGGGGACCAAAGGTGGCTGCTGGTGACATTCCGGGACAGCTCCAGTGGGAAAAGCCACTCAGTGCAATGGGAAAACGAGGTGGTATTAATTAAACTAAATAAAATAAAGTAATAATAAAAGAATTAAAGTAAAATAATAAAAGAATTAAAGTAAAATAATAAAAATAATTAAACTAAAATAATAAAATATTTTAACTAAAACAATAAATTAAACTAAAATAATAAATTAATCAAACTAAAATTTAAAAAAGAGTATTTCAGGGAAAGGAGAGAAAAGGGAAAATTCACATTTTTGCTTCCAGCAGGCGGAAGGGGACATCCCCAGAGCCCTCCTGTGCCACAGCCTGCCTGCCCAGGGCAGCATTCCCCTGCCCAGGGCAGCATTCCCGGGTGATTCCCAGCTTTTCCAGCCCTGGGTGATGCTCCCCGAGGTGCCTGTGATTCCTGCGGGGGTGGGTGGTGCCTGCTCTGCTCCCGTTTTGCCCAGGGCTTGATGTTTTCCCTTCATTTATTTGCCAAAACCCAGCATTTCCCAATCTCTGCAGGAAACCACAACCAGAGAGGCAAGCCCCAGCTCTTGGCCTCACCAGCACTGGAGGAGGACACGAGGAAATCTGAATTTGCCTCTGCCCAAAACAGCTGGAAAAGTGGAAGATTTTAATTTCCAGCAGCGCTCTCCTCCTGCAGCCCCCACCACGGGCAGTGAAGAAAGGCAGGAGCGACTTCTCCATGGCAAAACCCACTCAGGGCTTCCCAGAATTTGCTTTTCCATGTTGATTTTTCAACCTCCTCTGCTGGTTATTTACTGCTGAGCTCTGCATTTTAGGGAGTATATTGTACCTGACTCATTTTATGGCCTGCCTTGCCTTTTATCTTGCCTTGCTATTAATTTAACCCAGCAAATATCTGTGTTTGTCAGCTCTGATTCCTGGGGTACCACAGGACTTTGTTTGGAAATTGATTTGTGCTTCCTGATGCTTCAATAAAGCCATTTGGAATAAACACAGCTCTTCATTTCCCTGGCAGTACATGGGGAACAGGCAGGAACTGAGCACATAAATAGACATTTATTTTACAAGTGGAGCAAGGGGAGGGCAACAGGGACGGGGTTGCCTCTAAATAAGGTGAAGATTGCAGGGCAAATGAACCTGGTTTAACCAGCAGGACCTGCTGGGTGCAATATTCTGATTTTTTTTTTTTTGGTGTCTGCTGTGCCCAGGGAAGGAGTTCTGGGCTCTGCTGAGCTCCCCCAGCCTGGCACTGATCCCTTGTCCTGGTGCTTCCCTGGTGTGCCACACACTGGGGAGGGTGGNGACCCTCTGGGGCCAAAATTCTGATTTTTTTTTTTTTTGGTGTCTGCTGTGCCCAGGGAAGGAGTTCTGGGCTCTGCTGAGCTCCCCCAGCCTGGCACTGATCCCTTGTCCTGGTGCTTCCCTGGTGTGCCACACACTGGGGAGGGTGGGTCAGGAATCCAGGGAAAACAAGGCAAGACTGGGAATGGAGGTCACAGACCCCCTGCTGCTTCTCCCCACTGCATGAATCCCGATTTTCCATGCCCCTTCTCTCCATTCACTTCTCACACCTGGTTTCTCACCTGGCAGGAGCCCTCAGTGTGACAGGAGGGAGTTAATTTTAATTACTTTTTTTTTTTGCCAGCAACTTTTGCTCTGTGTTCTCCTGCGGGATGCCAAGGCTTCAGCTTGGAGAGCTCCTCATTCCAACCCTGCCCACATTTTCCAGGGAGATGGGCAGCAGGTTGAGGTTTGGCCAGGTTGGAAGGGACCTTAACCATCCTTAACTTCGAATGAGACAGGGAAATTTCATTGTGAACAGAGAAAGGAGCTCAAGTGGCTGCTTTACCAAAATGCTCCATTTTTCTCTGAAATTAATTAGCTGAACCCTGACAAAACCTGTTATTAAAAGAGCACCCTTGTCTTTTTAATCATCTGAGCTGTTTATAAAGTGCTGCCAGAGGCTGGAAATCAAACCCTCTCCTCCGGCTCTTTTGTTCATCTCTATCTGGGGGAAATTCATTAAAAAAATTACTGGCACCCCTGAGCCAACGCTTCAAAAAATCCTGTAATGAACAACCACTGTCAAATGGCCAAATAAAAGGAAAAATAGGACAGCAAACAGCAACTTGGGCAGTTGGCTGCCGAGCGGGGGCTGCAATTAGGAGCTGTGATTCACACCCCAGCACTCGCCCACCACTGCTCTTTACAGGATGATTCAAGGATTGCATCACTCCAGTTCCCTGGGACTTTCCTTTCGGCGGTGGAAAAAAGGGATGAAGGCAGTCGGGTTGCTCTAAACCTGCAAATGCAACCGAAAAGGTGAAAGTGAAGTTGTCCTGCTCTTTGCACAGTCCCAGGACAGCTCAGAGTCTGCCCGGAGCTCCTGAAACAGGATTAGAAATTTGACTTGGGGTAGAAACCAATTTTGGATTTAGCTGAAGTGTGCTGTTTAAAACTTATATAGTCTGCTAACTTGCTGTGCACAAAAGCCTGCAAAAAGGGACAAAGGAGATTCAAGGCTGCTTAAGAAAGGAATGTGGACTTCCAAGCTAAACGGGAGATAAGAGGGGCCCCCCCTGAACCTTGGAGCGAGATAGAGCCAAAGCTGAGGCTGCAAGAGACGGGCAGGATGACCAGAGACCCCTCTTTACAAGGACTGATAATTAATTGTAACTAGTAAAATGAATATGCATGAACCTATTGTGAAACCCTATGCATATGCACAAGTAAGTGGGATAAAAGAGACTCGGGAATTTTCGGGGGTGCGCATGTCTTTTGGGAGAATAATCCACATGTGCCCAGCGCTGAATAAAGATACATACCTACTTCCCAACTTTTACAAGTTGTGGAGTTGTGGAGTTTTTCCCACAAATCCCTCCCTCCCTGGCACTGTGGGGCGGGCAGTGGGTCCAGGTGAAGGAGCTGGGAGCCTGCCCCTGGGAATGGGGAGTGCAGAGGGATGGGAGAGCATCCTCTGGGCCTGGGGCATCAGAGGGATGGAGCAGCTCTGCTGGGAGAGCCGGGGTTGTTCAGCCTGGAGAGGAGTATTGTTGTGGTTTGTGTATTAACAAAGGACTCTTGACAATGATATTAGAAGGCTAAATACGATTTATTAACATGATTCTATAGTACAAAGGATTTTGGTTATTATTTGCCCAGTCTGGAGTAATTGAAGCTTCTGCTTTAAGCTCTGTCCAAGGAATGCTAGAATAGCTTACACAATCAGAGACAACAACTTTTCACCTCATAGGTTGAAAGAAAAAAACCCTCCACCTCCTATATCAGGAGACAGGTAGAGAAATCCGAATGTCTTTGAAACACAGCTCAGAGATTTGTTTATAGAAACTTGTACAGAGTAAAAGACAGTAAAAGATGCTTTCCCATGGGAAGAATTTTCTGCAGGCCTGCATGCAGGGAAACTTATTATATGTTCATGCAACAGAGGAGAAGCTTTGGGGTGACACAATTGTGGCCTCCTGGTGTCTGAAGGAGCTGCAGGAAAGATGAAGAGAGAGGATTTCCAAGGGATGGAGGGACAGGACACAGGGAATGGCTCCCCACTGCAAGAGGGCAGGGTTAGGTGGGACATTGGGAAGAATTCCTCTCTGTGAGGGTGGGGCGGGGCTGGGATGGGATTCCCAGAGAAGCTGTGGCTGCTCCATCCCTGGAAGTGTCCAAGGATGGGGCTTGCAGCCACCTGGGACAGTGGAAGGTGTCTCTGCCCACGGCAGGGGTGGCCCTGGATGATCTTTAAGGTGCCTCCCAGCCCATCCCACTCAGGGCCCCTCTGATTTCTGTTATCAGCAGCCCTGGAAATCCTGTGGGTTGTGCCCTGTGCCACCACAGGGCTCCACACCCCCCCTGGAACAGCCTCCTTCATACTCCCAGGGCATTTTCCCACAGCTGCCACACTGTGGGGACCCTTCCCTGGTGGCCCATGTGTCACCCTCCATGCGGTGACATGGCAGGAGTGGCACTGCAGCACCCACAGCAATATTCATCTCTCTGCAAGCACAAACTGCTGCTGGGAGTCACTCCAGATGATTCCCATCGATTCAGCACCATAAATGACTCAATCCAATGTTCTCCAAACCTGTGCTTAACAGGAAAACTTGATTGGATTTGCTGTTGGAGATTGGCTTGGTTTCAGGATTTTTTTTTTTTTCTTTTTCCCTGTAGAACACGGTGATGTTTTACAGGTGAGGAACTCCCCCGTGGCCCTTGAATGGAGCCCTGTGTGAAGGACTCACACCCTGTGTGACCACACAGCCGAGGCACCACCCTGCCACTGTCACCTCCGGGGTCCCCACAGCCACCACGGGCAGAGCTGCTCCTGCAGCTCCTGCAGCTCCTGCAGCCTGAGCTGGCCCTGCCCAGAAAGTCCAGAGGGGACAGGACAGGTCCAGCCAAGGCAGAGGGTCACAAAATCCCTCTCTGCCTGTGGATGGCATCCCTAAGGACAATGACAGTTGGACAACCTGGTGCTTGTCCTGGAGAGAGCTTCCTGCCTTTACAGAAGAATTCAGAGGACAAAACACAGGAAGAGATGGAGTTGATGCTTCAAATTTCTTCTTGGCAGTGCTGGGAAGAAATCCCAAAGACCCCAGTGCAATGCAGTGCTTTGCCTTCAGATTCCCATTGGGAATCCATCCATCCATCCATCCATCCATCCATCCATCCATCCATCATCCATCCATCCATCCATCCAAACACTGCCCATCCCTCTGCACCTCACATTTACTGTTAAATAAAAATCTCTACTTCTGACTTGGGGTTTGTTTGCACCTTAATTAGGGCAGAGAAACCTCTCTAATAATTTTAATGACCAGATTTTAACAGTGGGGACCCAGAGCTTGCCCCAGCCCCCAGCTCTGTGCCTGGGCAGCCAGATGGGAGCTGTGGGCATGGAGATGTTCCTGCTCCCCAATCCCTGTGCCTGAGAGAAGTTGGATAAATAAAAGTGACCTGGAGGTCCAGAGTTGCATCTGGTTGGGCTCAAAGAGATGAAATCCATTTTGGGATCTCTCTCAGTGGTGTCACTCTGCTGCCAGGATTTTAAGGACACCTGTCAGGGATATTTTGGGAAACAGAGGCTCCTGCCTGGTGCCCCTGTGCACAGAATTCCATGTCAAATGAGGTCTGCTGGAGCAGGGCTCAGGGGGAGTTGTGGTTTAGTGGGAAGCCAGGGTGGGAAAGTGGCTTCTGAGCCCCCTGTCACACACAGGGCCCTGCAGGTTGGGGTTTGACCTCTTGTGTGCAACTTCCACCTGCAGGTTTTGCCTCTGGTGGGGTCACCTCGAGCTTTGCCCAGCCCCAGGGACAGGGAGAGGGCTTTTCCCAGAGATCTGCCAGGGTGGGAAGGGAAAGGAGCTCAACATCTGCACATGGCGCCTTCCCCTCCCACACTGGAACAGCTCCTGGGACCCTGGGGGGTTTTAGTGCTGGGCAAAGCACAACAGTCCCACAAGAGTTCCCATTGACCATTTGGGTTTCAGGTGTGAGTTTTGATGCCAAACCCAGAGGGAGGCTGAAATTCCTAAAGCTGCATGGCCTGGGGGGGTCCAGCCTGCCCCACTGCCCCAGGACAGGGTTTGCCCACCCACAGGAGCTATCTTGGGAATGATCTCATTTTTTATCTCCTTAATTAGGTCACAATTCCCCTGATTTTTGAGGAGCAGAACCTAAAGTGACCACAGGCACCTGTCCATGGGCAGCTGGGCTTTGGCTGCACACAGAGCAGAGATTTGCTTGGATCAAATTTCCAACATGGGAAAAGTCACCTACCAGAGGGACAGAGCATGTTCTAAACCAGAAACCACGACAAAAAATGCAACAGCAGGAGGAATCCTCAGCTGAAGAAGGATCCTGCTGTGATTTACGTGTGCAGTGAACTCCTGGGGAAGGGATGTGGGTGTGCTGCTGCTCGTGGAATGAGCAAATCTGGCAGCCAGGAACACATTTGCAAGATCATGTTGCAATTAATGTGATTTAATGTCAGAGCCTCTTTATTGTTCTTGTCCCACTCTCTCCCTACAAGACTTCATCAGACTAAAATTTTCTCTTTAGGAATCGCAGAATTATGGGGTGGTTTGGGTTGGAAGGGACTTTAAAAATCACCTCATTCCGTGGGGCAGTTATCTTCTGTGCCCCCCTATCTGTGAAAGGGGCACCTTTCACTGTCCCAGGTTGCTCCAAGCCCTGTCCAACCTGGCTTTGGGCACTCAGGGGATTCCCTGGCCTGGGGGGAATGACCACTTCCATTAAATTAATTTATTTATGGGAGTATTGAAAGGACAGTTATCCAGTCCCAAATGCAGTAAATTATCCTCTTCCTTATAATTTCTCTGCATCAGCAGAAGTGTTTGATGTTGCTGAAGGCTGCATTAATCACTAAAAGACAGGAATTCATCTCCCACTGGGATTTATCCCTGTGCCTGGGCAGGGAATGCACACACAGCTCTCTGGAAGGAAACTTCCCACTCAGAACTCCTGGTGATTTTCCATGGTTTTGGTTCAAAACCACCGAGGATGGAGGGGAATGGGGTAAACAGGGATGCCTGTGTGGGTGAAGCTGCCCCAGGTGCAGGAGGGAGCAGGTGAAGGTCACAGGCCAGGCCTGAGGGACACTTCTGTCATCACAGAGACACCTGGCCAGGGCAGGAGGGAGTCAGGGCACTGCCCTGGGGGGATTAATCCTGAAAAGCAGATGGAAAATCAGCCCTGCCGTGAGTCTGGAGGGAACTCCAGCCGCAGGTGCAGGGCATGGTGAGTCAGGCTCTTTTTTCTGCCCTCTAATAATCCCCTGAGAAGGGGCCCTGGAAGCTGGGCCATGTGAGGTCTTGGGAGAGCTTTCCAGGGAAAAGCAGAGCTTTAGGATCTCTGGAGGGCCTGGCTGTGTGTGAGTCCTGCAGGGGCTGGAGCCGTGTGGGATTTACACTCATTTAAATGAGAAGGGGGAGCCAGTTTGGATTCAAGAAACACCCCCCAAAAAAACCAGGCAGAAGGGGCATTTTCCAGGCACAGAAATCCCCACCTCAGAGTCTTTCTGCTCCAGAAGAAAAGCCAGGCAATAAATAATAGGAAAAGCCATGAAGGATAAATGGCTGCTGCCCCAAGAAATCCCTCCTGCCTGGCTGGAGCTTTATTTATCTCCCAAAGCCTTCAGTCCCTCCCAGGGGAACAGGACCAGAGCTCCTGTGACAAACAAACCACAGGCCAAGAGGACAGACAAGTCTGCAGCTCCCAGATCGCCCCTGGGGACAGGAGGGGACACTCTGGGGACAGAGTGACAGTGCCCCTGAGAGCTCTGCCTGCAGGGCTGTTTTGGTTTGAAAAGACAGGTCTTTGTTAAGGAAGGCAGGAGCTTTTCTTGACATGAAAATGCAAACTCTCTCTCTATGAATTATTATAATTTTGAAATTAAGGGGCCCTCAGGCAAAGATATGGGGGTAGAAATAACAGTCGTTTATTAGGAATAAAAAAAATGTAAAGATAAAAATAAGAATGGCAGTGATACAAACCAACCCTGCCAGAGTGAGAGCAGGAGCTGGCAGCCTGTGGGTCAGGGTGTTGGTGGCAGTGCCATTCCATGGTGGCTGCTCCTCCTGCAGTGACAGATGTGGCTCTGCTGGAGCAGGGATCCTGCACAAGGCTGGAGTTTTCCTCTGAAGCTCCAGGGCTGGTGGAGCTGGGCCTGCTCTTCCTCTGGGAATGCAGAGGAGAAGAAAGCTGCTCCTCTGGGAATGCAGTGGGAAAAGGCTCCTGTGGTGTTCCCAGCCTCAGATTGTATCCAGGTAGGAATGCTTGGCTCCTCCCCCTGGGCAGAGCCTCTCCCAGTGGGATGATGGAATTTTATCAGCCATGCAGTGGCTGATACTTTCTTGGGGGAGTCTTCTGAAACGTGGAAAATTTAATTTTGGATTGACACATTCATTTCGCTTTGGTTTGGATGATAAAAGAAAAGTGGAAAATTTCATTTCCTCTTTGTTTGCTCTGTCCTGGAATGCACTTGTCGAGGGTGTTCTCACTTCTCCCCCACTCCCCCTCCTTTGCTGTTTAAAACCCACCAAAATCACAAAACTTCTCCAGCTGAAGGAGGGTGGAAGGAAGTGGAGCAATCCCTGGGTCAGTGCACTCCCCTCGCCTCTGGAAAGGGGAACAGAGCAACCTCGGAGTTGTGACTTCTTTGTTTTCTAGAAGGAAACATCTGAAATTACTTTTCAAAGCTGACAAACAAAACACAAATCCCCCAAGCCTGCTTGGTGTGGAATTCCTTTCTGGCTCTACAATTTTTCCAATGCTTCTTGCAAGGCTCCAAACCCCAATGTCCAACCTGGCCTTGAACACTTCCAGGGATGCAGGCCCTGCCCACCCTCCCAGGGAACAATTCCTTCCCAATATCCAGCCTAAATTCCCCCCTCTTTCTTGAACCCACCCCTCTTTGTCTGTCCCTGATGAAGAATTTCCTTTGTTCCTCATTTCCTGAGGTTTCCCTGACCTCTGCTGAAGCAAGGATCCCTTTGGATGCTGCTGCTGCCTCTGGGATGTCCCCTCTGCCTGTTTTTATTCTCCTGCTTATCCCTTCTTGACCATTTAGATCTTGAGCTTCCAGGACCAGCCTCTTTCCCACGTGGCTTCTGTGACATCTGGAGCTCCCTGCTGAGTTGCCTGGTTGCCACTGCAAACACAGGTCATTGTCACCTGCATCCCTGGATGCCCACCCAGCCTTTCCACTGGCTTGGGTAGCCTTGGAAGGAAGATTAACTCCTAAAACCAGCAGCTCTCCATGCAGGCTGCAGCCAGAACCTGGAGTAAGTAGTTAATGGTTAACAGCACTGGATAATTCCCTGCTTTTCCAGTTTCCAGCCACAGCAAGGTCTGGGTGCAGCATGGATGAACCAGCTGGGTGTTTATAACGTCCAGATTTATTTTGATGGGATTTGTTGTGCTTTAATGACCTAAATGCTTTAATTTAAAGAAATTAGGAAACAGGGAAAAGGACATGACCTCCAGAAGGAAAATAAGGAAAGAAGGGGAAAAGGACACATCCTCCAGAAGGGAAATAAGGAAAGCAGGGAAAAGGACAAATCCTCCAGAAGGGGAATAAGGAAAGCAGGAAGAAGGACATGACCTCCAGAAGGGAAATAAGGAAAGCAGGGAAAGGGACACAGCCTCCAGAAGGGAAATAAGGAAAGCAGGAAAAAGGATATGACCTCCAGAAGGGCAATAAGGAAAGCAGGAAGAAGGATATTACCTCCAGAAGGGAAATAAGGAAGGCAAGGAAAGTACTTGCTGCTTATTTTAAAAGGATGCCAAGAGATGAAGGATCATCCCAGAGGGATGTGGCTGTGCCTGGGGTGACCACGGCTCTTGAGGGCACAGCCCCTCAATCCTCCTCCATCCTCCAGCAAAATCCATGCCCAGAAGGCACAGGGCACCACAGGAAGGCATCCCACAGGGACTGCTGGGGGCTGGCAGCCCTGCTGACAAAATGACCTTAAAAATTGCAGCAGTCACAAGAGAAGCTCCTGATTTCTCTGCAGCCTCTGCTGTTTGCCAGGTAGCCCCAAATCCGGCCAGATGTGGGGTTTTTAGGAACCTCTTCACATCCTGAAACTGCTGGAGCCTCGGGGAACAAAGAGGACAGAAAACAAGGAGCGAGGAGTGGATCCGTGGGTGGAAAAGGGGCCGTTGGATTCCTGGAAGGATTAAAGTGCCTCGTAAAACAGCCTCATTCAGGCAGCAAGTGCTGACATCTCGGCTCAACAACGCTCTTTACCAGCCGTTTAAGAAAGCTGCTCTCAGGAGGTTTAAAGCTGCCCTAATTCATGCTCATACCTCGCACCATGAAAGGATGAAGAAAGGGTTTATTGCAGCGATGTGCTGCAATCCTCTCCTCACAGCCCTTGGCTCTCAAGCTTTAGGAACTTCAGGATGATGTTTGGACGCTCTGCTGGGCTGTCTGGAGTTGTGTGGGCTCTTGGCAAACAAGGCTCACACTTCTCCAGTCCCAAAACCCAGGGCTGACCCCAGAGCTCTGTAAATCCAGATACAAAGGCTGGGAGCTGGAGAAAACTCACCCTGGAGGGAAATCCATCCTGGAGGGAAATCCATCCTGGAGGCCTGCAGAGGCTGGGCAAGGCTCTGAGGTGTGTGGGTGGCACAGAAGGTGAATTTGGGAATCTCCACAGACAGCAGGGGTGAGTTCCTGAATCTGGGGGGTCTCCATGGCATTAAAAAGCAGGGGGTGACTCCACAGGGATCTATGCAGTTTTTCAGGCTGTCCTGTGATAAAATTCCCAAATTCTCCTGGCAGTGCTGCCTGCAGCTCCTGCCAGAGCAGCGTGCAACCCCAGGGTGCTTCTGCCTGGAGCATCTTTATGGATCAGGGCTCTCCAGGATCTCCACTGGTTCTAATTGTGATGATTAATTGTCTCATCATTAATTCAGCTGGAAATGTGTCATTTTGATTCTCTCCTTGTTTGGGGACCGATTTTTTCCCCCTGCCAAACGCTCTTGAGAAGCTGCAACGCTGTCACTGCCACCCTGCCCTGGGTCACCCGGGAGAACAGCAGGGATGGGGAGGAGGAATTAAGGAGCTGATCTGAGATTTGGGTGAAGAACCAGCCCGGGGGACAGCACAGTGCCACAGCAGACTCCAGATTCCTTTGCTGCCATCCTGTGAAACCCTTGGGGTGCTCAGCACCTTCTTCATCACCCTTCACCCTCCTTTCTCCTCCTCCTGGGTTTGTTTGGTGCCTCCTCCTTCTGCAGCCCCACAGCCACTGCCCTGCTCAGCTCCACTCCAGCCTGGTCCCACAGCCCATTGCCACCTGGAGTTATTGCCACCTGTGAGAGATGAGCAATCAGATGGTTGGCTCTCACAATTGAGGGGTGGGCACTGTGTGTATGTTAAGAGAAGTTTTGTAGATGTATGGTTATGTTACTGCAATGTGTCCTCCCCCTTATATTATCATGGGATGGCCTTGGTGGCTGGGGCATGTGGGGAGGGTTGGCTTGTTACTGTGGTAACTCCTGATCCTTAATCAAGGTGTAAGAAAGTGATCTCCACACTGGACAGCAAGGAAGGATAGGTTGGATATTAGGAAGTTTTTCACAGAAAGAGTGATAAAGTTCTGGAATGTTCTGCCTGGGGAGGTGCTGGAGTCACCATCCCTGGGTGTGTTTAACAAAGCCTGGATGTGGCACTGGGTGCCAGGGTTTAGTTGAGGTGTTGGGGCTGGGCTGGACTCGATGATCTTGAAGGTTTCTTCCAACCCGGTGATTCTGTGAATTCTATGAATGAGTTGACTGACAAGACTTTAAGAGGGGCTAGAGATATAAAGGGCAGAGCATCCATTGTAGATGAGCACATGGTGGTTTATTCCATGCTCCCAGCACTGTAATTTTTCCTTACTTAGTCCTTTCGTTGTGTTTTTGTTAAGGTTTAATAAACCTTTAAAATTTTAAAAGTGAGCAGTCGTTTCTCACACCACCCATCACCCACCAAGACCAGGAATCCCTGGAGAGGCTCTGCCACCTGCTCAGGTGCACTCTGGGTTTGAATCCCCCTGACTGCATCCAGCCTCTCCCTCTGGTAGCCACAGCCCTTCCCAGACTGCCCTGGCATTTCTGTGCTCCCACCAGCCAGGTGCAGCCCCTCCCTCTGGTGCCACCTGTGAAAAAGAAGAGTGGGACGAGCAGGACTTTGCATTCTTTATTTGTCAGAACCATTTGTTCGGTGACAACAACAGAGCTGTGACCCTCCCCGTGCTGCTTCAGCTGCACACAGAGCTCCCCACACCAGCTCCCTGCAGCACTTCTGCCATGCACAGCTGCAGTCCCAGCTCCCTGCAGCACTTCTGCCATGCACAGCTGCAGTCCCAGCTCCCTGCAGCTCTCCTGCCATGCACAGCTGCAGCTCCAGCCCGTGGATGTGATTTCCAGGCAGGACACAGCACAGTTCCCCATTCCCCACACGTTCCCAGTACATCTCCACAGGAAATACTGGAGCATCCCCACTGCTGGAGCTCAGGCTGGGCTTTGCTGAGCTGGACTTTGGCTGTGCACTTGTCCCTACCAGAGCTTGCTCCCCACGGGATCATAGAATCCTGGAATGGTTTGGGTTGGGAGGGACTAATTAAAGATCATTGAATTCCCACCCCTTCCATGGGCAGGGACACTTCCACTGTCCCAGGTGGCTCCAAGCCCCAGTGTCCAACCTGGTCTTGGACACTTCCAGGGATCCAGGGACAGCCACAGCTTTTCTGGGAAATCCATTCCAGGGATGGATTTCTTCCTGATATTTTGGGATACGAGTGCTCAGTGCCAACACTGATCCATTTTGGCTCTGTTTGCCCCTTCCCTGCACCCCAAATGAGGGAGGGAGCAGCTGCTGGGCACTGCCAGAGGCTGCTCCAGGGATGGGTTTGGATCCCTGACAGGCTCATTAATGACCAGGCTCATCCTGTGCCCAGCCAGGGGAAGGACAAGGAGCTGCAGCAATCAGGGAGCCAGGGAGGTTCTTGGAAGGGGAAGAGGAGCCCTGGTCAAGTGGCAGGACAACATGAACAGCAGGTGCTTGAGGAGCAGCAGGAGGGAAAATGGAATGAAGTTTCCAGGAGAAAAGGTGGAAAAGTCCCAGCAGCTCCTGCTGTGGAGCACGGAGCCACCTCTCAGGGGACAGCACAATAACCCCGGGGTCAGGGCACTTAAAAATAGATCCACCAGGGAATGGAATCCATGCAACAAGCCTGAAGGGTCGCAGGCAGATGGATTTGGGCAGCTCTGCAAGGCAGCAGCAGGCAGGTCCCTGCTTTTGGGCTGACAAATGATTGGAGCAAGCTCATCCCTTCCTCTCCCTGTACCTGCTGTTGCACATCAGGGACTGGGGAGAAAGAGAACTGCCACGACCCCATGTGTGTCCCTAACCTGCAAACAATCCCAAGGACCGTGTTTCCAGCACAGAATAAGGGACTGGAGCCAGCCAGGAATCTTCTGAGGAACAGGTTCCTGTTGGGAAGTATCTCCCTTCAGCAGGCTTGGACAAAGTCTTGGCAGGGCTCATCAGAGGGAAGGGAGAAATCAGGTTCTGCCAGGGCAGCTGGGAGCTGTGCCAAGGATTTCAGGGTATCCTGAAAGCTGTGGGGGAGCAGCAGGGCACCTGAGAGCCTCCCAGGTGAGCAACTCTCATGGCCCTGCACAAAGAAAATCAGGATAGAGGGGCACTGCTGAGCTCCTGCAGCCTCTGTCCTTCCCAAAAAAGCTCTGCCTAAGTTGCTCTTAGTCCTTGAAAGATCCAACTTGCACCCTCACCCCAGGACAGTATTTCTGGTCTCAGGTTTTCCTCTTCCCTCGTGTGCCCGCTCCCTGTCCATAGAATCCTAGAATGGAGGGACCTTAAAGCTCATCCAGTTCCACCCCCTGCCATGGGCAGGGACACCTTCCACTATCCCAGGTTGCTCAGAGCTCCATCCACCCATCCTTGGACACTTCCAGGGATGAGACATCCCTTTCAGATCTTACAGAACCACAGGATGGTTTTGCTTGGAAGGAACCTTAAAGACCACCAAGCCCAATCCCCCCACCACAGCAGGACACCTTCACCAGGAGGTCACTGCTGGTCTGGTGGGAGCTGTCCCTGTGTCCTGCCCCTCTGCTCAGTGCCCTCACACAGACCTGGCTGCCTGTGGGGAGGGGGCTCCTTTAGCAGCTTCACATCAAGCAGAGAGAAAATAAATAAATAAATAGGATTGCACTTGAGGGAAAGGTTTTGCAGCTGGAAGCCCGGGAGGGAAGGTCTGAGATGGGGCTCCCACACTTCAGTACCAGCACGTCCTGCCCAGCTCAGTGACCACAGAGCTGCAGCTGGGCCACCACCTGCCAGTCCAAGGTGCACATTTTTTATGGTTTTCAGTCAGTTTTTCCTGCTGTTTTCTGCCTGATGCTGTAGTCCCTCCATCTCTTTCTGTGCTTAATGAGTTTCCCACAATCCCAAGTCAGGAGCTCAGTGTGCTCCTTCCCACAGCTGCAGGAGAGGGATGGATGTTCTGTCATGTTTTGAGCCTCAGGTGGGAAATCTTGGCTCCCAAGGGTGGCTGGTCCTGCTAAAATGTGACTTCCTGCAAGGAAAAGGATTGCCAGGTCCCAGCCTTTCCAATGGCTGAGGTCCAGGCAGGACAGTTGGAGATTTTTTGGAGCAAGGAGAGAGCAAAGGCCACCTTCCTGCCCTGTGCCAATCCTTCTGCTCCTTTGTGACAGTCAGGGCCCCCCGTGCTCTCTAGAGGAGAAGAGGTAGGCAGAGAAGACACCAGAAGGAGAAACAAGCACAGAATAAATGTAAGGAATCTTCCATCTTCTCTCTTGGTCTTGGACAGATTCCTGTTTTTTCCCTGTTTCCCCTGGATCCCTGGCTGCCATGAGCATGTCCTGCTGGGCTCCTGACCTGGCTGTGCCTCCTCCAAACCAACTGGAGACCACACCTGGGCCTGGTGCTCCCTTTTGGAAAGGGTTTTTCAAGGGGGGAAAAAAACCCCTCGGCACCTTTTGTCATGGTTTGGACATCCCCTCCTTCAGTTCCTGTAGCTTCTTTCCCAGTGTCCTCCAAGGCTCTCAGAGCCTCTCCTGGTCCCTTGGTTGTCCTTCCCCAGCTTCTCCTGGAGGTGCTGCATGGTGGGTGATGGGTTGGGATGAGGACCTTTGCCAAGGCAATCACTTCCCACAGCATCCCCCGGCTCGGGGAAGAGAGGCCGTGCTCCCACTCCATCTCTCCAGAGCCCTCACGAGCTCAGGGTGGTGAGGAACAGAGGTTGGACCATTCAGCTCTCCACCATTCCTGGACATCCAGGGATCTCTGTGGGGGGAAAAAAAAAAAAGAGAAAGGAAAACAGCATTAATTTAGCACAGAGAGGTTGGGACAGAGGAGGGATTCAGATGCCAAAGCCAGGAGAGAGATTAAAACCCTTTCCTTGATTGTGGAGATATCAAATGACTGACAAGCCAGATGAGAAAATGGGATATTAATTCAGAGATAGAGAAAGGAACAAGTACAGAATATGCCAGTGTTTTTATTTTCTGGAAGTGATATTTTTTTAATAAGGACATGTAAAAGATTATCATCTGTGTGTGTAGGAGAAGAAAGCAGCTTTAAAGCCAAAATGGATCTGCAGAGAGGAAAAAACCCCATATCTGTTCTTTGGGAACACAATGCCTCTCTCAGAAGAATTCTGGGTATCCAAACTGGAGTTGTATTTCTTGTGCAAATCAAGGATGAAGTTCCAATGTGACAGGGATGATTTGCACCAGTGGCCCTTGCCAGCATCTCTTTAAAAACATTATTTGCACTCCATCTGCCCTGCAAAGTGTGTTTATCCCTCCTTCCTTCCTTCCTCACTCCCTTCTTCCCTCCCAACCTGTGCCAGGGCCTTCCCACCCTCTCAGGGAAGAATTTCTTCCCAGTATCCCACCTCAACCACCTCTCTCTCCATCTGAAGCCATTCCCCCTTGTCCTGTCCTTACAGGTCCTGAGGAAAACTGGAAATCTTGCAGATTCTGAGCTCTTTAGAAAACCCCTGTGTGAAATAATCCTGGCTCTGCAATTCCAGCAGTTTCCACAGGCAACATTCCCCCAGGGGACCGAGGAGCAGCAGTTTATCCAGGGTGGACAATCCACCCAGACATGAGGGATGGATGATGATGAAAGCCCTGACTTTGTGGAATGCTGAGCACGCTGGAGTTTTTCCAGAACAAATCTGGAAACTCAGAGTGAAGCTCCTCTTCCCTTTTTCCTCAGCTGGGAGCCCGAGGCCTCTTCTGCAGCAATCCTATAGATGGTGCTTGTCAGCTTCCAAGGAAACCTGAACCTATCCCGGAGCTCCCAGGGCAAAGCCACTTGTGGAGTTCAAGTGGGAAGGAAAAGGGGATGCTCCAAAATAATTCCATTTCTGTGTTCAGGAAATGGAGCCACAGAGCTCAGCAAGCTTGTGTCTCCTGCTCTGCATCCCTCACCACGGGGGTTTAATTGCTGCTGTTGTCATTAGAGAGTTTTGCTCATTATAGTGGTGCTGCTCATCACCCCCATCCCTTCAGGAGCTGAGATCCTGGTTTGGTTTTGCCCAGGAAAACAAAGGAAGTAGATGTTTCTGGATATCTTACCACAAGATTATCACAATAATGACTGTGTGGTGTTCCAAATCCAAGCCACACACAGTCTGATAGGAGACAGAAGTCCCCAGCCCTCTTCCTGCTGCCCCACTGGATGAGCTTCCCACCCAATCTCCAGTTTCCATGGCAATAATCCCAGTTTGGTTTCCCTCCTGGCAAACTCCACCACGAGCAGAGTCATTCAGTGAGAACAAAACTGCTGGGAAAATTAGGACAATGTTCTGTCACCTCTCACTGCCCCTCCATGGGCACCTTCCAGCTGAGGGAGGCACCTCCAGGTCACTCTTAGTGGGACCCAGGTCCATCCTGAGCTGCTGACCCCATGTCCTGCTCAGTGGCACCTCCAGGTCACTCTCAGTGGGTCCCAGGTCCAGCCTGAGCTGCTGACCCCATGTCCTGCTCAGTGGCACCTCCAGGTCACTCTTAGTGGGACCCAGGTCCATCCTGAGCTGCTGACCCCATGTCCTGCTCAGTGGCACCTCCAGGTCACTCTCAGTGGGTCCCAGGTCCAGCCTGAGCTGCTGGCCTCATGTCCTGCTTGGTGGCACCTCCAGGTCACCTGGTGCTTCTCCTGGACCTTGAAAGCAGCTGTGCCACACACGACTGCATCTCACCCTGGGCCACCCAAGCCACTCCCAGCCATTAAAAAAGTCACTTATGAACAATTAGGAGTTGGCCAGGTGCCACCAGCAGAGGGGTGTGAATCACCTGTGTCCAGTGGTATTTATGGGGCAAGGCTGGCAGACCCTGAGGTGACCACTGGGCTCTCCAGCTTCCCTAAAAGCAGCCACCAGAACTCCAGGCACTCCTTTGCAAAGTCTCTTTAGAGTTATTTGGGAAGCCTTGCAGCTTCAAGAGGAAATATCCACTCCATATCCATAATTATTAATATTAATATTAATATTCAAGAGGGAATATCCACAGACTGCTTAAGCCCACAGGCTGCAGGCTGGAGCCACAGCAGAGAGGGGCCAGCACCTCTTTTACATTCTTTCACTTCCAATCCTTTAAAAAAAAGTGGGAAAACCCAGAAGAAGAAGTGAGTAAGGATTAACACCCTGATTGCTGCCTTCAGCAAGTTCTTGGGTCCTCTTGGAAGGGAGAAGTGCAGCCAAGAGCAGCATTCCTACCCCTGCAGACTAACTCTTGGCACCACCTCCAGGGGCAGCTCCTCCTCATGCTGGGATCTCCAGTGCCTCCATGGAAATCTGCCTGGTGTCCATCAAGGTATGAGAGCACTGCTGCCTTGCTCTCCATCATCATCCCAACACGAGCCTCAGGGTGGGATTCATCCCCGTGGGGCTCTCCTGGAAGAGTGTCAGGCAATGGGAATAACCACTTTACACAGGATTTATCCTTTCATTGATGACCCGGAGCTCTTTGATGCCCAAACTGTGCTGAAGCTACAACTCATTTCCACCAGCTTAATTCCAGCAAAACCCATGGAGCTAGTCTGCCGTCAGCACTGCATCCCTGCCTTGCTGTTCAGTCCCAGGACGTGCTGAGCCCAAGCTCTTTTGGAGTAAATCAGCAGCACTGCCCTGAAATCAAGGAACCAAACTCCCCTTGGCAATTCCATCACGGCGCCGACGTCAGCGCGGCCATCCCGGATTTATCCTCCTGTCACTGGCAGAGGATTTAGCCCTCACTGATTTATTCCCCTGTAAAACTGAGGTGCAGGGGGAGCGGGGTTTGCAGCTTGTTCAAGCCCTGATGGAAGACAGGGCTGCCCAAACAGCGGGATAATCCCAAGAATCCTGATTTATGGGCTCCGAGCGCGGGCGCGCGCCGAGGGAGGGAGGAGGGCTGGGAGATGGCAGCTCGAATAAACAGCACATCCCTTCTCCCAAACAGCTGCCTCGTAAAAAGCACAAAATCAGATGTTGTCCTGGAATGCTGCTGGCTGCTCCCAGTGACAGGGACAGAGCACGGCTCGCCTGACCCCTTCCAACATCTCCTCTGCCCTGGGAGCTGAATTCTGCCAGGTTCACAAGGCTAAGCTTAATATTCAAAACAGAAGTTAGCCAAGGAAACCTTGCAGCCTCTGGTCCTGACCAGTGTCTGTTCACCTGTGGGAATCTTGGATTCAGCAGGATGAATCAGCCACACCCCACAAAGCAAGGGATGCACAGCCTTGTAAGGAACTTCCCAGCTGGAATTCACTCCTTTCCATTCCCTTCTTTTGGTTCAGGACAGTCCTAGGAGAGGTGGAAGCCTGCTGATGATGGTTTTGGTCGTTAGTCCTAATTAATCCCAGGCTCAAGGACAGCCATTCTATGGGGTGAAAGGCTGATGAGAAAGTCAAAATTCCCTGTCCAGTCAATGGGAAGGGATTGTTGCCCACAGACTCACAGCAGGAGCTCGAAACAGCTCCCATGGGACATTTCCCAAGGGGTCAAGGGGAGGATGAAGAGGAAAGAAAATTCCCTGTGGGTTGTCTTAGTACTTTGCATTAATTAGTTTTGCAAATCACCAGGAACGGCAGTGACAGGACACAGGGAACGGCTTCAAACTGAAAGAGAGCAGGGTTAGATGGGATATTGAGATTAAATCCTTCCCTGTCAGGGTGGGCAGGCCCTGGCACAGGTGCCCAGAGCAGCTGTGGCTGCCCCTGCATCCCTGGCAGTGCCCAAGGCCAGGTTGGACAGGCCCTGGAGCAGCCTGGGACAGTGGAAAGTGTCCCTGCCCATGACAGGTGTGGAATGGGATGATTTTTAAGGTCCCTTCCAACCCAGACCATTCTGAGAGTCTGTGATTCCATAAATGTTATATTTGCTTCACTCCATTTGACCCTGTGGAAATCCCCATGGGAGCTGGATGTCCGTGGAAATGGAGCTCTCTGCAAGGCAGCTGAGCAGCTCCTCCCCAAGCAATCCAAGGATTCAGGGTGGAATGAGGGCAGAGCAAGACAGAATTTCCTGCTCCAGCCCTCCAGGAGCCAGGAAAATCTGCCAGCCTTGCCCTGCACAGTCTGCAGCTCCACGGGGGTCTCACAGCCCAGTCAGGCCTGGCACAGCTCATCTCCAGACTGTCTCCCCTTTCCTTTCCTGCCTCTCCGAGCTTTCCTTGGAAACTCCTGCTATTTTACCCTGTTTCTGCAACCTGTCATCCCCCATTTGCCAGCAGCTCCTCCTGGAACGTTTAAGCAGCATCTGCTCCAAGGGCAGGGAGTGAGAGGGATCCTGGCGCACAGCAACAAGAGAGGAACCATCAGGTGTTCCTGCACAGCTCAAGGGGAAAGAAAAACCTGTGAATGCCGATAAGAAGCCAAGGTGTAGCATTAAAAAAACCCCAGAGTGTCCCAATCCCAGATTTAGTCTGGTTTATGATCACTTTTATCTAGAAAAGGAAAAAATCCATCTGATCCTTTCCAGTTTGCTGTGCCAAGCCCGGGCTTTTGATCCAGCAGCCACAAAGTCAAACTGGACACAAATTCCCAGATAGTTCTTAGCACCTGTCCAGCTTTTCCCACGAGCCAGGCACCAAATTAACTCCACATATCCACTTGCTGGCTGTGTTGTCAAACTTCTCTGAAGATCCAAGTCCTCTGTGCCCTTAAGCCTCACCTGAAGGACCTCCCAGCACTGGGATATCACTCAAATCCACCTGAGTGAAGATCCCTGGCTCCTACACTGGTGCAGTTCCATTCCAAAACCCCAAACCTGGATTTTCATCTCCTTTGCTGAGAAATAATGTCCCCATCAAATGATGGGTTTGAAGGACTTCTCTTTTTTTCCAGGCAGAGGATCATCCAAGCACCTCTGGAAAGCAGCCAGGATGGGAACAGCTGCAAAGCAACAGGCTTTTAAAAGCTCTGCTATCCCATTTTCCTCTCCTTCCCTTGTCCCAGCTTTTCTGAGGGTTTTTTTCTTCTGTTCAGTTTTGGGGAAGTGGAAGGACACTGTTTGCTTTGGGTCTTGTGGGGTTTTTTAATCATTGAACAGCTGGAATATTGTTCCCAACAGAGGGAGCAGGGACCAGGGATAGAATCATGGAATGACTGGGGCTGGAAGGGACCTTAAAATCATCCAGTGCCACCCCTGCCACAGCAGGGACACATTCCATTATCCCAGGTTGCTCCAAGCCCCGTCCAAGCCGGCCTTGGACACTTCCAGGGATGGGGCAGCCCTCACAAGGAAGATTTAATCCCAATATCCCATTTAAACCAACACAGGCCGTGCTTTCCCCTTGGTTTGTGGCACTGTCATTTCCTTTTCTTGGTGTGATGCCAGCAGAGTGTAGATTTGTCCCTAAGCCTGGCTTACACCCAGTTTCCTCTGCAGATATTCCAACTAACACAGGACTTAAACCCAAGCCAAACAAGTTAACAATGAGCAGAACAACCTTCTCCCTGTAGGAACAACAGACCCCCTCCTCCACCTGCCTTTGGGCTCCTCACAAAGATCTGGGATGGAATTTTGAATTCTCCACCTGCCTTTGGGCTCCTCACAAAGATCTGGGATGGAATTTTGAATTCTCCACCTATCTTTGGGCTCCTCACAAAGATCTGGGATGGAATTTTGAATTCTCCACCTATCTTTGGGCTCCTCACAAAGATCTGGGATGGAATTTTGAATTCTCCACCTATCTTTGGGCTCCTCACAAAGATCTGGGATGGAATTTTGAATTCTCCACCTATCTTTGGGCTCCTCACAAAGATCTGGGATGGAATTTTGAATTCTCCACCTATCTTTGGGCTCCTCACAAAGATCTGGGATGGAATTTTGAATTCTCCACCTATCTTTGGGCTCCTCACAAAGATCTGGGATGGAATTTTGAATTCTCCACCTATCTTTGGGCTCCTCACAAAGATCTGGGATGGAATTTTGAATTCTCCACCTATCTTTGGGCTCCTCACAAAGATCTGGGATGGAATTTTGAATTCTCCACCTATCTTTGGGCTCCTCACAAAGATCTGGGATGGAATTTTGAATTCTGCACCTGCCTTTGGGCTCCTCACAAAGATCTGGGATGGAATTTTGGATTCTCCACCTGCCTTTGGGCTCCACACAAAGATCTGAGGTGGAATTTCAGCTCCCTCCTGCCACAATCCAAGCACAGAGCTCTGAGCAAGCTGCTCTCCCTGACCCTGCTGCGAGCAGGGGATTCTGGTGGGATGTTGGGATGATCTCCAGAGTTNCATCCAGTGCCACCCCTGCCACAGCAGGGACACATTCCATTATCCCAGGTTGCTCCAAGCCCCGTCCAAGCCGGCCTTGGACACTTCCAGGGATGGGGCAGCCCTCACAAGGAAGATTTAATCCCAATATCCCATTTAAACCAACACAGGCCGTGCTTTCCCCTTGGTTTGTGGCACTGTCATTTCCTTTTCTTGGTGTGATGCCAGCAGAGTGTAGATTTGTCCCTAAGCCTGGCTTACACCCAGTTTCCTCTGCAGATATTCCAACTAACACAGGACTTAAACCCAAGCCAAACAAGTTAACAATGAGCAGAACAACCTTCTCCCTGTAGGAACAACAGACCCCCTCCTCCACCTGCCTTTGGGCTCCTCACAAAGATCTGGGATGGAATTTTGAATTCCCCACCTGCTTTTGGGCTCCTCGCAAAGATCTGGGATGGAATTTTGAATTCCCCACCTGCTTTTGGGCTCCTCGCAAAGATCTGGGATGGAATTTTGAATTCTGCACCTGCCTTTGGGCTCCTCACAAAGATCTGGGATGGAATTTTGAATTCTCCACCTATCTTTGGGCTCCTCACAAAGATCTGGGATGGAATTTTGAATTCTCCACCTATCTTTGGGCTCCTCACAAAGATCTGGGATGGAATTTTGAATTCTGCACCTGCCTTTGGGCTCCTCACAAAGATCTGGGATGGAATTTTGGATTCTCCACCTGCCTTTGGGCTCCACACAAAGATCTGAGGTGGAATTTCAGCTCCCTCCTGCCACAATCCAAGCACAGAGCTCTGAGCAAGCTGCTCTCCCTGACCCTGCTGCGAGCAGGGGATTCTGGTGGGATGTTGGGATGATCTCCAGAGTTTCTGGTGGGATGTTGGGATGATCTCCAGAGTTCCTTCCCAGTGAAACACAGAGGTAGTAGCACTGCTGTGTGCCAAGCTCAGGAGGTCATGGAATGTCCAAAACGTGGAGACACCACCAAATCCTCAGAAGAAAATAGCAAACAGTGATCCTCTAGATGGGAAAGAGCCAGGGATCTGACAGAAATGGGATTATCAGCAGGTGCCTGTGAATGCCTGGAGGGGATCCACACCAAAAACATCCCACATTTTAAGAAAGAAACATTTGTGGACATTTGGATTCCAGCAGTGAAAATGCTTCCCCAGACTCGGCGTCATCTCTTGTGGAATTCAGCTCTGAACTCTGATTTCCTCTGACTGCTCCGAGGATTTCTTGGAAAACTTGTAAATGGGCTTGGGGTGGTCAGTTTGATTGCTTTATGCAAAATATCTTGGTGTCAGGGGGAAATGCAGAAGGATTTTTATTTTAGGAAGTCCAACAGGGCCTGGTAAATGAGTGCTCAGCCAGGGTTTTGCTTCCTCCCACAAAAACCAGGGATATCCTCTCCACCTGCTCGTGCTGCTGTCTCCCACCTGAGGACAAGAACAAAATCTTCTTCTGAACACTGAGCAGTGTGTTCTTCCCCTCAGAAATTCTCTGCCCAGGGTGGAACATCCAACAGCTCTCCTTCCCATCCCCTCCTCACAGAACTTCATGGATTAAAACTGTCCCTGTTTCTAACTTCCCACAGGAGCAACCCCACAGCAAACACATTTATTTCAACCTGGAGGAGTGTAAGTGGCAATTCCTGCACTCGTGGTTAAATCGCTGGATTTTGGAGGACGCTGCTCGTGAGGAGACTTATGGATCTTCCATCCCACTAAATCAGTGACAAGCAGATCAGAAATGCACCATTACACAGGGCACGGAGAGCTGGCCTCTTGTGCAACACACCCCCACTAACTGTTTCCAAAGCAGCTCCAGAGATTAAATCTCATTCCCAAAATCGCCTCGGGCAATCGCTCACTCAGCAGTAGCTGCTACATCCCGATTTTTTTTTTTTTTTTTCTTCCCCTGATCCTCCTCACCCACATCAAAGGGTGGAGCACAGGAGCTGTGCCAAGGCCTGGTGAACGCTCCCAGGGCTTACAGGGCCAAACCTGTGTGGAAAAAGCTCCAGCACGGCTGGCTTCACACCAAGCTTTGGTTCCCCCAGCAGATCCGAGCTGGGCTGGCAGCTGATGGTATCAGAGGCAGACACAACACCCAGCACCCAGGCGGGGCCAGGCACCCTTGGGTGTTTGCCCATCACACCTGGGCAAACACAGCCCGTTTTCCCAGAGCCCAGCTCCCAGTGGTGACGGCACCAGGGCTCTGCTCCCTGGCCAGCCCCTTCTGCAGGGGCTGAGCAAATGCTTGGCACCTGCCAGGCAGATATAAAAAGATTTCCCTGCGGGGTGGAGCTCGGCTTGGTGGTGAGCTCATGGTTTCAGTCACGGCGACCTGCTGCACTTGATGGATGCAGCCCTTCCTCCCTGGCCACTTCTGGAGGTTGGGGTTGCCTTATCCACCTTTTCCAGGGCAAATCCCAGCTCACAGCACCACAGCAAGGCAAGCCTGTCCTCCTGGCTCCCAGAGATGGGGCTGGAAACGAGACAGACACTCCCTGCAGAAGGAAAAGTGCAGGAATGTGCAGAAATGGCAGGGGCAGGATGCTAAGGGGACACGAGGTTTTCATTTTGGTCGCTTATTTACTGTAATTTCTCTCCTATTTAGGAAGATTGAGAAGCCCAGCTGTGATCTGAAACCTTATTTGAGAATGTGTGGTCCCAAGACTTGTGCAGGAATCTGAGGAGTGTTCAAGGAACTCATCTACAGCCCTCTGAGGGTCTGATATGGAAGATTTTCAGGTGTGTTTTATTTTAAATCAGCCTCATAGTTATGACAGCACCAAAATCTGAAGGACCCCAGCTTTTTACAGAGCTTGGGGACATTGTCTGGTTCCTCCACACCTGGCCCTGTGATTCCAGGGCTCACTGCAAAGGCAGGAGGACAGAGCAGGGCTCAGGATCACATAAAGTGGCCAATAAAAACCTGTGCTGTGCAATGAGAGTGGTTTCTGTGCACAGAGATCCGTAAGAGCAGTGTGGGAATGATAACTGAGCTTCCCATAAATTACTGGAAGCCAAACTTTAACGAACTCCATGTAAGGAAGATGAAAGGAGGAGCGGGTGGGATTTATTCAGCTCCACACATTTATTCAGCTCCATTAGTCTCACCTCCAAAACCAGTCCAGCAGCCCTTTAATCCCTCAGCAGCTCATCTCGAGATTGCCTCTATTATTAACAAGGTGCTCGTTATTCCCATCACCATCCTTTGAAGGAGCCGTGGATGGGGGTGAGGATTCCTGTGGAGAGAAGCTGGGCAGGGCAGGGGACACATTTAGGAGGTGATGTCCCTCTGGCTTGTTTTATCCGGGGAAGAATTGGACACCCCTTCCTTCTGCAAAGACAGAGCCTGAAAAACTTCCAGGCATCTTCTGAGCAGGATAAACCATCCCTGTGTCTGCACTAGGGCAGAGAAACCCTTCAGCAATCAGCAAGTTTCTCTTATTAATGTAACAAAAAGGAATTTGGAATTCCTAGCTAAGCCCACAGGGGATTTCCTCGAGCAAAGCCCCAGAGCAGACCTGGCTTGGCCGTTCCTAGAATTAGCATTTGTACAGAAATTGCCATTATCAGCCTGTGACTCGCCGGGCCCCATTTGCATTGATGCAATCGCCTTCGCCACTCGCCCGAGAAATGAAATGAGGCACCCTCGAGAAATGAGGAAGAAAGTTCCCTGCAAACACAACCTGCTCCATCAGCGGCTGGAGGAAGAGAATTCAGCAGGTACTTAAGGTTAATGGAACAAGCTGGCAGGGACTGAGGTCGCTTTTAGGTTAGGATTACTCAAGGCTAAAAAATACCACATAAAATGCCTTTCTGCTACTGCCAGGCGAGGGTGGCACGTTTGGAGTGAAGGATTGTGTCTTGTCCTTTGGGGGTCCAGCTCTGAGTCTCATCTCCTCTGTGATCTGGAAGATCTTGTGGCAGTTGTCTCACAGACAGCCTCAGAAGTGGCAAAGAAAAAGCAGGTTTTGTGAGGAATGATGGATTTGTCTTTACAAACAAGCTGTGGCTCTGCTTGTAGATAAAACTGGCACTGAGAGATAAAAGAAACACTGGGAAGGATTCCACTGATTGATGAATGGGAAAAAAAGGTATTTGCCTTTACAAACAAACTGTAGGTTTGCT
Source organism: Leptocoma aspasia (assembly GCA_013399835.1). NCBI lineage: Eukaryota > Metazoa > Chordata > Aves > Passeriformes > Nectariniidae > Leptocoma > Leptocoma aspasia. The sequence goes on along the minus strand of VXAX01005630.1, from coordinate 309,127 downwards.
GATAAATGAAATTGGATATTGAAAGATCAAAGAAACAATGGGGGAAAACCCTAAAATTCTATAAGAATTAAAAATTAAAAGGGAGGGTTATACACTAGAGGGGAAACTTGGTCATCAGGTGTTCTGGGAAGTCTGAACCTCTCAAGTACCTCAGCCAAAGGGGAAAGAGAGAGGGAAATGTGGCTGGAAAATTGGGATAAAAAGGAGGCTCTGTCCTCCAAAAATTGGAGAGACCCCAGGGGAATAAAGTAAAAGGACTCCTCTGTCTCCTTTTTGGACAAAAACCTCTGGTGTTTGTGGATTAATTTTCCTGACAATTTCATCCTTAGGTGCATCTGCATCGGGCTGGGGCTCAGATTGCTGCTGAGGCAGCTGAGGATGGGCAGGGTGGGGTACCTGGGAAGCATCTGCTCCCCTACTGCTGGGCAGGGTGAGCAGGGACAGTGCCCGTGCAGGCAGCAGGGTCCTGGCAGCGGCAGTGGCAGGTCCTGGCAGGTGGCAGTGGCAGGTCCTGGCAGGTGGCAGTGGCAGGTGGCACCAGGCTGGGCTGTGAGTCACCAGGGCACAGACTGGTTTCTAATCTGGGCCCTGCTGTTTGTCACCACAGAGCAGGGTGACACCTTCACGATGCATTTCTGTCTTCCTGCCCCTCGTACCAAAGCCTCAGGCAGGACTGAGGTCTTGAGGAGTTCCGCACAAAGCCTGGAGCAACATTTTGGCCTTTCCAAGTCCCGTGTGTGTCAGTAAGAGCACAATCTCTGCCCAGGGACTGCTTTTCATAACCCAGGCAGCTGCTTTTCAGGGCTGGACATGGACACTGGACAGGCATCTCCGTGCTCCAAGGGCTCCTGTTATAGCACTCAAAGGTTCCTCACTTAGCACAGGTTTTTCTCTAAAACTGAATTTTGCTGTCAATAATTTGTGGGCTGGGTAATGAATAGGAACAAACACTTGAAAAATGTAGCAATGTATTTTGCAAATCATCTGAATTTTGCAATGCCTAATCAAGGCAGTCTTTTTTCAGGGGAAGAAAAACCTATTCCATTATTAACAAAGGATCCCTTTCAGAAGGGTCGCATTGAAAAATGGACATTTGGACCATGGTTTACAGGTCCCAGGTCCCCATCCTGTGGGTTGCCACCTTCTCCTGGGAAGTCTGGAATTCCCTGGGGCACAGTGAGCTGTGGGTCCCTCCACTCATCCTCTGGGGCTGCCCATGGATCAGCCACCTCAGCAAAGTGGCAATGACAGCTCGTGTTCCCAGGGACACTGAAAATAGCACGGCCACAATGGAAATAGCCCTGGTCACCATGGGGAAAACTGCATGATGGACACACCAGCAGAGGTGACAACGCTGACCTGTCCCTTCCAAACAAACCACAGCTCCTGGCTGGCATTGTGAAGACCTCAGGATGACAAATAAAGAGCAAATTAAGAGCAGCAAAACTCCTGGGAGCGACATTGATGCCAAAGCCCAGCAGCATCCCAGGAACCCAACCCCTTCCCACAGCCCTTCAACTGGGAAAACCCCATTTCCCCTTCAACTCTTGTGGCTGGCAAAGGGGTCAAAGGTTGAGCTCGATTCTCTGAGAGGTCTTTCCCAACCTCAGTGGTTCTGTGATTCTCCATTCCCACCTCCTTATCACCGAGGCCAGGCAGGGGACAGGGCGGCTGTCCTGGTTTGTCTCCATACCTGTCACACACTCACCCCAAAGGCATCCCCAGCTCCAGAATGACAGGAACGCCTGCTCCACGCCCTCCCAGCCATGCCTTGGCAGGCAGCAGAGCAGCTCCGAGGAGGAAGCAAAGCTACTGCTCATTCCAGAGGCAACCATCATCCCCACAAAGCTCCGGGAGCAGACAGGGGAATGGCCAACGTGGGAGGGCAGAGGCACCAGCCAGGCTGCCTGCCCTGAACCAGAGATCCTGCCCTGAAACAGAGAACCTGTCCTGAACCAGAGAACCTGCACTGAAATGTAGATTCTGCACAGAAATGTAGATTCTGCACACAAGCACAGATCCTGCACTGAAATGTAGATCCTGCAATGAAATGTAGATTCTGCACAGAAATGCAGATCCTGCACACAAGCACAGATCCTGCCCTGAAACACATATCCTGCACTGAAATGTAGATCCTGCAATGAAATGGAGATTCTGCACAGAAATGCAGATCCTGCACACAAGCACAGATCCTGCCCTGAAACACAGATCCTGCCCATCCTGCACAGAAATGCAGATCCTGCACAGAAATGCAGATCCTGCTCTCATGGCATTTCCCAGCCCTGCTTCCTCTTCTGCAATCCATTCCTTCCTTCTCCCTCCCTTTCCAGGAGATCCAGCATCTTGACTTTCCTGCTGGTGCTTGAGTAATTTTCCCTCCTAGGACTGATTTCTCATCTTTAATGGTTCCTCCATCTTTTTTACACTCTCTTTGGGCTATATTTTACTTTGTCTCTCTTATTTGGTTGCCTCCATCTTTCCCTTTACCAATTCTCCATAGATTCCTTCTCTTCCCATCACCAGTCTGTGCTGGATTTATGGCTTTCATGGCAGAGCTGATGGGAACCTCCTTAGACATCTGCAATTGTCCAAACCTGTCCTAAAAGAGTTGTCCAGTTTTATCATTATCTTTCCCCTCCCAAGTTTTGAGTGCTAAAGGAAATTCTTGGGCAGTGAAAGAAAACATCCCTGAATCCACTCCGAGTTTATTGATTCGTAAATCAAATAGAAAGAAAAATTCCCAAAGCTGGGCCACCTAACTGTGGCAAACTGAAATCCCACCCTGCAGCCTTTGGCACAGCTTTGGAAATCAGAGGGTTGGAGCCAGCCCAGCCTGAGACCAAACCTGAGCAATGCCAGCACCCCATCCTGGGTCCCTCTGAGGTCCAGGGGGGCATTCCAGGCTGGTAGGAATTATTCATCCTGTACTCCTGCAGAGCCCCATGCTTCCCTTCAAACCAGCAATCCTTTTCACCCATCCTCAATTAATTCTGTCTCTCCTGGCCACCATTTCTGTCTCTCCTGGCCACCATTTCTGCCTCTCCTGGCCACCATTTCTGCCTCTCCTGGCCAACACCCCCAAGTCCTGCCTCGAAGCCACCATCCCAGCCCTGCTGCTCTGCCCTGGAGGCTCCTCACCCCCAGCTCTGCACAGTGACCTTTCCTTTTGGGAACAGCATGCTCCCCTCACTTCCCACCGCAGAAAGGGCTGGAGCAGCCTGTCCCTGTCCCTGTCCCTGTCTCCTCCTGGCCCTGTCAGGCTGTGTCACCTCCTGTGTCACCAGGGAGATGCCACTGTCCCTTCCAGCCCGGCAAATGTCAGCAGGAGGGGCTGGGGCTGCAGGGGAGCAGCCTGTCCATCCATCCCCCAGCTCCCAGGGATGTTCATTCAGGGCTGGGTGACTCTCCTGGAGCCCTTTCCCTGCTATAAATAGGAACCCCAAGGATCCCCTTTTAGGAAGAGGCTTTCTGTGCAGCAGGGAGCAGGGAAGGGACAGGGAAGCACAGAGTCAGCTCTAGATGAGCTGTGTGTCACTGAGGAATGGCCTTGTTGTGAGTCACAACCCTTCTCTCTGTGGCTGTGCTTTCCCTTTTCCCTCCCCTTTGCCTCGCTGCTGTGCCAAAGGGGTTTTTTGTCTGTAAAGCTGGTGGTGCATCTCTGAACCCCAGCTCATGAGCCTGGCTGGGCTCTCTAAAGCAGGTCACGAGCTCCTCTGGTGTCAGGGCAGAGCCTCAGAGCAGGATTTGGGCTCTGCTGGAGCCTCACCAGAAGGCCAGGCTGATACAGGTTTATCTCAGCATCGTTCCCTTGCACAAGGCTGGCCGTGGTGCTGACACTTTTCCTCTCAAAAACCACCATCAGCCACAACTTCTGATCCTCATGAGACAGAGCTCAGCTGGCAGGGGGCTGGAACAGAAGGGTGACAGCCTGATCCCAGCCTTTCCCAAGGAGGTGAGGGGAATGGAGAGGGAGGAAACCTCTGAGCAGTGAGAACGGATTCCCCAGTGAACTGACCCAGCTCCCCCACCCTGCTCCCCTACAGATATTTTGGGGCTGCCACCAGCTCTGCTGTGTGCAGACACACTTCCTCTCACTACCAACCATCGGAAAATGCACACAGCTCCAACTGAGACATTTGATTTCAAGGCCAGACAGCAAGAAACTTATTTAGGTCTCTGGCTTTTCTCAGAAAAAAAAGTGCCACACATTTCCACTCACGTGTCCAAGACAACAGGGTGAGACTTTCAGGCTTTGGAATCCTGTAACCCCAGGGATATTTTGCACTGCTTCTGAAGTCTTCTTCAAGGCTGCCTCACAATTTTCTGTCCCATGGGACCTCCATTCAACAGCCACCAAGGAGGTCATGTCCTGCCAGGCACCATTTAATCTGATTAATCCAGTATGGCTTTGGGGGTGATAAGAAATGTTTTCAGCAGCATGGTTCTTGGTTCAGCTGTAAAATATCAAGATGAAGCTGTTCCCACCCAGGGATGAACAAGTATTTCCTTCAGCCAGGGAGAAAAAAAAAATATTAAGGAGAGGTTTTTCACACTCACATACACTTAAGAGGAAAAAATATTTACATGAGGGAAAAAGGACTTGGCAGGGCCTCCCCAGAGGCCATTTGCTGTTTATGCATTTTTCAGGCCTGGCTGAGGCTGCAGAGCCTGAACATCCCTGAGCCACCGGGGGACTGTTTTTAGAGCTGGGAGATCCCCTTGCTGTGGCTTCTGTGCCTGTGGAATTGTGTCCCTGAGCTCTCAGGCTCTGCCAGTGGCCACTGTGGCTCCCTAAGGCCTTTCCTTTGGCATTCCTGGAGGATCAGAGCCAGGAGGGGCTGCTGGGATCCTCAGGGGAAATAAGGACTGGCTCTGAGCACCTTTCCAGGTGAAGTATCCCCTGTTAGGAATGTCCTGTTTTAACAGGAATGGGGAAAGGTGGCTGGCAGCAGCTGCTCCCCCACAGGTGCTGAAGGTCTGACTGATTTTTCCTTCCTGCAGTCAGCGATGGCTGGGGCTCTCTATCCCTTGAAAGCACAAATTATTATAATTTGGCAGGAAGTGCCTGGTGTAATCTCTCCCTGTCCGAGCTACACAACAATTCCCTGCTGTTGTTTCTGGAAAGGAGAAACCTCAAAATGTGCTGGGCACAGTGTCCTCTGCTGCCAAGGCTTCATCCTGGCCTTAAGTGGCACAAAGGACACAAAATCCTTGTCATTGCAACATTCTGGGCTGGCATCCTGCTTTGCATCACTCGTGTTCTTTCCTCACCCCCACCTGAAGCAGGAGGGACACCAGGACACCAGGTAACAGAGGACAGGAGGTTGGGCACCTCTCCAAAGAAACACTTCCATGAGCTTTTCCAAAATGAAGCAACCTGGGGCAGACAGGAGTGCTGCTGCCACCCCTGTTCCTGCAGGACAAGTCAGCTCATCACCTCCCAGCCCAAACCCCAAACCCCCACAGCTGGGGAAGCTGCAGCTCCCTCCCAGCCCCAGGGGATGCTGGCACTGGTGACCAGCAACAGAGAATTAAACCCTCCCTGCTGCTGGAAGTGCTGCCACGGGAGCACAGGAGCCATCCACTGTTGCCAGTCCAAACAGAGAAGCAGGTGGGTTTTTAAAGCCCTGTCTGCAGATCCTGATGGGAGAGGGGAAAACCAGAGAGTGCTGAGCACTCACAACCCCCCCTCCCCACTGCCAGGGCTCAAAGCACTGGAAAAATTAAGGAAATTTTTGTCCACGCTGTGTTTCCTCCCTGCTCATTGAGGTGTTGGTTTTCTTTATTGAGCCCTGAAGGACTCACTAGGAAAATGCTGGGAAATATGGGAGAAATGGCTTTAAGCAAGGACACTTGACTACAGCATAAATACCATAAATCCTCTTTATTTAAACACGTCAGTCAATAGGACCTGCAATAAATACTCTGAGTTTTGAACATACAGATCTTCATCTCTGTACTTATCTGGCACAGCAAACCCTTTACATTTCCTTGTTTATGTACAGCTCTGCATATTGCTGTATATAGATAATGGATATATACACACGGACACAGATCTATATATGCACTTTGCAAAAATGACCTTACCAAGGACAGGAAACAAGTGAATATTTCCCAATCCACTCTCCCCTGGCACTGGCAATATCGCACAGAAATTCAGCTGGATGCTCCTGCCATAGGGAAAATTGGAAAACTGAAATTGCACGCACGGAGCAGGAGCAAATCCACTTTTTTTCATGATGGAGAAAGTTTAAAAAATCTCAGCGTCCCATTAAACACTGTGCTTGATTCAGCACCTTTACAGCAATTCCAGCTGCCAGATCCAGGGGGATGGGGGTTGTGTCCTGCTCTTACAACACTCCAGGAGGGAGAATCTCCTTCTCCTCCTGTGCAAACTCCAGTTTCCAGCTCTGCCTAGAGCCAGGCTGTGTCCATAAAACCCCAAGGGAGCTGGCTGGGCTTTGTTTGTGCCAGGCAAACACGGGGAGAGGTTGTTCCACAGGGTCTGCTGTAGGAACAGCATCTCCCAGGAGCCAGTGCTGGTGGAATATTCCTGCCCCACTCTGGAATAGGACAAAAAGCACCTCCAGGTTGCTGTGGGTGCAGCTGGTGGCCCCCCAGAAATGTGTTGATGAGAGGGTGCAGCCAAGTGCCAGCATCCTCAGAGCCCGGGCTGTGTGCTCATTGCAAAATGTTCTCTCTGCCCCCAGCAAGAGAGATTAGTGCTGGGGTTTGCTTTCAGAAGAGCTCCAATAAAAGTAGAACAAGGGGGAGGAATGCTGGGGCTGCTGGGTTGGAGTCTCAGAGAGAGCCAAGCTTTCACACTGGAAGAGGTTTTTGCACAGGGAGGAGATGCCAAGGTGGCCATGGAGCAGAGAAACCGATGAAAGGAACCCTGATCCTGCAAAACAGGGATCCCAGGGAGCCTGGAGTGGCACTGCCTGTCCCCGCTGTGCTCCCCTGAACCTGCAGAACCACTCTGGGTCCTGTTCCCATCGCAGACCAAACCATGGGGTCAGCCAAGGGGCTGCCCCAGTGTAGTGGTTTTGGTTTACCAATTTTAGATTTCTTTAATTTTGACATTTTCTCGGCTAATGTATTACTGAGTGTGGCACTGAGTCAGTGCTGGCTAATTACTAGTGCACTCTTTTCTTGCTGTGAGATAGGAGGATAGGATTAGGAGAAAGGTAAAGCAGGCTTAAAACTTTAAAAGGGTTTAAAGAAAAGAAAAAACAAACAAAAGAAAAAAGTTTTCTCGTACTTCTTAATGGTCTTACAAATATAGTTGTTCAGAGAAAAATTTGTAATTGTGAAACTCTTTCTATCTCACAACCTTCTTACAACTAAATTTATAAGCCATATTATCTTTAAGGTTACTATTTTAAAGAGAAGTTGTTTTCTCCAAATTTTCGTCTTTAACATATGTTTTTAACAAAGTCATACTCAACTTCCCAGTGGCTCTAACTGACTACCAATTACAAAAAAACCTTTTACATCACTTCCATAAAATACCTCCTATTTCAAACCACAACACCCAGGGCTGGGACCCCTGCACAGGCAGCTGGGGAGGGGAACATGGGGAGGAATGCTGTGACAGGAGCAGCAGCACCTTCCCCAAATCCCCCCAGCCCAGGGACAGGCACTGCCTGCTCAGGAAACCTCAGCTCCCCTGCTGCTTTTGGGGTGGAACTTTGGCAGAGAGCAGAGAAGGGAACGGGCGAGGCAGGCCATGCTCCCTCCTGCCAGAGGGATGAGTGTGCTCATAAACCCACCTCCTTGGGAAATGGATTCATCACCCAGGGAAAATACACACTGGGACGCAGAGGGCTGGCAAAGGGAGGGACAAAGCCCTCGCCTCAGTCTGTGGGGTTTGGGACTCCTGGCAGCAGGAGATGGAATTAAAGGTGCAGGAGCAGCCTGTGCCCCTGTGCTGCATGAGCCAGCAGGGGAGAAAACAAGGCTGGCAGGACAGAGAGTTTTGTCTGGAATTCAGGGAAAAAAGGAGAGTCTAGGACCTTTGGAAAAGGGGCAGGAAATTCAGGACAACAAGGTTGCAGGGAGATGCAGGGAGAAAAGTTAGAGGGACCAAAGCCCAGCTAGAATTTAATCTGGCTGCTGCCAGAAAGGACAATTAAAAATGCTCCTATGAATACATCAGCAAGAGAAGGACAGCTAAGGAGAATCTCCATCCTTTACTGGGGAAACACAAAGGATGAGGGAGAGGCTGAGGTACTCAATGCCTTCTTGGTCTCAGTCTTTAATAGTAAGACCAGTTGTCCTCCAGGTACTCCCTGAGCTGGAAAACAGGGACCTGCTCTCCTGTGACAGGCTGGCCACTCCATGGATGAGGAGAAGGCTGTGGGTGATGCTTACCTGGACTTTAATTAAGCTTTGACATGGTTTCCCACAGCATTCTCCTGCAGAAACTGAATTCCTTTAACTTGGATGGGTCCATTCTTCACTGGGATAAACCTGACTGGGTTAAAAGCCCAGAGAGTGGGGAATGGAATAAATCCAGCTGGTGGCTGGTCCCCAGTGGTGTCCCCAGGGCTCAGTTTTGGGTCCAGTCTTGTTTAGTATCTTCATCAATGATCTGGATGAGGGGATTGAGTACATCCTCATTAAATTCATAAATTGGAGGGGAATGTTGACTTGCTGGAGGGTAGGACAGCTCTGCTGAGGGATCTGGATCAATGGGAATGCTGGGTTAATGCTGGACTCGACCTTCAAGGCCTTTTCCAGCCTAAAAGGGTCTGTGATTCTACACCAGAAGGGCAGGAGATGCTGGGAGGTAAAGTGGAGGCTGCCTGGCAGTGCCTTCCTGGGGTGGCACAAACAAACAGGGCCCTTGTAGTAAATAAACCCTGAAATGAGCCCTGCAAAGCCCAGCAGCTGTGAGTGAGGGGCAGAGCCTGTGCTGCTCACACATCAGCTCCCTCTGCGGGCTCTCCTTTCCACACTCCTAATCCCTGGCCCAATTTCAAACATTTGGGGGCATTTAGGAGCTGAAATCTCTGCCCTCCCTCTCTGCTGTGCTGGGGCCTCACCTTCAGCTGAGCCCCAGGGTGGGGTCCAGTTCCATGGGCAAGGCTGGGGCAGGCACAGCCCTGACACCCCAGGACAGAGCAAGATGCAGCTGTGGGCAGTGCTGGACTGTAGGAATTGCTGAACAATTTGGGATACGAGACACTTTGGGAACAGCCAGTCCTAAAAAGGCACTGGAGCCACACTTCCAGGTGAGGATCTGCACCCAGACCCTTTTCCCTCCTCCCTGTTCACTTCCACATCTCCCCAGTGCCACAGCAAGCAGCATTTCCAGCCCTGGCTGCCCAGACAGCCAAAGCTGCCCAGGAATGCTCCCAGGAGGTGAAGGATTGGTGTAACCCAGCAGCTTTCTGTCCTGGGGGATGAAGCAAAGACCGCCCTGACGTGGAAACTGCAGCTGCCCCAGTCCCAGGCAGCAGCCACAGCCAGGGCAGTATTTTGTAACAACACCCAAGCTGTGTTTGTGACGTTCACTCCACCAAGACTTTAGAAACAAAAACAATCTGTTTGGCCAAAGTGGATAAAAGCAGTGAATGTAGGGCCAAGCTCCAGCTGGCTACACACCAACACTTGGGGGTTGTGTCTCCTCTGTGTCCCCACCTCTGTGGCAGTGGCATGGGGTACGAGCCAGCAGCACAGCATTTGCTTTAGCCTGCTCTGTTTGCAGGAAGAATTTAATATTTGTCACTGATTTCCTTCAAAGGAAGTCACCACTGTGTGTTTTATCAGATGTGTTTAACCTGAGCCAACTCTGCCAGTGTAAAATCCTAAAATCCGATTTAAACAGCGACTTCTGACTTCAATGCTCCATTTTTTAATGTGTCTATAAAACTTTTTGATATGAAATATTTTAACAGGCCAAAGGTTTTTTTTTTTCCAGCCACGGAAAGGTTTGGCTTTGGTGGTGCCATATTTTTTCCTCCACTATTTCTCTCTTTTCATTCCAGCTGCCTCCAGAACTGCACAGTTTATATTTCACCAGTTTTACTCATGTTGCCTTAGAGGAAAGAAATCAGTTCTTCAACACCCAGACTCCACTGCAAGCTTGAGGTTCCCTGACAGTGCAGCTGAACTTTGCAGTACTGAGGTCATTTGTTCAGTGCAAACAGCCCAAAATTCCCTGTCCCTTCCACATCCACGTGCTCTGGATGCTGGAGTGGTTCTGCAAACAATCACCTGCTCATCTCTCAGCTTTGGCTACCCACAGCCACAGTATTTGAAGTAAGAAGAGGAAGCCAAAAAAAGAGAACAATTATTTGGACGACAAATCCTGCTCCACAAGTGCTACCGAAATGCAAATAATTAATCCTGGTGAAAATACAAACCACAACAGAGATGTGGGCGTGGGAATTCTCTGTGCCAGAGGGTCCTGCCTCAAACTGGTGAGAATTTGAGCCTGCTGGGGGCTGGCCTGACCCCCCATCCCTCAGTGCCCTTGCCACCCTCAAACCCACAGTGCAGAATAGAAGTGACTGGCAAGAGCCAAAACACAGGAGATAAAACAAGGCAGGAGATAAAACAAGGCAGGAGATATTGATCTCTGCAGTCAAGAGGTTAATTCTCATTTCCCCTGAATGCTATTTAATAATGACAGCCTGCACTGAGCTAAATTGCATCTGCAGCCCCGGAGTGAGTGCCTACACCAAGTGAGTGCCTACACCGAGTGTGTTCCTACACCGAGTGTGTTCCTACACCAACTCCACACCCCTCCACAGCCTCCCACCTCTCAGTGCTTGTGCAACACGAAGCAAACAGCACCTGCCTGCCAGCCCCGCTCCTGCCCTGCTGTCCCCTGCTCAGCAGCCTGTTAATGTTTATCTCAGGGGCTGCCCTGCGGTCTCTCACGCCACAAAGTGTCACCGTGTCACCACATCCTTCCTTTGCCACACGCTCCGAGGACCTGGGACACGGCTGGCATCCCTCCCAGGGCAGTAGGTGGGGGCACAGGCAGACAGAGGGTGAGGGAAGGGCTCCCAGCCACATTCCCTGCCCCTGCTGCAGCGCTGAGCTGCAAAGGTGACAAGAGGAGCCGAGTCACCCCAGGGCTTGAGGAGGAGAGGGCTCTTAGAGCTGCTCCTCCTCCTCCCCAGCGCCCTTCTCAAGCAGGATCAGCACCGCACTGGGAAGGAGAAAAAGGAGCAGCAGGGGTTCCCAGAGCCTGGGTTTTACCTGAGGGGTGTGAGAGCTCGAGGAGTTTGTCCCCACACCTACAGCAGCAATGCCACCCTCCGTGCTCCTGCCCATCCGGGGGGATTCCCCTCCAGCCCTGCCGGCACCAGCGCTCGGGGCGAGTCCTCAGAGCAGCCAAGGCCACACGGGGACTGCCAGGGGGTGTCGGTAACCAGAAACCCCGCTCCACCCCCGTCCCAGCCCCGGCTCCTCCGGGACGCGGCACGGCGCTGCCCCAGAGCCCCTCTGCCTCCTCCTGCATCGGCACTCAGCCCCGGGCTGGCCACTCGCCACCCACCCAGGGACCCCCACACCCCCAAACTGACCACGGGGCGATCCCACAACGCCACCAACACCCCCGTGGTGCGGGGCGAGCCCGTGGAAATGCGGGGGCTCCGCACGCCCGAGCATCCCCCGAGCATCCCCGGGACCCCGCGGCCCGAGAGGTGCCGGGAGCGGCTTTTCCTGCACCTTTCCCGAGTATTCCTGAAAGAACCCCGCACTGCACGCCCTCCCGGACACACCGGGGCGTGCCCCCCGCCCAAATCGCTGCTCCCCTCCAGCCAGGGACTGTCCTGTCCTGTCCTGTGCCATCCCGCAGCCCACCCTGCCCGGGGACACCTGGCAGAGCCTGGCACACGGGGCAAAACCCGCTCCACACCCAACCCGAGCGACCTGCAGCCGTCCCTCGGTCGGAGCGGCGCTTCCAAGGTGCCATGGAAATTCCACAGCCTCCTCCCCTGCCACCTCCCCGGGCTCGCTGTCATCTGAGCCTTGGAGTTAAACAAGCCTTCACAGGCTTTTGGCTGGACGCAAAGCTCTGGGCTGTGATTGTAGCCACATGTCACCCGACTTCCCAGTGCCACATTCCTGAGTCCCACACTCACAGGCTCACATTCTAGGCAAACGCTCCGTTTATTTATATTACTATTTTTTTTTTCCTGCATAAAGTCCTGTAGCACTTGGCAAAACAAAACGCCGCAGAGCATTGGCAGTTTCTGGGCGCTGATCAAACTGTCCCAGCGCCGGCAGCCCCGAGCCTGCCCCGCTGCCTGCGTCCCTTCCCCGCCGCTTTGGCGCAGATCAAATTCAGGGTTTTTGCCATCTCCGCAAAGTGCCCCGGGCTGGACAATCCTGCCACCCCCGCCCCAGCTGCCCTCCTGGCCTGGAGGGCTCCCACAGCCACCAGTGGGGCTGTGAGAAGGGGACAGGGAGCAGTCCCAGCGGCGCAGGGGGGGTGTCCAGCCCCGCTCCCAGCAAGGTCATGAGGTAGTTCAGTCCCAGGCCAGTTCAGTCCTGGCCACGGCCAGAAAGTCCCTCCTGGGACGAGCATTCTGCACAGCCTCGTGTCCCCCACCCCGCTAAGGGACCCCCGGGTCGCTCCCCGAACCAGGGGGGCTGCCAGCAGCCCCTCCACCCTGCCAGGGACCAGCCCCGCTTTGCAGAGTTTGAGCCTGGGGTTTCTTGCAGCTGTTAGGTTTTAGGCGCTCTCTAAAAAAGAATCACTACTGCTATGAAAGGAGGTTGATTTTCCTTGGAAAAGCTCCTCTCTGCACCCCCCGCGTGCCACGCCAGAGCCCCCAGCACCCTCCCGGCCGGGCACAGTACCTTTGCCATGCAAAAAGTCCTCGGGGCGAGGGAAGGAGCCCTCCTCGCAGAGCAAGTCGCAGGTTTTATCCGGGGCCAGGGGGTAGCCGTTGTCCTCCTCGTTGTAGTCGCTCCTGCCGTTGCTGTTGGAGTAGCCATTGGCATACATCTTCAGGGCGGACCTGCGCAGGCACAGCAGCTCCTGGAAGGCGTACCTGAAGTCGGGGCTCCGGCAGTAGATCAGGGGGTTGAAGGCAGAGTTGACGTAGCCCAGCCAGTTCAAGAGGATGTACACGTACTTGGGAATGATGTTGTCCTGGATGACGTGCACGATGTTGACGATGAAGAAGGGCAGCCAGCACAGCGTGAAGGTGCCCATGATGATGCCCAGGGTTTTGAGGGCCTTGTGCTCCTTCAAGAAGAACTTGGAAGAGCGGCGGTGCCCGGCTCCCCCTTTCTGCTCCTGCTCCTTGTTCTGGGTGTGAAACCTCCCCTCGCTCCTGTCTATCTTCTGCAGCTGCTTCTTGGCCACCTGGAAGACCCTGGCGTACACGAAGACCATGACGACGAGGGGCAGGTAGAAGGAGATGATGGAGGAGGCGATGGCGTAGGCTTGGTTGGTGAAGAAGTCACAGCACATCTCGTTCTCGTAGCAGCGGATGGCGTCCTCGTGGTCTGCCCGGTACCAGTGCATCTGGATGGGCAGGAAGGAGGTCAGGCCCGACACCACCCACACCACCAGGATGACCACACGTGCCTTGCCCTTGGTCAGCAGGCTCTGGTACTTGAACGGGGAGGTGATGGCGAAGTACCGGTCCACGGCGATCACGCACAGGGTCTCGATGCTGGCCGTGACGCACAGCACGTCCAGAGAGGTCCAGAACTCGCACCAGAAGTTCCCAAACTTCCACATCTCCATGATGATGTGGCAGGCGCCGAAGGGCACCACGGCCAGCCCCATGACCAGGTCGGCACAGGCCAGCGAGGTGATGAAGTAGTTGGTGACAGTCTGCAGGCGCTGGAAGCGGGCGATGGCCGTGATCACCAGCACGTTGCCGAAGACGATGGCCAGCACGATCACCGACATCAGGATGCCCATGCCCACCATCCACACGTCCCGCGACACCGTGGGGTCGGCGGCGCTCTGGTTGGCGCTGGCGTTGCCGCCGGGCAGCTCTGTCCCCGCCGCGGNCCGCCCCGCGCGCTGCATCCCCGCCGTGTCCCCGGCTCGCCGTGCCCCGGGCGTGCTCCTCTTCCTCACGGCGTTCTCTCGTCCCCCGCCCCAGGGTGACCCTGTGCTCTCCACCCGCTGCCGTGTCCCTGTGCCTTCTGCCCGCGGTGCACTCCCTATGTCACTAATGTCCCCACGCTCCCTGCCCGGAGGTGTCCCCACCCCACCCATGCCCCCTGTGTGCTCCCTGGGTGTCATCGGGACGCACAGCACCGGGAAAATCCCGAGGACTCTGGGGGTCCTGGCAGTGGAGAGCCCCTGGCACCCCCTTGTTGCTGGTGACAAGTTGCTTGTGACAAGATGTCACCCAGGTCCCCGTCCCTGTCAGTCCCAGCTCAGTGCTCTTGCTGCACCCCAGTTGTGGGGTGCATCCAAGTGAAGCAGCCACAGAAATCCCAGAGCTGGTCAAGGGTAGAGACACCCCTTAACTGTCCTGGGAGCACTGACCAGGCAGGGAGTGACCACTGGACACTGTGGCCAGCCATGCTGCAGCCAGGCATGTGGTCAGAGCCAGACACTATCACAAGCATTTCCCTCCAAAACAAACAAATTGGCTAAATAAGGGCCAAGGAATCCTGAAAACTTCCTTTTAGCCTGACAGGAGATAACGCTGCCTCTGGAGTTTCATTTCTGCCATCCCTCTGAAGCAGCACTGCTCTCCCAGAGACACATCTCACTGGGTGCTTTCAGAGCTGAAAGCTGTGCTTCTAAAACTGCCCTGTACCACAGAAAGGGAGAAAATTAAGAACTGTATTCACCCCAGTGCCGCCAGCAGCAGCTGCAGGTGGGTCCCTGGTTGGATGCAGCCCTGTGGCTCTCCCATGGCACAGGCAGTGCCAGACTCCTGCCTTTGTCAGCAATTAAACACTTATCAATGCTGAATCTTATTTGAAACTCACCAGCTCTTGGGCTCTGATGCATTTTGATGATTCTGCCTCATTTTTCCTGCAGTACTGGTGTGCGAAGGGCCAGGTGCCAGGGCCAGGTTCCCCAGTTTTGCTGTCTTTGCCCCACTGTCCCCACACCACAGCCCGCTGGGTGTCCATGTCATGCCCTGGCTGCGCTGGGGATATTTATAGAGAAGGGAGGAAGTTCTGTGGTTTAAACCAGAGGGGCAGATGAGGTACTGGGATCAGGAAACGAGATCAGAGGTAGTTTCAGTGGTATGAAGTGCCTGTCTTGCCCTGAACCAGCGGCTTCCCCGCTCTTCCCACACTCCACCTCTGCATCCACACACTTCAGAGGTTTAAAAATGAAGAGACAAGGAACAGAAGAGCCAGAAGTCACCCCCTCCACTGCAGACATCTGGCAAAGCAGGGACGCTGGGAGGAGCTCATGACCTGAGCTGATTACCTGGAGCTTCCCCTGCCCGTAAGATAAATAAGGTAAACGGGGCCATCACTCCCTACACACACACCCAGCTGGGACTGGGACCTGCTGGGTCCAGTTTGTGGCACCGAGGCTTTCACAGACCTCACCCCAGCAGGGCTGTGGCCCTCAGGGGCTCAGGGAACACAGCCGGCTGCAGTATCCATTCCCACCCTCTGCCCCAGGCCAGCAGCGCTCATCCCGCAGGGAAAACACAGCCAAAAGCTCCTGGAAAGCAGGGATGTGGAGGAGATGCAGTAGTGGGAGTGAGGAGCACAACCAGAAGGAAAAGCAGAAATTGTGGGAACTACACCTCATCCTGTTCCCCCTTTTTTTGTAAGAGCTGATGTGACAGCTCTAGAAAGCACTCAAGGTGTCAGGCAGTGACCAGGTGAGTTTGCTGCGCTGTTTCTGACTATTCTGACACCAAATTCCAAGCATTCCTAAGGAATTAAGTCCCCTATCCTATTAAACATAGGGATGTTCATCCTACAGAGGTTCAGCCTTGCAGGCAGCACGGGGCCCTGGCAGGAGCAGAAGCAGATTTGGGGATGTGGTGGGAAACCCCCTCTCTGAGAGAGACAAAGGTGAATTCTCTGCTTTGCAACAAGTGTTTTGCCCAAGGCATCCCTGCCTCTGGCAATCCCTCTCCAGAAGCTGCTCCAGGACTCTGTAAATCTGTGGCTCAGGGTGCAGGGATCAGCCAGCCCAGTTTACAGCTCGATATTTTGGCTTCGTTGTACTCTGTTCAAAGAAATCTCAGCCTGGGCTTTGGTTAAGAGGCTGTGCCAGAGGAAGCAGGGCAAGGCTGATTCGTGTTCCTTGATTTTCTCCCTTGATTTCCTCCCTTGATTTCCTCTTTGGCAATCTTTGCTCAGCTTTTAGGTGTGGCAGGGTGGGCACAGGGCTTGAGGTGATTTTTTGTCTTTGACTACACAGCCGTGGCCCTCAGTGAGTTGGACAAGTGACCACAGGTTCTAAAAAAGAGGAAGGAATTTGCCTGACAAAAAAAATAAATTCCATCACCCCAAGTCTCACTGGCTTTTGAGGTTTGCATGACTTTACCTGTGCTTTTGAGTAATTATTAGATTTCCATCAGGTTTGAGGCTTCGTATTGGAACAAATACACCACCAAACCTCAGAGATGTTATGAACACAGTTCAGTTTGAATTTTTTTGGAGGGGAGACCGCAAAATGCCTCCTTTTGGGTTCCTTGGACTTGCAGCGTGTCAAAACCAGACAGATCTCACTTGTTTCATGCCCTACTGGCCCTGGTGCTTTGTCATCACACTGATCTTTTCCTTTTTCATAATTGGATGTGTGCTCCCTCCTCGCTGAGTGACATTTGAAGAGCAGCCTGTGGGATCAATGAGAAAGCAGGGCTGGGAGAGAGAAATAATCACTTTTATCAGCCCAACTGACATAATTGGAATAAACAGCCGGGCTTTGGGGCATGGAAGACTTTCCTGAGGACTGTGAGGAGCTGGATGCTGGCCCTACCGTGCCTGCCCAGATGTTTATCACAAACACCCTGGAATTCAGCGGCCTGGCAAGATCAGGCTCTTGGCAAGAGCTTGGAAGTGACGATCGTCAACAAAAACAGCGTTTGGCGGCAGGGGGATTTAGGAAATTCCTTGCAGGGAAGTGGCGTGGCTGCGGGGAGGGTGTGAGGAGGCAGCAGCAGGATGCAGAGAGCCGGGAGGGATCGCTCCTCCTCCGGCTGCCGGCTCGCAGCAGCCCTGCTGCCCACCCTGAGCCGCACCCCGTGCCCCTGGCAGTGCCCTCTCAGAGGGGATTCGCTCTGCTTTCCCTCCTCTTGCTGCTGCCTTCCTCTGGGTGTGCCGGCTGTGGCTGTCGGGAGGGACGGGGGCACTTTCTGTGGGTCACCTGTGCCTTCCTCTGGGGATGTCATTGCAGCCTTCCAGTACCTGAGGGAACCTACAGGAAAATGGAGAGACACTATTTACAAGAGATTGGACAGATGGGACACAGGGAGTGGCTTCAAACTGACAGAGAGTAGATTTAGGTGGGGTATTGGGAAGAAATCCTTCCCTGTGAGGGTGGGGAGGTTGCCCAGAGAAGCTGTGGCTGTCCCTGGATCCCTGGAAGTGTCCAAGGCCAGGCTGGATGAGGCTTGGGGCACCCTGGGATAGTGGAAGGTGTCCCTGCTCATGGCTGGGGATGGAATTCAATGATCTTTAAAGTCTCTTCCAACCCAAACCATTCCATGATTCTTTAGGCTCCCTCAAGCTCCTGCTTCAGAGCAGCCTGGCAGGGTCAGGGTGCTCTGGGCAGGTTTTTGGGGGATCAGAGTGCAGCCTCCTGGCTCCTGGTTTCTTTTCCTCTCTGTCCCTCCAAGCCATGAGAGGGAGCCACCCGACTTGCAGCTCCCCGTTAATCTCTCCTCTATCCTTGTTGGGAAGAATGGTGCAATCAGAAATAGGGTTTGAGTGATAAGTGGAGGTTTTGTGTGCTCATTTCTCTCTGGAGCTCCCTGCATGGCCAGGAGGGAGCTCTGCACTGTCTCCTTGCTCCAGGAGCAGGGAGGAAAGCCCAGAGTTCCCTTTGCACTCACGTGTGTCAGGAGGGGCAGTAGAAGGGACAGGGACACTCCTGCCTCGTTGGAAGAGAGTGATGCTGCCACCTCTGCCCCCAGGGATGGTGCCCACGCTGTGCCCTGCAGGGGAAGGGGCAGTGGGGGGAGTTCTGCTCCACTCTGGGCACTGCAGGATGGTGTGAAGTGCCTGGGACAGCTCCTGCCTGACCCTGGAGCTTCCCTAAAGCTCCCACAGGTGCCACTGTCCCCACTTCATCCCACCCGAGGGTGCTGTGAAGGTGGGAATTCACAGAATCACACAGAATTACACACAGAATCACACAGAATTCACAGAATCACACAGAATTCACAGAATCCCTGGGTTGGAAGAGACCTTCAAGATCATCGAGTCCAGCCCAGCCCCAACACCTCAACTAAACCCTGGCACCCAGTGCCACATCCAGGCTTTGTTAAACACACCCAGGAATGGTGACTCCAGCACCTCCCCGGGCAGAACATTCCAGAACTTTATCACTCTTTCTGTGAAACACTTCTTCCTGATGTCCAGCCTGGATTTCCCTTGGTGCAGCTTGAGGCTGTGTGCTCTGGTTGTGTCAGTTCCTGGAGACAGAGCCCAGCCCCAGCTGAGCACAGGCACCTTTCAGGGGTCACAGAGAGTGCTGAGGTCACCCCTGAG
>VXAX01005630.1:274895-288496 GCA_013399835.1 Leptocoma aspasia | reverse complement strand
CTGATCTTTTCCTTTTTCATAATTGGATGTGTGCTCCCTCCTCGCTGAGTGACATTTGAAGAGCAGCCTGTGGGATCAATGAGAAAGCAGGGCTGGGAGAGAGAAATAATCACTTTTATCAGCCCAACTGACATAATTGGAATAAACAGCCGGGCTTTGGGGCATGGAAGACTTTCCTGAGGACTGTGAGGAGCTGGATGCTGGCCCTACCGTGCCTGCCCAGATGTTTATCACAAACACCCTGGAATTCAGCGGCCTGGCAAGATCAGGCTCTTGGCAAGAGCTTGGAAGTGACGATCGTCAACAAAAACAGCGTTTGGCGGCAGGGGGATTTAGGAAATTCCTTGCAGGGAAGTGGCGTGGCTGCGGGGAGGGTGTGAGGAGGCAGCAGCAGGATGCAGAGAGCCGGGAGGGATCGCTCCTCCTCCGGCTGCCGGCTCGCAGCAGCCCTGCTGCCCACCCTGAGCCGCACCCCGTGCCCCTGGCAGTGCCCTCTCAGAGGGGATTCGCTCTGCTTTCCCTCCTCTTGCTGCTGCCTTCCTCTGGGTGTGCCGGCTGTGGCTGTCGGGAGGGACGGGGGCACTTTCTGTGGGTCACCTGTGCCTTCCTCTGGGGATGTCATTGCAGCCTTCCAGTACCTGAGGGAACCTACAGGAAAATGGAGAGACACTATTTACAAGAGATTGGACAGATGGGACACAGGGAGTGGCTTCAAACTGACAGAGAGTAGATTTAGGTGGGGTATTGGGAAGAAATCCTTCCCTGTGAGGGTGGGGAGGTTGCCCAGAGAAGCTGTGGCTGTCCCTGGATCCCTGGAAGTGTCCAAGGCCAGGCTGGATGAGGCTTGGGGCTCCCTGGGATAGTGGAAGGTGTCCCTGCTCATGGCTGGGGATGGAATTCAATGATCTTTAAAGTCTCTTCCAACCCAAACCATTCCATGATTCTTTAGGCTCCCTCAAGCTCCTGCTTCAGAGCAGCCTGGCAGGGTCAGGGTGCTCTGGGCAGGTTTTTGGGGGATCAGAGTGCAGCCTCCTGGCTCCTGGTTTCTTTTCCTCTCTGTCCCTCCAAGCCATGAGAGGGAGCCACCCGACTTGCAGCTCCCCGTTAATCTCTCCTCTATCCTTGTTGGGAAGAATGGTGCAATCAGAAATAGGGTTTGAGTGATAAGTGGAGGTTTTGTGTGCTCATTTCTCTCTGGAGCTCCCTGCATGGCCAGGAGGGAGCTCTGCACTGTCTCCTTGCTCCAGGAGCAGGGAGGAAAGCCCAGAGTTCCCTTTGCACTCACGTGTGTCAGGAGGGGCAGTAGAAGGGACAGGGACACTCCTGCCTCGTTGGAAGAGAGTGATGCTGCCACCTCTGCCCCCAGGGATGGTGCCCACGCTGTGCCCTGCAGGGGAAGGGGCAGTGGGGGGAGTTCTGCTCCACTCTGGGCACTGCAGGATGGTGTGAAGTGCCTGGGACAGCTCCTGCCTGACCCTGGAGCTTCCCTAAAGCTCCCACAGGTGCCACTGTCCCCACTTCATCCCACCCGAGGGTGCTGTGAAGGTGGGAATTCACAGAATCACACAGAATTACACACAGAATCACACAGAATTCACAGAATCACACAGAATTCACAGAATCCCTGGGTTGGAAGAGACCTTCAAGATCATCGAGTCCAGCCCAGCCCCAACACCTCAACTAAACCCTGGCACCCAGTGCCACATCCAGGCTTTGTTAAACACACCCAGGAATGGTGACTCCAGCACCTCCCCGGGCAGAACATTCCAGAACTTTATCACTCTTTCTGTGAAACACTTCTTCCTGATGTCCAGCCTGTATTTCCCTTGGTGCAGCTTGAGGCTGTGTCCTCTGGTTGTGTCAGTTCCTGGAGACAGAGCCCAGCCCCAGCTGAGCACAGGCACCTTTCAGGGGTCACAGAGAGTGCTGAGGTCACCCCTGAGGCTCCTTTTCTCCAGGCTGAGCACCCCCAGCTCCCTCAGTGGTTCCTCACAGGGTTTGTGTTCCCTCACCAGCCTCCTCTGGACACACTCCAGTCCCTCAAGGTCCTTCCTAAACAGAAGGGAAAGGGAGCAAAGCAGAACCCCGTGCGCCAGGGCTGGGGGACGCTCTGCTCCTCCCCGTGCATCTGCAGGGTATCTGAGTGTGGCACATCCAGCTTTTAACCTCTGCAGTCCCTGCACTCGCAGGGAAGCAATTCCTGTGTTTTGGAGCAGACCGAGGGGAAAGGAAGCTGCTGGACACAAGTGATGACCTCAGTGAAAACTGAGGCACTTTGTGAGGAATGTGACACTGCTGGAGCAGCTGAGCACCAGGGGTTCATTGTCTCTGGGCCAAAGACTGAGCTGCTCAGCCATAAATCAGCATTGCTGGTGGATCCAGGTGACAGAGTGATACAACATGAGGGCAGCAGAGGAAATGGGGAGAGCAGTAACAGCCGTAGATAAAAGATGCTTATCACCACTTTTTCCTTCTCCTGGCTGTTTTTCCCACAATTGAACACAGTTTTCACAAGCAGAGGAGATTGCTGTCTCCAGCCCACACCTCCCTCTTGGCTTGTCCCTGCCAGTGACCCCTGAGCCCGTGGTGCCAGCAGTGTTCCCTTGTGCTGTCCCCAGATCTGGTTTCCTCACAGGCTGTGAGGCTGCAGAAGGGGAATTTGCCACACATGGGGGGTTTTGGAGGGGCTTCTGCTCCATCACCCCCACCCAGCAGCTCGGAGGGGACACCAGCCAGGTGCAGTGGGGCCACCTTAATGCAGCCATAAACTCCCAGGAGCCTGGGCTGGAGCTGTGCACTCATGGTGTGAGGCCAAGACTGAGTCCAAGACAAATGCACCAAATTTTGGCTGAATTGAAGGTGCCCTCTGATTTAAAACCTTTTCTGATTTAAAACATTTTGTCCCAGGGTCCTGAGCTGCTCAGACAATTCTCAGTGTCACTAAGCAGGAGGCAAATGAGGTGGCACCTCCACCGGTGTAAAGCTCCGACTCCCATAAATAATGGTCATGGATTCAGGAGATATTCCATGAAAACAACACAGGGAGCCCTGCCCTCTCCACCTCTCCATCCAGGAGGTCTGCTGTGCCCCCAAGGTGAGTGCTGGAGCTGAGGACACAGGTCTCTGTATGCAGGGAGGACAGGCTTCCACCTCACTCCTAATTTTAGAAGGCGGCTCCACGAGCTGATAGGAAAAGGAACTCCGTGTGCTGGAATATGTGCAGAGTCCAAGAGGAAATTTGGTTTTTCCTGAGAGCTTTCTTATCAAATCTTCCTCGTTTCAAACCCAAAATAGCTGAGTGGCTGCTGAGCTTTGCCTCAGCTCTAAGGGGAGGGATTGAGGGTGGGATGGCCACGGTGGGTGCTGCAGGGATGTTCTTCATCTGGGGCAAACCCCAGAGGCTTTAATTTGGCTTAATCACCTTTTCCTCCTGGATCCCATGGACCTTTGCAGTCATTGTGCCCATGATTTTCTGTTTCCCCTCAATGAAACACAATCGACAATTCCTTATTTCTCCAGGCATATTAAGAGGACATTCACTGGTATCTGTTTGTTCTTTTGGAGCAATTCCACAAGATATTCCTAAGAAGTTTGGGTTTCTCTGTGGTTACAGCAAAAAGGGTCCTATCCTTTCCCTAAAAACCTTGCTGGAAAAATGAAATAACAATTCAAAAGTGGCTTAGGTTAACTGCTGGAACTCTTTGTAAAGCCTCAGCCTGGCTGTACCATCAGCCATCCCGTTTTACACAGACCCTGGACAGTTCCAGTGGGAATTGTCACGGGGATTTTGCTCTGAGCATGGAAGTGAATGGATGCCCTAAAAGAAAGTCACTGAGTTCTGCAGGATTTGGGGATCCTTTAAAAATGGCCAGGCTTGAGAAAAACCATCACACTGAGAATCCTGGACGAAACCATCCCCAGAGCACGCAAACACAGATGTTTAATTGGCTGCCATCAACTAATTTGCTTAATTGGGGGCCGAGTCTGGTCGCAAGAAGGGCGGGAAGCACGAAGGCATCCGGGTGAGGTGAACACCAGGCAGAATTCCCTCTCGGCTTTCGCACCGCTCTCAGCATGGCCACGTGGAATAATTCCCTTGCTCCGGGGGAATTCCGCAGCCCGTTCCCAGCTCGTCTCGCACATCCCACCTTTTATATTCCATTCTCATTTTCTCAGTCATGAACTCGCGCTGAAGGCAGAGCAGCCCCTGGAAGCGAAAAGCACCACCCTGTGAGGAATTTTGAAGGAATTAGAGATGCGACTTCTGAGTTGCTTTAGATGATGCGATTTATTTTTCTTATCTTCTACACAGTCAGGAAGGGTGAGTTCTGCTCACATCTTCACCACATGGTTCAGAAGGTCACAAGAACCCCTAGTTACAGGACTTTTAAAGGATTTATTAACTAATAAAACACTGCTAACAAGGATATCCATGCTTTTGACACAATCTTTAAATATTTCGTCCTATGGACTCATGCTACAATGTAAGCTTTCTTAGCTAATCATGGTATGACACACAAACCTACAGTACTGTACTCTAAAACTCTAAATTTTCTTCTACTTAGCTTGACGTGTCTCTGCTTTAAACTATAAATCCACATTCTCGCTTTAGCACCTAAGTTTGGAAGCTTTTTCTAAGGTCTCAGATCAAATTCTGTGTTTAATTCCAGGCTTTGGTTTACAGGCTCAGAGTTCTGAGAGTTCTCTGCATTTCGGATTCCAACACCACCCGGGCTCTTTCCCCACCTCAGCCCATCTGGAATGTCAGACAAACCCTGTTTAAGTCCCTAAACAAACCCTGTTTAAATCCTTAAGCAAGCCCTGTTTAAGTCTTTAAACAATGCCAGTAATTGCTTTTAGATGGGCTATTGTGTGCGGCACCCACCTCGGAGATGGTATCTGGGAACGGGGCTTTGTGTGGTACCGGGATTTAATAGCACGGCCGATTACATCTCTGACGAGTGTTTTTTATTTGCTGCACGATGGTAATTGGGTGATTTTAATCTGGGGTTGATTTTATTTTAATTTTTCTGCATGTTGCCAGCCCTGAGGGAAATGGTGTAGGGCTGTCTCGTGCTAAAATTAGCCCTGGCAAGCTCAAATTGGCCCCTTCCGCCAGCTCCCGGCAGAATATTTGGGATAAAAAATGGCTCCAAGCCTGACCAGAGAACCTGCAATTCCCACCTCTCCTACTCGCACTATTAACCTTTTCCATGGAGGCACAGACTCAGCGTTTTTGGAACTTTGTATCCTCCAGGATTCCTCCCCGTTCTCCAGAGAACAGTTCACCAAAAAGTATCAAAGACTCAGCTTTTTGCCTTAAAAAACCCACCCTTGTACCTGTGTGAAGACTTTTTGGTTGCATCCCTGCAAAAGAGAAATTCTCCAGGAGCCAACCCTTGTGCCTGCAGTTTTCTCTCAGAGTCACCTGTGTCCATCTCTGAGTGCAAGAAATCCCTGAGAGAAGTTTTCTCCACTTACTTTTCCAGTTCTAGGAATATTTTTCCCCCTCAAAAAATATCTCTTGGCTTTCCTCCTGCAGCTGAGCTGTTCCCCAGGGCAGGGCAGAAGGCCAGGCCAGGTAAATCAAGATAATAATGAAGATTTGAATGCTTGAGGTGAGCACAACAGCATGCTGGCTCCCTGCCTTCTCCCCAGAATAAAAGAAATTTGTGCAACCTTCTTGCTGTGCCTGNAAAATATATAATATTTATATTGAGCTCTGCCCAGCCATTGATTCCCCACCTCAAAGGTCAAAGCCATTTGGTTTCATAATCACTTATGTAACCCTCTGGTGGAAGTGGGAAGTTGGGAAAGGCGTCCTGGAGGAGCAGGTGGAGCAAGGAGGGAGATGCTGCATTGTCCAAATGCAGGGCTGGATGGAAATGTGGATCTGGGGTGGGATTTTAGGAGGGGAAAAGGCAGAAATGCCACTGAAATCTCATGGGGTGGAATTCCTCCCTCCAGGCCGCTGCAGTTTTATCCATGGGAGTTCTGGCTTCTCTCCTGAGATTCCCATTCTCCTGAAAATCACTCTGAGCTCTTCTCCCCACCACTGCCAGGTCCCTCAGAGTCAGGGGCTGGGGGCTCTAGAAAGCTCACCCCTGTGCCTGCAGCTCTGCTGCCCAGCCAGAGAGCAGCAGGCATGAATTTCACAGAATTGCACAGGATTTTGGGGGATTTTACAAATGCAGATTCAAACAATTTGACTTCATCCTCCAAATCAACCAGCGCTGGGCCGGGGCCTGTGTGGTTTGTGCAGGGAGAGCAGAGAGCTGCAGGGCTGGCCTTGTCCCACCTCCTTTGCTCCATCTGCTTCCCACAGGAGCACTTTTATGGCAGTTTTTAACCTCCTGAGCCTCCCATTCTCCCTGCTGTCCCTGTTTTTGATGAATTCCCAGTTCCAGTTCCCCTTCCCATTGAGTTGTCCCAGTTCCATTTGGGTTTGAGCAGCGGGATGTGTGAGCTCTGTGGGGCTGTGTGCATCCCTGAGCATTCCAGTGGCCCCATTCTTGCAGGATTAACCAGGAGAATGTGGGGACAGGACCCTGGGGACTTCCCAGGCCACTCAAGGCAGGTTTTTGTCTCTTCACCAGCTGTTGCTTTGGTTCTCAAGGCTCAGGCGTGGCCCAGCAGCAGCACCTCCATCCCTGGGCTGACAGTACAGGGACAGGAAATAGGAATTTTTGTCTGTCACCTGTTTATAAATCCCTTGTTTCTCGAGGAAACAAGGACAGATCCTTGGTTTTGTCTCTTAAACTGCTCTTGCAGTGCTGAAAGAAAGAGATTGAGGAGATCACAACAACACAAGGTCCCCGTTAGGGCTGGGGACACATCTTGTGGGTGGCACTCAGCTCGGCCTAAGGCAGGGCAGGAGCTGTCCCCACCAAGAATTGATGGGAGCACCAGGCTTTGTCCCACAAAAACAAGAGGTGACTGTGGGGAGGGAACTCTTGTCCCTGTCATCTGAGAGCACCTCACTCCTTTAGTTTCCACAACATCTTAAATTGCTTCCTGAGGGCCTGGCTGAGGTGAAAAGGCCGGGATTTCACAGGCACAGGGAGCTGTGGGACAGATCCAGTGTCTGATGTCAGGCAGTGCATCCCAGACTTTTCATCTGGAAAAGAGCCTTGTCCCTGTCCAGACTGAGTGTTCCAGGGTGGCTGTAGCTGATAGAGCCTGGTAAGAAACATTTTGTAGGAAGGCCTGCATTTCCTTTCCCTGGAAATCTCAGCTCATTCCTATTGCATGACTTAAGGCAGCTGCCGAGTTCAAGTGGGTGCAGTTTTAAAAGGGAAAATCCTGCTCCAAGCCCAAAATAAATAATTATGGATACAGCCACATGAAAAGTAATTATAAGGCTTTAAATAAGCTTAACTAAAATAAACAGCACCCCTCTCCTTTACCTGCTGGCAGCTTGAGTCCAGCTTTCCCAGCCATGGATGTGGATGGGTTCTTGGAGCAGGTGAAGGAGCTGGGAGTGGCTGCATCTCTCTGGAATCTGGTGCCAAGAGTAACAATCTCCTCCTGCAGAGCAGGAGTGGGACCAGGAGGTTGTGACCAGCACTGTCACCACCAGCCAAGTCATCCATGCTTTCCTTTCCCGCAAAGATTTAAAGCTCATTTATTACCCAGTCCTCACAGTCTGGGTTATTGTTGTCGTGATAAATGAAGTCAGCAGCTTTTGTGGGAGACGTGGGAGACCCCAGTTCACAGGAATTTCGCTCTGGGGGGAGGAATTCCAGTGTCTGGCCCAGTCCTGACAGACCCAGCCCTCACTGTTTGATGTTTCTCTGGAGATAAAATCTTTCCAAGTTTGTGCAGAGCCTGGAGCTGAGGGATTCAAATCCTGTCAGTGCCACAAGGGAGGGCAAGAAACAAAACCTTCCTGCCTGGAGCCCTCTGTGAGACACCATCAAAATGGGGCTGGAACTTGGTTATGAGCCCTCCAACAACCACGGGGAACTGCTCTGGAGGGCAGGAGGGATCTGTGATCCATGCCACGTGCACCTGGGTGTCCCTTTCACAGGAAATGTTCCTTTAATCCCCGGATTCCTGCTCCTGAGCCACCAGCAGTGAAATCAGAGATGTTGTGGATGCACAGCCAGGGAGCTGGGAGAGCCACAGGGCAGGGAAAGGCCTGGAAGGCACTGCTGCCATCCTTCCTGCAGCAGAGGAACAGGGAAAATCCTGGGGTTCTCTCTTCTAGGCAGGGGATTCCTGAATGTTCTGCACTTTCCTGATTCATTCATCCACTTTTGCACATTTTAATTCCTTAATGTCAGCAAATCTGTGCCTGCCTGCACCCAAATTCACAAACCACAACTTTGCACCTGGTCCCTGGTCCTCTCTTTGCTCCAGGCTCAGAATAGTTGGGAGATATTGATTAAAACCCCTTTTGTTCCTGTAGTTCAGGAGAGCAGAGTACTAAAAAGAGAAACCCAAAGGGCCTTTCCTGGAAGGAGACACAAGATCTAAGAAAATCAGGAATCCACCTAAGGGTGAACATTTGTTTTATTATTGTAGAGCTGCAGGGACTGGATCTGAGGGCACAAATGGGATGCGTGAGGGTGTTGAGCAGCACAGGCTGGAGGAGCTGCTGTGCCTGGTAATGAACCTCCTCTCTTCCCCAGGGAAAACCTCTGTGCCTGGACATGACTCAGAATGCTGGTGGGAAGGAAAATTTGAATGCACTGCTGAAGATTTTTTTTATTATCCGTACAGTGCTGCAGGAGAGAAGGGAAAATTTGCCTTAGAATGGACCAGAGGCTGCACTGAGTCCCTGTTAGAGCTTTGCTGACAACAGGCTCTGAAATATTGTAATTAATTTTAAACCATGCTAATGAGGTAGAAAAAACAAAAGGGAAAGAAATGAAATGGTTGCTGCAAAAATGTTTTCACCTGCTTCCAAGAGAGGAGCAGCTCTTTCCTTATTGTTGTGGAAGGAATTTTTCCCTCTCAGATTAAAGGTTCATTTTCCAGCACACTGGAATGGGATGTGTGAGCTCACAGAGAGGGAATTGTGAGGATAAACGTTCCCATGGATGCAGGCAGAGGAAAAGGTGGAATGAGAGCGAAGAGGTAATGTGCAATTAGAGGGAATTTTTGCAATATTGACAAGCCAGCGCTGTCTGATAATTAATTTATCAGTGCTCAGGCAGCACCTAGAATTACAGGATATTCAAACTTCTGTTTGCCTGCTCCAAAGCTCCTGTTCTTGGTATTCCATGGGGATGAACCTTGTGTTCCCCTGCCTGGGAAAGGTGATTCCTCTCAGCTCCTGTTACAGCTTCCTGTCAGGCAGCAGCAGAAGAAGCCTTTCCAGTCTCCAAGGGATCCCTCAAATCCCCCATCCCAGAGGGGCTGGGCTTGGCTCTGTGCTCAGGACAGTCCTGTGGGGTAGAAATCCAAGTCTTGTCTTTTCTTCTGATCAGCCTTCAGTCGGAAAGAAAAAGGAGAGTTCCAGAAAACACCTCCCAGCAGAAAGAAGGGACAGAAAGAAAGATGTCAGGGAGGTTTTTATACAGCTGACCAAACTTTTACCTCCATGGACAGTGTGGAAACTTTCCCCAGGTGTTCTGCACACCTGGAACAGGAGGGAAAGTCTTTTTTTTTTTCTGTGGAATATCCTCATCCTCTTGGATTTCCATCCTGCACCCCATCCTCAAGGCATAGAACACACACCCTGAGGAATGATTGGGCCATCAGCTGGCAGAGCTCCGAGCAGGGAATTGTCTTCATATCTGACCATGTAGGGAATGAAGGCCGAGAGTCCCAAAGTGTTTTAATAGGAAAACAACACAAAATCCATATCCTGCATCCAGGGAAGGGAAATCCTCGTCCTGCAGCCAGGGAAAGTTTGCATTTGTGAGCACTGGGAAGAGCTCAGGGCTGCTCAGTGCACTGAGAAGTTGCTCCTTATATTTTAAATCCTACAATATTTCGGAGTTAGAGCTCAGAGGACTCCTGGAAATCCTAACTGGGATCTGAATTTACAGGTAATGAGGAAAATCATGCATTAAAAAATGTGTGGAAAGAACCTTTTGGATGTGTCTCTGCTTTTCCTAAGGAGACAAAGCACTTAATAGAAAAGACAAACAAAACTCCATTATGACAGGGGTGATATCTCTTCCTGTTTGCCACAAGAAAAGCAAAATCAATGGGTTTCTAAGGGCCAGGAGGAATATTTCATAATCTGAAAGGTAAATCCATAAAAAATGGGGATTTCTGACTTTAAACACAAAATTTAAACCGTAGCACTAAGATAAATCTAAATGGAAAAATTAGTTTTGTTTTCTATATAAAGGCAAGATTTAGAAGGCATTTACTGATTCCTGGTTATGATAAGACTGACAAATACATAAAGATTTTTAGTGCTGACCTCCTCTGTCCAAAACTTAATTTAAAGGAGATGGAAACAACTCTGTGGAAAAAAAAAAAAAACCACAGGAAAAAAATACTTTCCCTCCTATTCCAGGTGTGCAGAACACCTGGGGAAAGTTTCCACACTGTCCATGGAGGTAAAAGTTTGGTCAGCTGTATAAAAACCTCCCTGACATCTTTCTTTCTGTCCCTTCTTTCTGCTGGGAGGTGTTTTCTGGAACTCTCCTTTTTCTTTCCGACTGAGGGCTGATCAGAAGAAGAGAAGACAAGACTTGATAACGTTTCAGATGATTAAAAAATTAATTAAAATGTCAGTCCAGCGTCAAGGACCTTTACACATCATATTCCTGCTTTTCCAGACTCAGGAAGGTGGCAATGGGGATCAGGGTTATTAAAGCTGAAACCACAAGGAGCTTCTGGAAGTTTTCCCCTCTCTCATTTGGTGGTGCCATCTGGGAATATGAATGGAATTAGGAACTCCTCATGCAGGATGGATGTTCCACTGATGTTACAGGACATCAGCCATGCTTTATTCCCCTTTTTCCACGTCTCCTCGATCCTGAACATCTTAAATTCATCTGGAGACGCTCGGAACGTGCGGGAAACTCCGGGATTTGTACAGCACGTTTGGCCAAGACCCTGGACAGCATCAGCCTCATCCCAGGGTTTTTGTGAGTTTCCCAGCCTGGTGCAGAAAGGCTGAAGAGTTTTTCTGACGTAAACAGAGCCTCTCGCCACGGAAAGAAAACCAAAGGGAATTTCTGGCACAATCCAGAGTGAGACATAATTTTGTGATGACCTCTCCCAGCTCCATCCCTTTGCTTGGCACCAGGTTCAGTGTCTGACACATGAATTTAAATTTCTATCCATCTACAGGGCTTAGAAGACCAAAAAACCCTCAAGGTCCTGGTCCTCGCTGCTCCCTGCAGAAGCAGAGGAACAGAATTAATACAATTTTTAATCCAAGAGAAGAGGAAATATGGGAAAGTTATGCCCAGGGACATGCAGGAAATCAGTAGCAGAGTAATTCCCATTTCCCAGATTCTCTCTGTGTGCTCTGGAAGGTTTTCTCCCACTGCCACAGGACCTGGAGCAGTGAGGAAATTCCATCCCACTCCAACCTCTTCCAGCAGCAGCTCTGCCCTGTTGGTTCACTTGGTTTCCCAGGAAATAAAACTCTGGAATTCAGCAGCAGCCTGGCAGCAGTTGCCCTTTAATGACAAGCAGAGCTCCCTCAGCAGCACACAAGAGCTTTGCTGGGGTTTCCATTTATTTTCTCCAATTTCATCCAGAGTGAAGCCAACTGGATGGGACAGGAAGGATCTGCTGGCACCCTGGAGTCATCCTAAAGGAAGCAGCAGCAGGAGAGTTATTAGGAGCAGTTGCTGCAAACAGCTTCAGGGAATTTGTCTCCCCTAAAGAGTTCTGGTGTCAGAGGGAGGATGGGGAAAGCCTCAGCAAAGAGGGGTTTGTTTGTCTTGGAAGAACCTCGGGGAATCACAGGGAAAGTTGGAAGCGAGTGGTGGAAATGACCCCATCCAGCTTTTTGCATGATCCCTGTGGAAGCTGTCACTCCTCCAGCTTCCCTGGATCTCTCTGGACAAAGCCTGAAATGCAAAGGCCTGGCTCCATCCCTGTTACATTAATCAGAGCATCCAGTGTGTTTCTTGCTGAAAAAATGATGGAATTCCACCAAAACCAGAGCACAGTCAGGCACAGGGATGCAGCTCTAATGTTTATCCATGTCTTTTGTACACTCACTTGGACTTGTTCTGACAGGGACAACTAAATTGTCTTAACAAGTTCTTTAAGTGCTCCCAAACCTTCAGAAGGTCAGAAATGTGCATCAGACCTGGTCTGGAAGCAGGAAACATCACAGAGGGACTTGAGAAAGTTTGCACAACTTTGGGATATGGGGTTTGGAACACCTAACCCTCATCCACAGTGTGAAATCTGTTCTTCATGGGGTTCCTGTTGGCTTGACCTTTTCTAGGGAGCTTTTCCTGCCAGGAGCCATCACAGTTTGTACCCAGGAGAGCCCAAATCCAGCCCTGGAATGTCCCTGGAGGTCTCTGCAGCTCCAGGCGAGCTCTGACACCTCGCTGAGCCCCAGCCCAGCCTTATCAGCCTCTTAACCCAGATGACTCAAAGGAAATACCAGCAGCCTTTGAAGCTCTGGACCAGGCAGGGAAGCACTGCCAGCTCGGCACTGCTCCAACCCTGGCAGGAAAAGAGCAGGAGCACAGCTCCATGCCCAGGGTAAAGCTTTTCCAGGCATTATCCCGGGCATTTGTGTTTGTTTGCTGCTCTCACAGCAGGCCAGCAGGATCTGGCTGTGTTTTCTGGGATTCCAGGTTTTTCCACAGCCTGCTGACGTCAGGAATCCATCATGGCATGGGCTGATCCCACAGGGAAACCTCCAGCAATTCATCATCCTGGCCTCCTGCCTTATCAACACCCTGCCCAGGTGGGAAAGCTGGGTCAGGGGAAAGGTTGGGAGAGGATTGCTGAGGAGTGGGGTCACTGCTGGAACAGCAGCAGAACACTTCCCTGCCACGTTCCCACTTGTGTGCCTGTGGATTTGGAAAAGTCAGGAAGAAATTCCTTCATATCTTGAAATTCCTTCACATCTGTAGATCCTGGAGACCAAGTAATGTAGTGATGAAGCAGAATTTTTAAAACATGTTTTTTAATTTCAAATGGGTTTGGGCAATATCCAGTGGGTTTTGGCATTAAAAGGAGAATGAACAGAAAGTCCATGCAAATAAAATTCATCCTGGCAGAGTTTTTGGGATTAGTTCTGAATTAGAACTCATTAATTAGAATTAGAATATGACATTTGTGCCTGTTGGCATTAAATGATGCCAAGGCCATGTCACCACGTGTGTGCTGTCAGCCATAGGTGACACACTCAGGCTGATATTCACGACCAGACCTGGACACCCACACCACAAACATCTGGATTCACAGCCCAAACCTGCAAATTCACATCATTTCCTGGGTGTTTCTCCACTATCCACAGGCTCAGCATCACCAGCACTGCAACCCCCCTGGAAGTGGAGGCCTGGAACAGTCCCGCTGCTCTCTTCCCCCACTCCTGAGCCTTCAGCCTCTCTGTCACCAGCTCAATCCATATTTCTTGGGGCTCCTTCAGGCACTGAAGGTCACAATTGTGTCACCCCAAAGCTTCTCCTCTCCAGGCTGAACAATCCCAGCTC
>VXAX01005630.1:227903-274873 GCA_013399835.1 Leptocoma aspasia | reverse complement strand
CAGAATAAAATAAAATAAAATAAAATAAAATAAAATAAAATAAAATAAAATAAAATAAAATAAAATAAAATAAAATAAAAGGCATTGTCAACACTGAACCAAGATAGAAATTGCAGACATTTTATTATTGCAGTGCCCTGAGTGTCAGTGCAGAGGGCAAATCCACATTTCCTCACTATTCACTGACATCCTGCTCCTGCTGTGGGTTCCATGAGGTATTTACTGGGTCCATCAGTACCAAAGTTCATCTCCAAGCAAAACCTCCATCCCTAGAGGATCAGGAACCTCCTGTAGTGCTGGAGCTGCAGTGTGAAGGGCGTGAACAATGTCAGCACCTCCATGGCAGCAGCAGCACCCCCTTGTTTGCAGCTCCTCGGTGCTGAATGAGCTGGGAAAAAACCTCTCACAGGGCTCTTTGTTCCCAGGGAAGATTCTTGTTTTTATTAGAACATCTTGGACAGAATCTTGTCTTGCTTACATTGATAAAAATCCTGTTCTGCTACTCCAGACAGCTGAAGGATTTCAGACACATCCTGGTGTGGCCCTGAGCAGAGACTGTCCCTGTGCTCCAGGGGACTCCTGGGGAAGTGCATAAACAGCAGCTGGAATCCACAGTTTGGATAAAATATTGTAGGCAAGCATCACATGTCAGACCATTCCCATGAACAGATGATGACAAGATTAGGCAGAGCTGTTCCACTTCATTTTGTGTTTCTCTTGCTCCTGAAACTCTGTTTTGGCTGGGGAAGCAGGACAGAAAAGGAGAGGGGATTCCAAGCCCAAAATAACCGAGCAGCCACATTTTCAGGTTCTGGCCAGGGGCCAGGATTGGTAAAGTAGGTTCATCACTGTGGCTTCAATTCATTTTTAGAGAAGGGACAGAGGCAAAGCAACTGAATGTTTGTGTGGATCTCATAGATGAGTGTTGCTGTCACCACTTTTGTCTTCTCCTGAGGGAAACCAGGTGAAAATTGAGGAATAAATCAGAGCTCAACACAGGCTGAGTCTTCCCCTGAACTTCACTGCATGTTCAGGGATGCTGGGACACTCAGGAATTCAGAGGCCAGCTGCAGCCCATGTGGAATTCTGACCCTTGTCTCTGGGAGCTGTAGGATCAGGACCAGGGACCCCCTGAGCTGCTGTGCTGTGTCCTGTAATTGTGGCACAGGTGGGACATGGTGAGTGACACCCTCACAAAGGACTGTCACACACCTAAAGTAACTTCTGGATAAGGACAAGCTAAAAAAAGACAACAGTTTCATGAAATAAATGCAATTTGGGGGTGTTTGATCAGGTTAGAGACCCTACAGCCTCCCACTGCACATCCCAGAAGTGTCACAGATCCATGCTGGCAGCTTTAGTTTATTCCCTGAGGAATGGGGGGACATTTACCCTGGGGAGCTCTCTGTTTTTCATTTTCCATCATTCAACACCATGGTTTGTGCTCTGGGTGGTTCAGGACACAGCCGGCTCCCCCTCAAGCTCCAATGACCCCACCACCATCTTTTCCTGGACAAAATTCCCAGGGATCCCTCTCCACACTGTGAAAGAACAGAGCTGACGTCGTGCTGAGGACACAGAATTCAGGGCAAAAATAGCAGAGTGAAATTTCAGCGTTTATTTTTCTTTTCAGGACCGAGTGCCAGCAGATGGGGGCATGTGGCTCTGGAGCAGATCCACACAATGATGGGAACAGAGCAGCTGGACACAGAGTGCAGCCAGCAGTGCTGCTGGTGCCCACAGCAGAGCTGGAAATCAGTCCCTCGATGACTCCAGCAAGGCCTTTCCAGGAACAGAGCTTCCAGCACTGCTCCAGTACCAGGAAGGAGCAAGGAGGAGAAAGGAGGGAATAAGGAATTGGGGATAACCATGGTTTTCAGAGTGAGGATTTCTGAGGTGAGGCCAAAGATGGATCCATGTAGAACTTGGCTGAGTGCAGGGCAGCATCTGTGCCCACACCTGCAGCAAATCTGGGCTGTTCCTCACCTGATCAGCTCCTTCTGGAAGGGAAATGTGGATAACACAGTGTCACCCTCCTGCAGCAAATCTGGGCTGTTCCTCCCCTGATCAGCCTCTCCTGCCAGGGAAATGTGGATAACGAGCTCCAGCTGAGGTGGGCACTGAGCAAAGCCCCACTGACTCCTGAGGGGATGGGGTACAAAGCCAGCACTGCCCCACAGGCCTGGCAGTGCTCAAGGAGTTCCTCACCCTCCAGGGAGCTGCTGCAGGAATCATGGCCCTGCTCTCCTGCTGAATTAAAGATACAGTTGTGCCTCTGTACCACTGAATTTAGGACAAGAGGGAGGAGCAGGCCACANCACAGCCCAAACCTGCAAATTCCCATCATTTCCTGGGTGTTTCTCCACTATCCACAGGCTCAGCATCACCAGCACTGCAACCCCCCTGGAAGTGGAGGCCTGGAACAGTCCCGCTGCTCTCTTCCCCCACTCCTGAGCCTTCAGCCTCTCTGTCACCAGCTCAATCCATATTTCTTGGGGCTCCTTCAGGCACTGAAGGTCACAATTGTGTCACCCCAAAGCTTCTCCTCTCCAGGCTGAACAATCCCAGCTCTCCCAGCAGAGCTGCTCCATCCCTCTGCTCAGCTTGAACTTGCTCCAATCCAGGAAGCCACGGCAGAGGATTTCATCAGACCACGAGCAGCTCACAAGTGATGTTTTCACCATCAGCCATGATGTTCTGGACAGACAAGATTTGCCTAACTAGACCTCTCTCAACCCAGAGAATAAAATNTCCAGGGGACTCCTGGGGAAGTGCATAAACAGCAGCTGGAATCCACAGTTTGGATAAAATATTGTAGGCAAGCATCACATGTCAGACCATTCCCATGAACAGATGATGACAAGATTAGGCAGAGCTGTTCCACTTCATTTTGTGTTTCTCTTGCTCCTGAAACTCTGTTTTGGCTGGGGAAGCAGGACAGAAAAGGAGAGGGGATTCCAAGCCCAAAATAACCGAGCAGCCACATTTTCAGGTTCTGGCCAGGGGCCAGGATTGGTAAAGTAGGTTCATCACTGTGGCTTCAATTCATTTTTAGAGAAGGGACAGAGGCAAAGCAACTGAATGTTTGTGTGGATCTCATAGATGAGTGTTGCTGTCACCACTTTTGTCTTCTCCTGAGGGAAACCAGGTGAAAATTGAGGAATAAATCAGAGCTCAACACAGGCTGAGTCTTCCCCTGAACTTCACTGCATGTTCAGGGATGCTGGGACACTCAGGAATTCAGAGGCCAGCTGCAGCCCATGTGGAATTCTGACCCTTGTCTCTGGGAGCTGTAGGATCAGGACCAGGGACCCCCTGAGCTGCTGTGCTGTGTCCTGTAATTGTGGCACAGGTGGGACATGGTGAGTGACACCCTCACAAAGGACTGTCACACACCTAAAGTAACTTCTGGATAAGGACAAGCTAAAAAAAGACAACAGTTTCATGAAATAAATGCAATTTGGGGGTGTTTGATCAGGTTAGAGACCCTACAGCCTCCCACTGCACATCCCAGAAGTGTCACAGATCCATGCTGGCAGCTTTAGTTTATTCCCTGAGGAATGGGGGGACATTTACCCTGGGGAGCTCTCTGTTTTTCATTTTCCATCATTCAACACCATGGTTTGTGCTCTGGGTGGTTCAGGACACAGCCGGCTCCCCCTCAAGCTCCAATGACCCCACCACCATCTTTTCCTGGACAAAATTCCCAGGGATCCCTCTCCACACTGTGAAAGAACAGAGCTGACGCCGTGCTGAGGACACAGAATTCAGGGCAAAAATAGCAGAGTGAAATTTCAGCGTTTATTTTTCTTTTCAGGACCGAGTGCCAGCAGATGGGGGCATGTGGCTCTGGAGCAGATCCACACAATGATGGGAACAGAGCAGCTGGACACAGAGTGCAGCCAGCAGTGCTGCTGGTGCCCACAGCAGAGCTGGAAATCAGTCCCTCGATGACTCCAGCAAGGCCTTTCCAGGAACAGAGCTTCCAGCACTGCTCCAGTACCAGGAAGGAGCAAGGAGGAGAAAGGAGGGAATAAGGAATTGGGGATAACCATGGTTTTCAGAGTGAGGATTTCTGAGGTGAGGCCAAAGATGGATCCATGTAGAACTTGGCTGAGTGCAGGGCAGCATCTGTGCCCACACCTGCAGCAAATCTGGGCTGTTCCTCACCTGATCAGCTCCTTCTGGAAGGGAAATGTGGATAACACAGTGTCACACTCCTGCAGCAAATCTGGGCTGTTCCTCCCCTGATCAGCCTCTCCTGCCAGGGAAATGTGGATAACGAGCTCCAGCTGAGGTGGGCACTGAGCAAAGCCCCACTGACTCCTGAGGGGATGGGGTACAAAGCCAGCACTGCCCCACAGGCCTGGCAGTGCTCAAGGAGTTCCTCACCCTCCAGGGAGCTGCTGCAGGAATCATGGCCCTGCTCTCCTGCTGAATTAAAGATACAGTTGTGCCTCTGTACCACTGAATTTAGGACAAGAGGGAGGAGCAGGCCACATCTCCTGCCTGGAAGTGCCATTCCTGTGACACCAGGACAGGGACACTGGGGTTTTTCCGAGGGAAAGCCCATGGAATTCCGTGGTTTGGGCGGGAGGTGCTGTTGGAAGATCAGCTGCACAGATATCCTGCTTCCTGCAGGCCTCTTTGCCCTGTGAGGTGTTTGGGAAGGGCTGGAGGTTTATTTTGGGCCGTCCAGATGGGACACACCAAGGGGACAGAGAGATCCAGGCCACCACAACCTGTCATTTATCAAGGGCCGAGCTCTCCACCCCGTGCAGGGACAAACCATGCCCTGCTGGAGGGTGACATGGCACAGGGACACGGGCACAGGTGGGGCATGGAGTGCCAAGAACTTTTTTAGCCCCCAGGATGTTGAGCAGACATTTGGCACTCACTGGTGATTTCCCCCAGGCAGAGGCTCATTTTTGAATGAGTGACCCCCAAACCCTTTTATTTTTAATGCTTTTTTTTCTGCTAAGGCAAATTACTTTCTCCTGAAGCCTTTGTAGCTCCTTATCTGTGCTATTGCATCAGTGCCACATTAAAAGGGATGTTATTGTCCCTCTCTCCCAGTCTTCTTTTCTCTTCCTCCATCTCATTTGTTACCTGTGAGATCTGTGACACGTTTACACCCCAAATTAGGCCTTTTCTGTTCAAAACCTGTTTAAAATTTTACAACGTTATGGCACAAATCAGTGAAATCAACAAAAAATTTAAATTCTGAGGCTACAAGAAAGTTACTCTGCATTAAAAATGAGAATAAGACCAGAAAAGCAGCTTGAGGAATGATAGTTGAAGGCAAAATGAGAATATGAACAGAAAAGCAGCTTGAGGAACTACAGCTGAAGGTCGGAGGAAAGTCCACATCCACCACAGGGTCAGTGATTTTTTTCTGCTTTTGTCCTGGCTGATTGGAAACCTTTCACCTTTCCAAAGCAATTGTGCAGCTCCCAAATGAGTCAACAACACCAAATCTGGGAAAAACAGCCAAAAGTTAAGTAATACTAATTGCCTCTTGCTGTGGCTTGTGATGAGCAGAGCAGAGTTCACCAGAGTGTGGTGGGAATTGTCCCTGGGTAATTGTCCAAGCCCTGTGCCTGCCCCACACACCTTCCCCAGGGAGCTTCTCTCCTCACTGCTGAGTTGTATTCCCAATTCCCAGCATTGGGAAATTCACATTATTGTGTAAATCAGTCCTACAGTGACACCTCTGTGTGTGACTCTTCTCTGTCAACCTTTAGCACTGCTCCCAGGTGACCACAGGAATTCAAACATCCCACAGGCAGCTGGATTCAGCAGGCTGGGGAGGAATTTCCAGTCAGGAAAGCTTCCTGCTTCAAGATCTCAAAATAATACAAGAAATCTTTCAGAATCCCAGAGGGAAAAGATCTCCAGGATCATCCAGTCCAATCTGTGACTGATCCCCCATCTTGTCACCAGCCCAGAGCACTGAGTGCCACCTCCAGTTTTCCTTGGACACAAAGATGCGTGACACAGCAAGGAAAACCAGGATGGGCTGAATTTTCAGGGAATTTTCCTGCCAGTGTGGTTTGAGACAGTGGGAACCCTTGGCAAACTTCAGGAGCAAGCCCAGATTTTCAGAGCAGTCCTGTGTTCATCAGGGATGGAAGCAAAGATCTGGAAATGCTGTTTATCTCTTGATATCAAACTCCAGATCAACACAAACTCCCTGTACTGGGGGTTTATGACCAACTCTGTGATTCCCAGAACTCCACAGGTTTTGTTGGGACTTCACCTCTTTTCCCATCCCCATGGCACAGGGGACTTTGAGAAAGGAATGGCAAGTGGAAATCAGCTCCATCCAAGCTGGAAAACACCAGAGCACCCATCCCAGGCAGGCAGCAGCTTCCTAGACAGGCAGTTCCAGGGATCAAGCTGGCACTGGCCACAGGAGTAAATGAATCAGAAAATGACTGCACCTTCCAGGGCAGACAATAAAGATAAAATCAGGGTTTGAGGTTGTTTGGCTTTTTGTGAGCTTCAGGAGAAGGAAGGGTTTGAGGCAAACACGTTCAATCAATGTTGGAGATCTTTCCATGGCTCTTTTATGGAACCAAAGGTCTGTGCCTGACCACGAGTTTCAAGGAATGAAGGATTCCTGTGGTGAAGGCTGAGTGGAAATTTAGCTGTGTTTTATGGACTTGAACATCATTTTTGTTTTTAAAACAACTGTGACAAGAGCAGAGGCTCCGATGGAAGCAGCTCAGGCCTGGGCTCGTGCCAGGTCAGTGGTGGATTCTCAGTGTTTGGCTCAGGGTTGAGCAGCTCAGGAAATCTCATTTCGAGCTTGTTCCACAGCCCTGAGCTGCTCCCACTTAGGAATTATTTCCTGACATTCAGCTGACACTTTCCTTCAATTAGTCATTCCATTTCTCTTAACGATCCCCCTAATTGCTTTCCTTTCCTTGTTGGTGTGTGACCCTCCTTCTGTTTGCAGTGTCCTATTAGTCACTGCCTAATTTGTGCCACTTCCATTTCCCTTCATGTGTCAGCAGCTTGAGCCTTCCCATTTATTTCCATTTACTTCCAATTATTGTTTCTCTGGCCTTCTTCTCACTGGTGTCTCTAAGGTCTTACAGAACCTTCCAGTTCTGTTGCTTATCCCACTGTCAGCACAGGCTCAGTAACACCCAAAAGTGGCACTTCTCAGAATTCCAGAATCATTTAGGTAGGAAAGGACCTCCAAGGCCATCAAATCCAAGCTGTGCCCCATCCCCACCTTGTCCCCAGCCCAGAGCCCCCAGTGCCACCTCCAGCCCTTCCTGGGACACTCCAGGGATGGGGATCCAAACCTCCCTGGGCAGTTCCAGTGCCTGAGCACCCTTTCCATGGGGAAATTCCTGCTGGTGCCCACCCTGAGCCTCCCCTGGCCCAGCCTGAGGCCGTTCCCTCTCCTCCTGTCCCTGTTCCCTGGGAGCAGAGCCCGACCCCCCCGGCTGTCCCCTCCTGGCAGGGAGTTGTGCAGAGCCACAAGGTCCCCCTGAGCCTCCTTTGCTCCAGGCTGTTGTGCTCTCCCACAGCCTTGGATAAAGACATCTCAGGTGCTCCCAAGACCATTCCCATGCTCTGTTTTGGGTAACAAATGAGAGCTGTTGGAGTGGTTGATGCCAGCCAGGGATGTCCCTGGGGCTGCCACCTCAGCTGGACAGTTTTGCTTTCAGCCTTCAGCACAGCACTGCAGGGAAGTGAAGTGTGATGGTTTCCAAAGGGATCCTGCCTGCCTGAGCCACTCCCAGCTGGTTCTCACAGGTCTCAGTCACAGAATCAGCTCCTGCTGCCCTGGAGTCACTGGCTGGAGCTGATCTCAGCTAATCCCCAAACCCAGCTCCACCCAGATACCAATGCACAGCCTTATCCTCTGTGCTCACACCACGACTGGTTTCTGCCAGGCTGCATTTAGCTTGGAGAGTCCTTGCTCTTGCTTTTGATATTTCACATGTGAGGACTTCAGAATGCGAGGATTTCACCCTGGCAGCTGGCAAAGAGATGTCACTGCTGGGGGGATTTGCATAAATACGAATCTGATGCCAGCCTGGGCACCAGGCACACCCAACCTCTCTTGGGGGACATCAGGAACCCAAACTCGCTTTTGGAGCTGGCTTCTAGCCAGGGCTGAGGCACCTGATGAGGTGCCACGGGCAGTGTTTTTCCAGGGACATCCTTTCCCAGGCTCTCTCCATCACCCCACTCCTGTTTTGCTGTGTTCTCCCTCGATCCCATAATAATTTCCCTCTAAAGTCCAGTTCCATTTACAGACACATGTCCAGGAATATTTAGCTAAGATCTCTACAACCTTTTCCTCTGAGCAGATGTTGCTTGAGAAACATTCACCTGCTTTTTTTTTCTTGCCACTCCCCCTGAGCTCTGCCTTCCTCCCTCACTGAGCAAAGTGTGCAAGTGCAGCCACCCCATGTGAAAAACCACAGATTCCCATGAAGAAAATTACCTTTATTCCCTCCACTCCACCCAGATCTGCACCATGGGCAAAGCTGCAGGAGAACAGAGGTGTGAGAGAGAGGTAGGAAGCACATGGGCAAATAAATTCCTTGGCTGTTGCTCAAATTCTGCTCCTTTAGATTTTATTTTTTTTTTTTAAAATCACCTCCGAAGCATGTGAAAGAGGGAGTGTTCCCATCAGAGGAGCCGTGCTGCAGAGTATTCTCACATTTACTCACACCTCTGAGTCACGAGCAATCCGAGCAGGAGATGGGCTGATTTCAGGGCTGGTTTCAGGGCTGATTTCAGGGCTGGTTTCAGGGGTTGCCACCTCCCCTGGAGAAGCTGCACCTCAGTCAGAGCCTGGACCCCAATTCCACATCCCGCTGCTCTGGGGGATAAATTGGGCAGGGCTGGGCAGAGGAGGCTGCCCTCGAGGCTGGCCTTTCAGCACCTGCACAACCCTTTCTTGGACAGAAATACCTCGATATACATTTATTTTGTGATGCCCAAAGCTGCACAGAGCAGGAGGCAGAGCCAGCCCCACACTGCCCACGCTGTCACAGCAGCGGGTGACACAATCCTGGTGATGAATCACAGCAGAAGAGGAGGCTCCATCAGCCCTGCAGCCCCAAAACACACAAAGGTGGACATGGAGCTGGGAACAGCCACATCTCCCACTGCTCCCACAGCCCAAAGTGATGATTTTAGAGCCCCAGGGCACAAGGACAAGTCACAGCATCCCAACAAGTCACTGCTCATCAGTTCATATCCCACGTGTGGCAAACTGCAAAAAGTGCTGGCTTCACTTCTGCTTGGCTTCTCTGCTGGCTGGTTCCTGGAATCCCAAAATCCTGGGAGGATTTGGGTTGGAAGAGTCCTTAAAGATCAGCTCCTTCCAGCCCCTCATCACAGGTACCTTCCACTGGAGCAGCTTCCTCCAAGCCCTGCCTGAAAATTCTGCAGCAGCTCCTGAGTGCTGCTCTGCAGGCACACATTTTAATAAAATTAATAATTGATGCCACAATTTATAAACTTTTCATAGCAGTTTTCCATGTGAGTCCCCTTGAGACTTCTGGGAATAATGTCAGCAGTTTAATTTTACTCATTTGTGAAAATGAGTCAGACCTTTTTTTTTTTATTTTTAATATTTACCAAACTCTGGACTCCCAATTTCTCTGTCAACAAACTCCTCCTTTAAGAGCAGCTTTCCAACTGTTCCCCTCCCAACAATTCTTCCCTAAGTTCAGCTCCAGCCATGCCACAGCTTGGCTGTAAGGTGGAGTTTTCTGGGATGCATCAGCAGCCTGGAAACTTGGAATTTTCATGACTTTGGGTGCTAAATGCTGACATGGAGGTGATGTAGAAGACAAATGTCACCTAGGTCAGCTTTTAACGTGGTCTGATGTCCCTGAGATGTATTTGGAGACCCAGCTCTGAGTCTTTCACCTCTCTCCCCGTATCTCAGGTGCTCGATTTGCAGGGTTTTGAGCAGAACAAGATGAAGCAGCTTTTCCCCTCTTCATTCCAGCCCTGGCTCCCAGCCCGAACAGCAACAACCGGCCGGGCGTGGCACGGGGCTTTGAAGTGCCGAGCGAATCCTGATGACTTTGTTTTCTTCCCTTTGTTTTCTTTCCTTTGTTTTCTTTCCTTTCGTGCTCTCGGTGGGTTGCCTGGCGTCTTCCTGGAGCGAGTGCAGTGCCCTTTACCCCGCAGGGCTGGAGAGCTGCCCGCATTCCCTGGGAATGGGATGGGTCCCTAGGAATGGGATGGATCCCTGGGAATGGGATGGGTCCCTGGGAATGGGATGGGTCCCTGGGAATGGGATGGGTCCCTGAGAATGGGATGGGTCCCTGGAAATGGGATGGATCCCTGGGAACAGGATAGATCCTTAGGGATAGGATGGATCCCTAGGAATGGGATGGATCCCTAGGAATGGGATGGATCCCTGGGAATGGGATGGGTCCCTAGGAATGGGATGGGTCCCTAGGAATGGGACGGGTCCCTAGGAATGGGATGGGTCCCTGGGCTGCTCTTCAGCCAACTCCTTCCACTCTGCTGCATCCCCAGCCTTGGGATGCTGCCATTCCCAAATCTCTGCTGGTTGTGCCAG
The DNA here is from genome assembly GCA_013399835.1 of Leptocoma aspasia. Classification (NCBI taxonomy): domain Eukaryota; kingdom Metazoa; phylum Chordata; class Aves; order Passeriformes; family Nectariniidae; genus Leptocoma; species Leptocoma aspasia. Next base: position 264,300 of record VXAX01005630.1, on the reverse strand, counting down.
TGTCCAAGGGGATTCAGGGGAAGGGGCCTCATTCCTCCCTCTGTTTCTCCAGGCTGTCTCCCTTCCTTGGCTCTTATCTTCCACGGAGCACGTTGTTAATCTGATCCTGGTTTTGCTCTTTCCCTTCTTTCCTACAGTTCCTTATAGTCCTTTTCCTGGGTAATTCTCCCTCTGGCTCACCACCATATTCCCTCTTCCTCCACTTTCCAGTCCTTCCCCAGCAGCTTCCCACATGCACTGTCCTCCCACCAGCCACTGCCAGTTTGTGTGGGTAGGAAAAACCCCCCACAAACCCAAACTGGGAATTTCTCTGCATTGTTGGGAGGATTTCTGCGAGCCCTCCCTTCCCTCTGTCCAAAGGGATCGGGCCTCTCCTTCTCCCAGGAAAAGGGATGCTCAACTGGGTCATCTGTTCTCATGCCAGGAGCCCAAATTCTCCTCTTTGCCTCTCCTGATTATTTGATAGCCAGGCAGCTGGATAACAACTCTGGGAACATTGGGCTCCAGGGAGAAGTTTGTGTCACTCCAAGGTACTTCACAAACAAATTATCAGGATGTATTTCCCCCGCTTCACCTCCCTGCATTTTTTGGGGATATTTGTGGGATAGAGGCCTTAAAAAGAAGCTTTCCTCCTTGGTAGCCTCTGGAATTTGAAGGAAGCAGAGTCTCCCAAATATTTCTGCTTGTCTCTGCCTATTTTCCTTTAAAAGAAGCCCTCTCCTCTCCCTGGGCACGGGCTATAAATATCCCTGAATTGCTGGAGGAATGTCCACATCCCAGGGAAGGTGTCCACAGTTCCTGCGCTCCACTTGACCTCTGGAATGAGTTCAGCACAAAGAAGGCACAAAAGAACAGGAGTTCTGTGATGTTTCTTCCTGGGGAAATGGGAATGTTTCATAAGCTCTGTAACACTGCTGGAAATGATGTTTTGACATCAGCAAGTGGCAAAGGACTGAATCATAATTCCAAGGGTACAAACCAGGCACGCACAGCCCTCTTCCAGGGCTCCCATTGTTGTTATTCCATGTGGCCCTGGCACTGGGCCTGCAGCCCTTCATGGGGAGTCACCAGCTCTGCCCACTTCCAAATCCACACCAGCCTGGCATAAAATACCTTGACTTTTCCCTTGCACAGCTAATGAACTTCATCCAAATGAAGTGGAAGGGATAATTGGGAAGACATCTCCTGCCTGTTTTCCAGCATTTCTCCCCCCATGTGGCATCACCTCCTCCCCAGAGCAGCCCCATCCCAGTTCCTCTGCAGCCTTTTCCCAGCAGAGCCCCTCTGCTCTCCCTCTGGAGAAGGGAACCAGTGAGCACCAGGATATAAAGGCCACCAAGGGCCACCTGGATTGCTCCCACATCCAATCATTCTTCAGCAGGGCTTGTTCTGCCAGACAAGAGCTCCCTGCTGTGCCACAGAGCATTTCCCAAAGCCCGTTAGAGTCGAGGGAAAAGCTCCTGCTGCTTTGGATAGACTTGGCAGGAGGCCTTATTAGATGGAATTTCAAGTGAATCCTTGACATTTTGCTGTGTTTGACTCTCCAGGCAAGCTCCTTTTAAGCCCACTGAATCTCACAGTCCTAAATCCTGAACCTTTGTATTTCTGGGACAGGGAAAAAAAAAGGACTATTGAGGATTAAGCTGTAATATCTGCCTAAAGCAAGCCTGGGAAGGGGAGCAGGAAGGGAATTATCCTGCTGAAACAGCTCTGACACTGAGCCTCCAAGTACCTGCACAGTGTTTCCAATCCTAAATCCTTCCTTGTTCTTCCAGGAGCTGCACAAACCACAAGCTCCAGTTAAATACTCAGACAGGCTTTTAATGAAAGCCTCAGGAGCCTTTCCTGACAGTTTTACCTCCTGAACTGAATTAACTTCCTTCAAAGCTGTCAAGGATTCAACAAAAGCCTTGGAAGTGCACTGGTGGTTCCAGAAACATCCTGAAGAGCCAAGCCCTCGCTGACTCCTCTGAATCCATTACGGATGCCCCAGAAATGCCTTCAGACCATAATCTCATTTCTGATCACCCAAGGCATGAGTTATTTAATTCCTGAGCCTGGGTGTGTGGATTTGGTGTAAATGCATTTTCCCCCCACAGCAATCCTGGGGTGCAAACCTATTTAAAGCTGGCGGAAGCATCGCTGGCACTGGGCTCTTTCCAGAGCTTCCCAAGGAAAGAAAATGCAGATTGCCAGGAAGGGAAGAAAAAGCCCCATGAAAAGTGCAAGAGCTGTGCCAGGGGCTGTGCCAGGGGCTGCCAGGAGCACACAAAGAGTCTCAGTTTCTCCACAGGGATGTTCCTTTCCAGGCAGCTCCCCTTGGTGCCACGACACCCCTTTTCCCTATTCAGGAAGTCTGGTTGGAATCCCAGGACTTGGGAGCATCTGAACTTGCCCAAAAGTTACAAATGAGGGCATGTCCCTGAATGAACCCCTTTTCCAGGGGTTTCTCCTGCAGTTGGATGTTATCCCTATGGCTGGTGCTCCAGGACATCCTCCAAAAGCTTGGGGTTGCTCCAAGCAGGAGGGGGAACATGGAAACAGCCAAATATCCCTACAGGAAATCTGTTCCCATCCATCTGTTTTCATCCAGGACGGCCATGACCCAAAGTGAGTCATGTGACAGAGCCAAAACGTGGCAGATTTTCCTGATTTCAGCTCTCCCCCTTCATGCCTCTGCTGAGTGCAGCACGATGCAGACACTGGGAATGTGAACTCTGCCCCTGCAGCCTCTCAAAGCACCTGACTTGGGGCTATGTCATTAATTCAAATTTTTTTCCTGCAGAATTTCTGTAAGCTGACCCACAATTTTCCCTGCCAGCAATTCCCAGTGGCTCTGGCAATTAGAGGAGGGAGATGTCACCTGGATCCTTTGGGATCTGCCTCTCTGATTGTGTTTACAAACCTGGGCTGTGGCACAGCATCCTCTGCTCCTGCCTGTTGGAACCCTGGATACTGAGAATTTTAGACTTTCTGTGCTGTCAGACATTGACCCCCAGGAGAGCAGTGCATTTGACCAGAGACTGTAGAAAAAGCTTCCAAAATTGAATTATAGAACTGGAATTATGGGTGTGTAGTTTGAATAGAAGTGTGTGATATCACACAGTAGAAAACTTTAAAGTTTTAAAATATAGTCAAATATATAAAACAAGATAGAAGTTTTAAAGCAGTAACTAGTCCTTCTTCTTCACCTTGTTCTTCATGGATTTAAGTAGTAGTGTGTAATTAGATAGAAAAGTCCACATTGCAGACCACAAATAGTTAGTTATTGAGTTAAAAGTAAAAAAAATATTAGGTGTCATTTCTTAATTAGACAGTTTATCCTTAAAAAACCTTGTAGTGAGAGAGATACTATTTTATAGCTTATTAGTGAAGCACTATAGAAGTCACAACTTCTAAGACTGTAATATAGATAAAAATTAATAAACATCTGAGTCCAACAAGAAATACTGTCTCAAAAATTTAATCCCAACCCAAACCCAGGCAAAAAAAAAAAAAAAAGATAAAACCACAATCCCTGCCTTGTCGCTGGATGGGATTCAGGTCCCTGGGACACCTTGGGAGCAATTCCTGTTTGGCAGGGGCTGGAGGCAGAACATCCCGGACGTCACCGCTGGCACTGCCAGGAGAGGAATGGACCCTGAATCACTGCAAAAAGGGACAAAGCACCACTTTTGGCAGGCAGGACAGAATGGAAACTTGATTTTTCAAATATTTGCTGGAGGTTTAGGCCATGTGGCTTCGGTTTTAAGGAAGGGATGCAGGCACAAATCAGGTGAAAGTCAATTAACACTCACTAAAAGCAATGTTATCCTAAAGACCCTTGGGAAATGGCTTTGTTTATCCAATATTAAATAATAACACATGGGCTATCCAGCCACTGCCAGCTCAGGATCCTGCAGCCAGCTCATTATCCCCTCAAGGAGAACTTAATATTCCTCTTTCCCCTTTTCCTGATGGGAATAGTGAAGCAAAGCAAGGGGAAATGACTTGTTTGGTGTTATCCAATTGCCCTGCCCTAGTTCCCTGTGTCCTGGCAAGAGCCAAGGAGAAATGACCTGAAAAGCAGTGCAAAAGGAGACTCAAAACTTTCAACTTCACCTTTTGTTTTTGCACACAAGTTAACCAGAGATAACCAGAGCTCGTATCTGATACCTGTATTTCCACTGGGAATTGTTGGCAGGGAAAATTGTGGGTCAGCTTACAGAAATTCTGCAGGAAAAAAATTTAAATTAATTAAATAGCCCCAAGTCAGGTGCTTTGAGAGGCTGCAGGGGCAGAGTTCACATTCCCAGTGCCCTGCATCATGCTGCACTCAGCAGAGGGATGAAGGTGGAGAGCTGAAATCAGGAAAATCTGTCACACTTTTTATCACAAAAGCCATGATTCTGAAAGAAATGCTCAAGGTTTGACAACCATGTCAAAATCTGAGAAGAAACACTGGGTTTCAGAGTTTTAACCTGAGCAATGAAGAGAATCCTCCCCAAATATCCCTTTCCATGGGATCCCCGTCAGTCCGTAGTGATGGAGCTGAGCTGGGCACAGAGCTCTAAATCAGATTTCTGCCCATGAAAACTCTGATTTAGGGAGGGGAGGGGTGTTGGCAAAAGCCTGGAGAACTTCCAAATAGCAGCTGAGGTGCCTCCACCCTTCTTTTCCCCTCAGCAGAGATTGCTCCTGGATGGTGCCTTTGCTTTGTTGTTCTCTATTTTCACTTCTTCTTTATGCTGCTTTTCCCACTGAAATCCCATTTTCCTTGAAATCATCCTTGAAATCCTCCCGCCACCTTCCCGGAGAATGGCGGGAAAGGTTGAGTCTTCCTGTTTACAAGCAAAGAAAATTCCCTCCTGGCCAGCCCCTGTTGCACCTCCTGGGCAGTGCAATTAACATTCCTAATTGTTTTTCCAGGCAGAAATGTAAAGACAACATTTTTCCTCCTGCTGAAGGCATGAAAGGCAGGATGCAGAGTATGAAAACTTGTTTGGAATTCTTCCACTCCTTCAAGCATAAATCCTCCATCTCTGTGTTCATCACCATGTGCAGGGGCACTTTGTCCCACTTTTTCCAGGCTTTTTCCATAATCCTATTCATGGAGCAGAGACAAATAAATAAAGTAACATCTGCCCCTTCTTCCAGGGGAAATGGAGCTGCTGATGGATGCAGCTTGTTCTGGCAGCCCCATCCCACAAAGCTTCTCCCAATTTCCACTCCCAGCCAAGAGAAAAGATCCTCATGAAGGGATTTTGTGGCTGGTTGCTTTTCCTTGGCTCCCCCTGAGCATCCAAAGGAGCCATCGTGAGTTTGGCATCTATTTCTTTGCTCTGCAAAGTGCCAGAGGTGTTGGAGAGGGCTGAACATGCCAAACTCCGTGGAGAATGTGCAGCTTCTGTGCAAAATCCTCCTGCAGAGCTCTGCCAAACCATCCCAACCCTGGCCTTCTGTCCCAGACTCCTCCCTGCCCGTGTTCAGACCCTCTGTGGAAGGGATGATTATGATGAACAGGCACAAAAGTCAATTTGGCACCAATTTCCTGAAATTCCAGTGGTCCCTAACAGCAGCAGAGTCTCCTGATGTTATCACCTGGGTCTGGTGAGGGTGAATTCAATGTCAGAGGTTCTCCCTGTGTATCCCTGGGCTTCTCCAGGACTCCCTGAAGCCAAACAAACTCCCCAGAGGTGCCAGAGGTGCAGAGGCTGTGCATGTTTCTGAAAGAAATGCTCAAGGTTTAAAGACCATGTCAAAATCCCAGGAGAAACCATGGAAATTTTACAAAGCAGGAGCAGCTGGAGATGTGGGGCTGGATTCCTTCCCTCCAGCACTTGTGCTTGAAAAGGGGCCCCTGGATCCTTTGGGGTTTTGTTATCCTGGGCTATAACCAGCTGGGAGATGAAAGCATCCAGGGATGTCATGGGAGTGAGGGTGAGCTATTCTCTGACATGCACAGAGCCCTTATCTCTCAGCTTATCCCATTACATGCTTCCAAGGGAAGCCAGCTCCCAGTGGGAAAGGTGGCTCAGTACCTTTATTTATAGCTCCTCTCTGTTTTTCAAAGCACCCACCCAGAGACTCCTCATTTGTTCAGAGAAGTGAGCAGAATCTGAATTCCATCCTCCTCTGGTCACATCTGCCCTGGGGTATTTTCCTTCCAGTGCAATCCCTGAATTATTTCCAAGAATTTTGCACCTGGCTCAGTCACCCATTTTCCTTTGCTAACCAGCTCTCTGCTGATTAAACAATCTGTTGTGGCTCACAGGGATTTTTATTTATTTTTTAAATAAATTGAATGCTGATGAAGGAATAGAAAGAGTTTCAACACCACCACACCCTCCCATACTGGAAAAATCCAACTCAGGGCTGGATATCAGCTGCCCAAATTGAGGGATGGTCAGGATTGGGCAATGTTTTCCCATAAAATGGGAAAAAGGGAATGAACAGAGCTCAGCAGGGATTTGGAGGAGGTGGGCTGGCTGTTCCCACTGGGGTGGGAAAGAGAAGGAAGATCTGTTGCTGTGCTCTGTCCCTAAAGCAATGCTGGCAGCAGCCAGTTTGGTTTTCCAAACTCATCCAGGGCTCCTTCCCCCTCACAGAAGCAGCTGAACAAGGTCCCTGCCTCCTCCCTTGTGGAGGACCTCATCCAAAATGATGCAACTCGAGAGGAAAAAACATCATTTATGGAGGCAAATTAAGGACTAATTCCCCTAAATTGGGATGTGAAGAGCAGAGTGTTCCGAGTCCCACAGATCCCAGAGATGAGCAGCAGCCCATTAAGGTGTCAGCACAGTATCCACACAAACACAGCTCTTCACACTGGCAACAGGAACAGCTTTAAAATCTCTTTTTTTGGCTGCTCATGAATCTCTTGGGGAGGATAACCAACTTTGAAAAGATTTGCTTTGGTTCTCATGAAAGGGAAGGAGTTTTAGGCCTGGTTTGGGATGCTCCTGCTGATGTTCACGCTCTCCAGCCCCTCTCTGTGAGGTGGTTCAGGTGTCCTGGGCAGGTCTGGGCATCTGCACTGCCCTGCTCAGGTCCCTTCCAGCACTGGATATCCCCTGGAAAAAGAGTTGGATTTGCCAAAAACTCCATTTCACCTGTGAACCAAAGAAACCTCCACATTTGGAATCATCAAAGATGCCCCTGGCTCAAGATGAGTCCCCCAGTCTTTGCTGTTTGTACATTTTTAAATACAATGCTGCATGATTGCCACTAATTAAAGAAATCAGCCAGGCTGCCTTCATCAAAACCCATTTGGAGAAGAAATTTTGATTCTCAATTAGTCAGGAAAATACTGGGTGTATGGAAATTTAAATGCTGCTGGGGAAAATTTATGCTCCTAGCTGATTGCAGGCATCAAATTAGAGCCTACTTATTATTTTTTTTTGTGGTATCCAAAAATTTCAGAGTGAAAAGACAGAAAAAATTTACAGATAGAAAACTCCTCCCAGTAACAAGCTGGCAAACTGGTTTGACAGACTGGGATTGTGCTCTGGTCAATGGTGATGCCATTTTCCAGCGGCTTTTCCACTGGTAACCAGCAGCACTGCAATGGCAAAAGGAATTAAAAATGTGATTTTCTCCCAGGTCATCCTCACTGGGATGTGTCCCCTGTCATGGGAATATGTCACCAAGTTGAGTTTAAGCCAGAATGAGATTTGCTGCTGCGTCAACTTCCATAAGTGCTTATGGTAAACTTTTACATTAATATTAAAGTTTGAAATGTCTAAAGGCTGCTGTAACATGTCAGGTTTGACCAGGGAGGGGGTTGGGGTTATTTAGGAATCAGCTTTTTGGCTTAAAAAAAAAAAAAATAGTGAGTTTCTTTCTGTACTTTCTCTATTTTTGATTGATGCTGAACACACTGATCCCAGCTGTGGCCTCCCAAACCTTTTAACTCACATCCAGTGTGTTTGCAGCATTAAACCTGACTTAAAACTCATTGCTTTTGGTCCAAGCAGCAGGGAATTCCTAAAACACCATCACCACTGCCAAGAAAAGCAGCTGGATGTCAGGAATGCTGGACAAGTGCTCCAAAGCCTCCCTGTGCTGCAGAATTCCCGGCTGTGGCATCACAGGGAATGTGATTGATGTTTGCTCGGGGACAAGTCCCAGGCACAGCCTTTTAAATGCTTTTAGGAACGGATTAGGGAATCCCTCTCCGGGCAGCCCGTGCTGGAGATCTCCGAGCAGCACAAATGAGCTTGGATGGAGGCGTTAATTAGTGATTTACACCCTGTTCCTCTCGGGGACAGCCCGGGAATCAGAGCGACAGGATGGGGACAAAGCCCACCTGGGCTGTGCCGGGAGCGCTCAGCTCCAACCCTGCCTCTGCTTCCTCCCTTGGAAAAACTCTGGAGCCATTTGCCACCTTCAGCCTCTGGCAACCTCTGCAAAGTGACCTCTGCAAAGCTTTGAGGGCTTCCCTTTCAAGGCAATAATGACATCACAAATATTTTGCTGCTTTATTTTATTTCGATGCAGCCGAGGTTTGTTGGAGAGCACTCGGTGATGCCCCAAAATAGCCATCATTAAAGGCTTCACCATGGCTTTCCCAAGCATTTTCCAGCAGTCAGGCATCCAAAATCCAGGTGTGGAACATTTTATTGCTGCCTGAAATGGGCCATGAAAGTTCCCTGCTCCTCCTGGGGCGGGAGGTGCTGCTGAGGCTGCCGAGGTCATTCCAGGCAGAGGCAGGAGGAACAAAGTGTGGATGCTCCCCACCCTCTGTGCCAGTCAGGGACTTTTTAAAGTATTAAAAATTCTTTTAAATTACAATTTTATGGGTGAAGAAGGGAGATAGTCTTGGTGAGAAACTCCTGTTGAGAGCACACTGTGAACTGCCTGATGTGACTCGCAGGATTCCCACAGGGAAGAGCCCTCTGGTTGCCCAGTTTTACATTTTCCTGTTCTTGGGAATGCCACCAGGATTTTGTTATGGTTTTGTTGTGTTTTCTACTTAACTGAACAGTAATTTTTCTCTTGCTGTTTATGGCAGTCCTGTCACAGCTCCAGCCTTTTTTAAACCCTGAAGAAGCTGCACTGGGAGCCTTGGTGGGCTCCACAAACAATTCTGCCCCTCAAAGCAGAGGTAAATCAACATCTGCCCTCTCCAAATGCTGAGATCACCAGGAATGGCCAAATCTGAGTTTGAATCACATCTCACACTCCACGTGTCTCTGAGTGTCTCCATCATTCCTTCATGTCCTTTTTGGGGACAGGCACTGAAGCAGAAGAGTGGCCCATGGCACCATGGCCTGCCCTGCTGGACAGATGGAGGTGTCAGCTGGCTCCCTCTGCCCCAAAACATTGATTTTTTTGCCACTCCCCTGCCCAACCTCCTCCTCAGCCACAGTTTCCACAGCCAGGCAAACAGACCTTGCTCTGGGATATCTTCCAACACAAAGATGAGATGCTTTTCTTTGACTGGTTTGTTTAAGATGTAGAAACCAGTTCCACAGTGGGACTGGGCCCAGCTTGGCTCAGTTCCCATCTCCTCATAAACCCTGGCCTGACTTGTGAGAGTGCTTGTGAAGCCCTGCTGCAAAAAACCATTAGCCCAGGGACATTGCTCTCTCCCACCACCTTCACCCTCCTCTTTGAAGCCATGACCACTCCAGGAACCTACAGATGGGTTTTTGGGAATCCCCTGTTGCACCCAGGCAGGACAGCATCCACTCTGGTGCTCCAGCACCTTGAATGAAGGAGCCTTTAACTCAGACAGAAGCTGGAGGTGCTTCCAAGTCTCCAAAATGCTCCCAAAGGTTTTCTTCCAGCCTCACTGCAGCATCCTGGGGCACCTCCCCTGTAGCAGCAGCAGCAGCAGTGTGACTTTTCCTGGAAGGAAGAGGGTTGGATAAACTCATGCAGAACCCAGAGTAAACGAAATGCAAGTTTATTCCATAAGGACAGCAGGAATATGGTCCTGACACTGTGAGATGCAACCCAGGGAAGAGATGAGCTGGGAAGAAGAAGTGTTGGAAGTATTCCAAGAAGTATTTGAAAGGTCCTGGCCTTTCACTATTTTTGAATCCCTTCCCCTTCCTCTCCCAGGTGAAGGTCCCCAAGCTGCCAGCACCCGTGTCCACTGCACAGGTCTCTGGCTGTGCAGCACTCGAGGGAAAGTTATTTTTAGAATCATTTTTCAACCGATGATGGAAACTCTTCTGTCACTTGCACAAACAGAAAATTATTCTGGCCAATGCCCAGACATTTCTGGCTGCTTTTGAACTCCGTGCTCATCAGCAGCCCCTGGAGCTTCAGTGTCTCTTTGAGCTGGTGACTCCTTCAAAAGAAGCAGCAGGAAAGGAGGGAATTTCACTGAAAATGAAAGTGCAGGAGAATCTCACTGAAAATGAAAGCCTCAGGGCCCTGCTGGGAAGTGCAAGACAGAAAGTGGGAAAACAGAAGGTCAAGAACCAAGAAGGATGAGCATTCCCTGCATGCTCCTTCTTCAAGGAGGATGAAGATGATGAGGGCAGAGGAGAAGCTCTCTCACATTCCAGGGAATCTGGGTGGAACTTCTGGATCACAGACACGCTAAGCCCTGCACCAAATGGGTCAGATCTGTTGGGTGTGATGCAAGAACACGGTGACGTTTGTTCTTTTCACTTTCCCCAGAGTTTATTTGCAAAGGTTTGGCCTTAGAAGTCCATTTAAGACAGGCTCATTGAGAAATTATGCTCAAGTGTTTATTCACACTGATAACTCAGAGCATTTGGCTCCAAGCCTAACAACACACTTGTTGGGAATTAATTCCGTGATAATCTTTATCAGTTTGTGGTAGACACAGCAATAAACCTCCTCTGTGGATAGATTAATAACTGGAGAGCTGGTGAGGCATTAAATCAACCTCAAAAAGCTGTTTATTTTGTGTATCCTCCCCTGCAGCAAGGCTTACCCCACCTGGGCAAAAAAACCTCTGGAAAAGGAGAGTTGGGAACTGGGAATTTGAGGCTTCTGATGTAAAAGCAGCTCAGGCAAGGGTGGGAAGCTGAGTGTGCAGCATTCAGGGGCTCATTCCTGGAAATTAATTGGAGCAGATACTTGTGGCAGCACATAGGGAGATATTCTTCCCTCTTCACGCACCGTGGGCTTCCAGGGGGGATTCTAAAGCTGGAATAAATGCCCAGGAACAGCCCCTGCAAACCAGCACCAGCTCCTGCCACAGTCCAGGCAGGATCTGGTGGCATTCCAGGAGAGCAGCCAGAGCCAGGATTGGCAGAAGGAAGGGGCTGCCCAGGCAGGCTATGGGTCCTTGGAGGTGTCCAAGGAGCTCCTGGACGTGGCACTCAGTGCTCTGGGCTGGGGACAAGGTGGGAATCAGGCACAGCTTGGTTTGATGTCCTGGAGGTCTTTTCCAGCCTGAATAATTCTGTGATTCCATGAAAACAGTGCCAGTTGTTCATGTCTTGTAGCTCTCTAAGTTCTGCAGGTTTCTAGGCTTAATTTTCCTCCTTTCCTTTAATTTTCCTGATTGTTGAGTGTTTCTGAGCTGTAAAAAACAATTCCTGCCTGGAGAAAAGTTCCTAACATTCCAACCTCATCATGTTGGCTTGAGAGCACCCAATCTTTGCAGGGCCCATCCCACCCTTAGGGACCAGCAACTCCTGCTGCCAAAACTCCACGGGAAAAGCACCTGCTTTAGTTCCCTCTCAAACCCATGAGGCCAAGACGCTTTTCCATGAGTGCTCTCCATGGCTGTTGACTTTATCCATGGGTTTCTCAAGCCTTGGAATTTGTTCTGGGCAAATACCAGCACTTTTAGGGTGGGATAGGAGTCAAACTGAGCCCGTTCTGCTGCTCTGGAGTTCCCAGTGGAGCAGGACAAGGAGTGTTTCCTCCTTTTCCAAAGCAGGACACGTTGTCCTAGGGAATCAAATCCATGCTGCTGCTTCTGATCAAGCAAATTAAAAAGCCAATTATTTTAATGACAGTTTTCCCCCCTTTATTTATTTAATTAGCTTGTTTTTCAGGACACCAAGAACTTCCATAAAAATTATGTGGGGCCAGGATGGGTTGGTTTCCTAAGGAGACTGTTTATCCTCATGATTCCCAACTCGTCAACAGGAATCAAATTCCTGTGGTGAATAAAGAGGGAAATCCTGGCATCTTGGAATATTTCACCCAGCTCAAATCAAGCACCCCTGGCAATAATACCATGAGGGAAAAGCTAATTGAATAAAACTGTTGGGAAAACCAGGATTTATTCCCTGTCTCCATTCCTTTCCAGCAACACTTGGATCAGTTATTTAGGGAAGAGGCTCATCCTTCCACAGGGCTTTGAGTTCAGTTCAGATGCACCAGGATCAGCCCTTTTTTATGACATATATTTATGACAGGACTCTTGGGATGTCTTTAAGGCTTGGGAACATTTACAGTGGAAGAAGAGGTATTGGCCCCTGATGCTTTTTGAAATCTATTTTTATCTTTTAGAACAAAATATGATATTATTAAATACCATATTAATGTGATAACATTTTAAAAAGCAACATAAACAATACCAGCAATGCAATAATGAAGTCACCAAGAGAGTAATGTGAGTTTTGGCAGCTTCTCCCCAGAGAATTTTTCCCAAAAAATCTGTTCAGCTTGCAGCCAATGGAATTTGTCAGGGATCTGTGGTCAGGTGGAAGCTGCACACGTTGTATCTGAGAATGTCAGCAGAAGTCTTTCATTATTCCATCTATTTTTGTTGATGTTGACAACAGTTGCCATCAATTGGGCAACATTTGCTGACCACTGACTGCAGGTGCTCTTTATAGAGGCACTGGAAAAGATCTGGGCTATTTCCAGAGACAATTTTTGGGCTCTCTTGGCAGATGCTGAGGGTTTTTTTTTTTAATGCCACGTGGTATATATAAAATATAAAATTATTCATGTATAATCTAAGGCCTTAAATAACTCAGTCCATACATATTTATATTATATTATATATATTCATTCTACTCACTGCTCACATCTAAAAATCACCAATTTAATGTTACTCAACCATTTTTCAAGTCCCTGAAGGTTTTTTGCCTTTCTGCCAGACCTGTAGGGGTTGAGTTGGCTTTGAAAAAATTTTTCTTTCCAACCTTTATCTTTAATAAACATCCAGAGCTATGAGGACAAATATCCATGGCTGCATTCTCCTTCTTGGAATCCCAGACTGGATTGGGTTGGAAAGGACCTTAAAGCTCTTCTTGTTCCAACTTTTTGCCATGGGCAGGGACATCTTCCACTAGACCAGGTTGTTCCAAGCCTGTCCAACCTTGCCTTGAATATTTACAACCCAAATCATTGTATGATTCCATGATTCTATGAAAATTAAAAAAAAAATCCTTTGGAACCAGCTCCTTTTCCCTTTTCTTCCCAAGTAAAAGCACTGGAGGGATCTGCACTGCAAGTGAGCATCTCCAGCTGTTAGAAATTTTTATATTTTTAATTAAAATGATTGGTTTTTATTAATGATCAGAAATGTCACATTCAAAATATTCTTGTCATAACGGGGACAAATTCCTGCTCCTGGCAATCCCATTGCTGCCCACTGCCTTCTGTCCAAGGTAAATTCATTCCCTAATTTTCATTCCAACAACAAAACATAACCCTGACAGCAGTCTCTGCTGGAGGTCATTCATATTCCTGGAGCATTTGCATGAGGGAAATATGAAATATCTCCCCACATTAAAGCTATCCCATGAATTAATGTCCCTTCTCCACTTCCCCTCTGCTGCAATTTCACACTTGAGCGACAAAAATTCCCTGGGGCCAGGGAGTTTCCTCACCCCAGAGTCCAGAGGGGAATTTCTGGCAAATCAGTGCCCTGGGGAAGCTGATAATGGATGGCAAAGGGATTTGATCCTGTGGGATGGGCTGTGCCAAGGGTCCCTTTTCCCTCTGTGGACTCTGAGGCAATGATGTGTTGTAATTAACTCATACTCTGAGAGTTAATTACAACAATTAGAGGCACAGCTCTGAGCAGAGGCCAGCACTGGAATGAGGGAGGATGCTCAGACCTACAGGTCTAGAGAAAAACAAGGAATTATCCTCTTGTCCTAAAGCCTAAAATTCCTGGGCATTTATCTCGCTTGCTTATGCCAACTGGACTATCTACCAGCTGCTGGTAGAAAGGGTACCTGGGCTGCTCTGCAGATTTTTCATTCCTGCCAGGCTCCTCTCCTCACCCTGAACTCTCCTGCATGGAAACAGGTCCAGGAATCTGAGCAGCCCCAACTCTGAGGAATCTCAACATCCCTGTTTAGGGCTGGGAAGCTGGGAACCCATGGGAACTGAGTCCTTCTCACACAGGGCCTTCCTCAGCCAAAGGATGAGCATGGGGGAAGCAAAATGAACTTTGGAGGGATGTGCTTGAGAGAGCAATCCTGATTATTAAAAATAGATTAGTTCCCTTATCAGCATCCATTAGTAGCAATGCTCATGGCATGGATTGATCTTCCTGGGTTTCCTTTCTCTGCTGACTTTTAGTTCTGTGGCCTGAATAGGGAGATTGGGCATGTTCACCCTCATTTCTGGTCCATCCCCCTTTTTGGCTCAAGATTTGTGAGGACAACAAATCTAACAGCAAAAAGGCTGATTAAATAACCCTATGAGATCATGTTTTTAAAAAACTAGAAATGCTTATACAACCACCCTGCTGAGATCAGGCTGAAGCATGGGGCTGAAGCCAAGACTTCTCCTCTCTTCCCTGGGTGAGGAGTTGCTGCCACGCTGGGATGTTCAGGCAGGTGAGATTCCATCTCCTGCTGCCACACCTGGAAAGACACTGGGCTGTGCCATGAGAGCAGGGTGCTGGCACTGCCAGGCAGTGATATCATGGTGCTGTCACCCACCACGCCCTGGAATTACACAGGGCTTTCATTCAACTCTTTTTGGCACGAGGAAGAGAAAAGCTGCTTCCTGTCATCATCAGGTGTGAAGGTATGGACTCCTGGGAACATCCCAGAATCCCAGGATGGGTTAGGTTGGAGGAGACCACACTGGGTCACTGGTGTCACCTCCCTGCTCCAGCAGGGCCATCCCAGTCTGTGCTGGTGCCTGGGATTTCCTCCTGGAGTGCAGGGGCTTTGCTCCGCAAAAGTCACCCTATTTTCAGAAGGTCTGAACTCTCTCTGATCATTCCACTTTCTCCCTCCCTTGTGCTCTAAAACACTTCATCAGCAAGGAAGATTTTTTTCCCTCCTTATTTACAGCCCAGGAATAGAGTTCTCCATGGCCTTTCCAACAGGGAGAGATACAATCCATCCTGGACAGACATCAAAAAGATGCCAGGCTGATTTAGGCTGATAAAGAGCATCATTGAGATACTAAGATTAAAGCTGACTTGTTCATGGTGTCCCTGCTGGAAACTGCTCCAGGATAGGGCTTCCATGTTCCTGGAACCTTGGGAATTAGAGAGGAATTTTGCTGGAGCCCAAAAAGCATTGACCTGATTGTGCAGCCCTCCCACACCCAGCACTTCAGAGGTTCCTTGGGAAAGATCAGGATACTGAAGTGTTCCCTGCTCGTTTTCCCATCCCTAGGCAGGAGCAGGCAGCAATCCCCAGGCCAGTGGGAACATCGTGTTCATCTTGTCCCTGGAGAGATCCACGGGACACATTCCCAAGGGTGGGAGCTGAAACTGAGCTGGTGGTGAGGAAGAGAAGGGCACCACGTGGGTGAGTGTGACCAGTTCTCCCCCTTTGCTGGTCTGGTTTAGAATCATGGAATGAGTTGGGTTGGAAGGAACCTTAAGGATCATCTCATTGATGTCCCACGGGCAGGGACACCTTCTACTGTCCCAGGCTGCTCCAAGCCATGTCCAACCTGGCCTTGGACACTGCCAGGGATCCAGGGGCAGCCACAGCTGCTCTGGGCACCCTGTGCCAGGGCCTGCCCACCCACACAGGGAACAATTCCTTCCTGATATCCAGTCTAAATCTACTCATTTTCAGTGTGAAGCCATCCCCCTCATCCTGTCCCTCCAATTCCTGATGAAGTCCCCTCTCCAGCCTCCCTGCATCCCCTTCAGACTCTGGAAAGTCCTGTGAGATCTCCACACCCTTCTCCTCCCCAGGCTGAACATTCCCAGCTCTCCCAGCCCCTCCACAGGGGAGCTGCTCCTGTCCCTTTATCAACTTTGTGGCCTCCTCTGGAATTGCTCCAGCAGCTCCATGTCCTCCTTCTGCTGTGCCTAGCATTCCACATCCACATGCAGTATCCAGCTGCACGTTATCCCCTGGAAAAGCAGGACTTGCCCAGCCACCTCCATTCTCCACCTCCTGCAGCACCGTTTCCAAACAGCCAAAACCTCCCACGAGTTCAGCGACCCAGGAGTTAAATGAAGTCGTGGACGAGCCCGAACAACAGAGGAAAAGATTCATTTATTCCAGGCTTTCTGGGGAATTGCTCTGAAATACACTCAGCAATTCAGGAAAAAGCAAAGTGCTCCCCTGGGAGGTGGTCTGGGAATGTGAACGTCCCCTGGGAGGATGCAGACAGGCTCTGCTGTGTTTTTGGGGAGGCTGCTGGAGCCCTGGGCCGGACACAGAGTCTGGGAAGTCCCTGTGGGGCTGGCGCTGCCCCCTGAGAGACATGTGGGGACTGTCCCCTGCCCCCGAGCAGCCCAGGGACACTGGCACAGCAGAGGGGAGCGTGGCGGGCCCCGCGGTGGGGCTGGCACAGCCCGGGCAGGCCCTGCAGCCCGGCCAGGCCTGGCAGGTGACCACAGGAAGCACCGAGCTCCTGAGCTCATTTCCAGCAGCCCAGAGCTTCATTAGGAGCAAAAATAACTCGGGAAAACAGAGCCAAAGGCCTGGGTTGGAGTGCCTCAGTCACTCAGGCCCTGGTGCCTCCCTTCCGGCCGGCCTGCTCCTCCTGCACCACAGGAACCACCTCTGGCACCTGGCATCATTTCTGTCACCCTGCTCCTTAAAAAGCAGCCATCACCCTCGCTAATTCCTATAAATTCTGTTCCTCTTCTGCAAAAAGTGGGGTTTTACACCAAAGAACAGGAGGAATGTTCCTAACCCAAGTGCTGTCCCCTGGTGTTATTCCTCCTGAGATCCCCGTGGTATTTCCTACACTCTGACTGTTTGAATAAGGAGCTTTCCCAGCCCATTTCCAAATAAAGCTGTAGGAACAGCCAATTTTTCAGCTTGGTGGGTGAACAAAGAAAGCAGAGGAAAATTAATTAGCTCAGCCCAAGCAGAGCTGCATTTTCCCCACTGTTGTTTTGTAAAACAGCGGTGACAAAGAAGGTGAACTAGACCCAAACCAAGAGATTTATTTTGTCTGGGGACCATTGGTTCTTCTTTTTAACTTATATTTCTAAAATATAGGTCACATTTCAAAAGGGAAAAACCAAGCACTGATTCTGAAAGATGAGGCTGAAAGGCTTCTTTCAAGCTGTCAAAATGAAAAACTTCAGCACGTTTGGGGGAAGGGAAATCCTTGTGGGACACAAACACACACAAAACCTGACCCAAAACTGTGTAAATCATTTTCTTCTTCCATAAACAGTATTTTCCCCAAAATGTTCACTCTACTGAGGACAAAATTCCACAGATCTCCTTGGCAGCATTCCCCTGGATATGGAGTAAATCTGAACAGAGGATTGATAGAAAGACAAGGAGATCCAGGGATAAAGATTCCATCCAAGAACAAGGCATGGAAGAACTCATGGCAGGAAATGAGTTTGCTTCCAAGTCAGGCACTACTGAACTCCATGGCACAGCAAACATCCTTTGATCTGGCTCCAGGAGTCACTGATAAGCAGAGAGGGTTATTTCTCACTCTAAGTTTGATAAGAAATGTCCACATGCTCCCCCAAGAGGAATTAAAACACAAGAAACCCAAATCTGGCAGGGCTTAGTTCCACTCTGTTGTGCTTGGGGAAAAATGGAGCAATTGAGCTCAGTCTGTATGCAGCAATTTATTAAGTTGTGCATAATTAATGAGCAGTGACGTGCTCCATGTGTTTTCTGAAGTGATCCCATTTCCTGGGGATGAACTCACAACTGACTGTGCATTGCTCCTTCTTCTGGCTCACATTAAATATGAAATATTCATGGAAATCCCTTTGCAGGGTTCTTCACACTGAAATGATGGTTTAGAGCAGGAGGACCCCACCACCATCCAAGAAACCTTAAAAAAAGGTGACTCTGCTCATGTTCCTTGCTCAGGCTGAGGAAAGAACCTCGGATGTCCTCATTTCCCTCACATCCAACATTCCCCAAACTTTCCTGCTTTCACAGTAACCATCCTGATTATCTTCTGGAAGGCAGCTACTCAAAGCCTCGGGTTTCATCAGAAATCCATCCAAGCTGGGGAGAGCATTCCCACCTGACAAATTCCCTTTTTGCAACCTCACAATTCTTGCAAAAACAGCAGCTACTTGGGAGAAGTGCCTTGAATATGATGTAGAATTTAAGGGTTCAAAAAAAATAGATATTAGTGTGCAACACACTGAGAGAAAAGCCTTGGTGTGACCACTTCCTCCAGCAAGAAGAGCAAACACATGCCCTCAGGATGTGAAAACACATCCACCCCAAGATGTGAGAACACATCCACCCAAGATGTGAAAACACACCCCCTCAAGATGTGAAAACCCCCCCAAAGATATGGCTGTGAAGGAGCTCTGCCCCTTTCCTGGTGTTCCAGAAGCCCTGAAGTGACTACAGGGGACAGCTGAGTCCTCAGTGCCACCTTCCCCCAGAAGGTGGGACCTCAGTGCCATCTTCTCTCAAATCCAAATCCTGGATTTGGATCCTCAGATGGGCCAGGCAGCTTTGGGGGATGTAGGAAACACCCCGAGGGCCAGGTGTTGAGGCCTGGAACAGTCACACATGGGGCACATTTGCTGTCAGGTCCAAGCAAACTGGAAACTCAGCACTGCAGTGGGTTTGGAGCATTCCCTTCCACAGCTTTGCTCCAAACCTCTTGGTCCCAATTCCTGCAGGGATGCCTGGTGGATCAGCAGCACCAGTATGCTCCCCGTCAGGCCTTTCATATCCAAACTCTGCCAGTTTTTCCCACTGGGCTGGCCAGGGTTCAGCTCTTTGCACCTCTCATTCCTGGGATATTGTTTATCCATTCAGGCTTTATCCTCCACCAGCCGTGCTGCCAACCAGCAGAGATTTTGTGCCATGCCAGGTGAAGTTCCCAGTTGTTCTGTGGGAATTAATGGCTTTGGAGTGCTGGCCTCAGGAAGAGCCCGGGGCAGCCTCCACATCCTTCTCTGAGCCCTGATGAAGTTAAAGAACAAAAGCAATAATTCAAATGGCAAATGAAACACTCCCCTGGTGCAGAGCTATGGGAAGATCCTGATCCATCTCCATTGCTTCCTACTTTTAAATATTTCCTCTGCTCCACTGCTGTAGGATCAAAGCCAAACTGACCACCAAGGCTGTGGCCAGTGAGCTGTCCCCTCCTCAGCTGTCCCACAGTTGGCACAGGGGTTTTGGGTTTACACAGAAAGGACCTCACCAGCACCAGCAAGGGATGCTGCAGGGCACATTTTCCCAAAACTGGGTCAAACAAGGTGTTTTCCCCTCCTGAATTCAGGGCTGACCACCATGATGTGGAAGCATTACACAAAATCTTTGTGGAGCTGCAGCTTTGCTGTCATTCTGTGGAGAGAAGAAAGACCAGAGATAATTTCTCCCATGCTCAGTCTGGGAAACTTAGAAAAAAGAATTAAAACAATTATTTTCTTATCCCTTGCACCTAGTGTTGTGCGAGATGTTTACAAAAAAGAATTGTTCCCTATTTAACCAATAGTGCAAGAAGAATCTTCTAAAAACCAATCAAGTCTTAAGTTCACAATCCTTACTATAAAAGTATAATATTCTATTAATAAATACCTTCATACCTTCAAAATCATAAAGTCTATGTCACCTCTCTTTATTATCCCTAAACTCAACAACAATATCATTCCTGCCTTAATAGTGAGGAGCAAAAGGTGTCCTGAGAGAAGGAGGGATCAGTGCCAGGATGCCCAAACCCCACTGAGGTCAGGTGCAGTGGAGGGGCAGGGCTGGAACAAATCCCAGTGCCACAGCTCAGCTGCTCTTACAACCTTCCTGCTGCACAGCAGGGAAAGGCAAGCTCAGCTTAATTATTCTCCGGACAATTAAACTTTGCAAAGGCACATCAAGGCTGTAGCCCTGCAGAGCAGGTGGATTTGTTGCAGAGCTGAGAACAAATGCAGGGCACGTGAAGAGCAGGGCGAAAGTTAAACAGATCTGAGAAGGTGGTTATCAAAAACAGGGAAAAGAAGGAATTTCAGGAAGAATTTCTTCATGGAAAGGGTGGTCAGGCATTGGAAGGGGCTGCCCAGGAAGGTGGTGGAGGTGTCCAAGGAAGGCCTGGAGGTGGAACTCAGGGCTGCTGAGAAGGTGGGCATTGGGCACAGCTTAGATTCAATGGTCTTGGAGGGATTTTCCACCCTCAAGGCTTCTGGGATTCTGGGATTCACCAGCCCTCCCAGCAGCATCTTCCAGGGAGCACAGGGATGCACAGGATGGGGAGGAGCAAACCCTGAGGGACATGAGTCCAGAGAGAAGCTGCAGTGATGCTGTGGGTGAAGTTCTTCCAGCAGTGCAGCCAGTCCAAGATTTCTTCAGCCTGGAAGGGCAGGGCAGGGCAGGGCAGTGCAGGGGGAACACTCTGAAATGGGAGCAGGGACTGGCAGCACATCCCTTCGTGGGGACAGAAACTCCCTTCCCCTCCCACAACAGCCCAGGGCTGCTGGGGAGGGTGTTGGGAAAGGATGTGACCTTTGGGAGAGCACATCGGAGCAGGGAAGCTTTATTATTCCACAGCAGCTACAGCCTGAAGGAAGATTAAATTGTCCCAGGGACAAAGCTGAGCTCTGCAGTCTGGCTGCCAGTGCTTTGTCAGGGCAGGGTTGGATTTAATGAGGGCTGACGAATAGCAATGGAATAAAGGGGCCAAAATGATCTCTGAGTACATCTGCATCAGCCAAACGTGTTCCATCAGCTATATCTGACACATCAGCCCCTCCTTTGTCCCCCAGGTGGGATTCCTCCTTGGAATGGCTCTCCAAGGAGTGGGGAGTTGGCATAAAGGTTTAAATGGGGATCACTGGGCTGTGCAGGACATGGAT
This sequence comes from Leptocoma aspasia, assembly GCA_013399835.1. Taxonomy (NCBI): domain Eukaryota; kingdom Metazoa; phylum Chordata; class Aves; order Passeriformes; family Nectariniidae; genus Leptocoma; species Leptocoma aspasia. Next base: position 243,200 of record VXAX01005630.1, on the reverse strand, counting down.
CCAGCTCATGGAGCCCCTTGGTGCAGTGCCTGGTGTGACCCAGGCATGGTCACACATCCCCTGAGCTGCATCCTGCAGGCCAGAGCCTTTCCACACAAACTGGCACTGGAAAACTGCTCCTTCCCCACCAGCTGCTCTGGAGATGCCATCTGCCACCTCCTCACCTCTGCAGTGCCACCACGTGTCCCTCGGCAGCAGAGCCATGACTCAGCCCACCACAAACCAAGAATCCTCATGTTTGCTTTTTGTATTCATGCTCTGCAGTCTTGTTTTCTCCCCTTTTGTTTCCAGATCCATTTGTGATGCCAGGGAAAGAAAAAGGAAAAAAGCAAACTCATTTCCATCTTCTTGGGATATTTCCATCTTCCCACAGCCACCTCCTACGACCACTCTGGTGTCTGTGAGAGTGACCTGAGCTCTGCAGAGAAAGGAAGAGGACTCTGAAGTCTTCAAGAAGGAAAAAATCCTTCCCTGTGAGGGTGGAAAGGCCCTGGCACAGGTACCCAGAGAAGCTGTGGCAGCCCCTGGATCCCTGGAAGTGTCCAAGGCCAGGTTGGACAATGGGGCTTGGAGGCACCTGAGGGAGTGGAAGCTGCCCCTGCCCATGGCAGGGGTGGCACTGGATGAGCTTTAAGGCCAAAATTCGAATTCTGTTCCGCTGATCTTCCCCAATCAACCAAAATTAACCTGAATTCTCCCTGCAAGGCTTGTGCTCACTTCACCTCTGCCCTCACGTGCAGGAGAACATCTCCCTCAGGAAAATTCCCTGCAAAAACCACTGGAAATGGCCCCAAAGCAAGACTTTGACTGGCAAAGCACCATGCCTGCCAGGCCAGTGGCACCAGAACAGTTCCATCTGCCCCAGTTGTGCCACACACCCTTCCCTCAGTCCCCTGCTCTCTGCTGAGCCCCACCAGGGGTCTCAGGAAAGCTCAGTTTGGTTTTGGGGTGCTTGCAGAGTTCACAGCCTTCACAGTGCCAGCCTCCCTGATTAAGATAAACAATTTCTGTAACACTTTCCTAATTATGGAGAAGAGTTTCCTAAAGGGGACTGAACTCTCTGCTCTGCACTGATGGGAAAAGGAATAACTGACATAGTTGCAGCATTTTTCATACTGGAAGATCCAAAATCCTGCTGTAAACACAATCTGTGAGTGGGGATTGCTTTGCTCAGCACTGAAACACAACTTTGAAAGTGAAAAGGAGCAAGGCAAAGATTGTTTTGGGGGTTTAGGTCGGGAATTCAGAGGTTTCATAAAGAGGACATTACAATTTGGGGGAAGAATCACAGATGTGAGGACAATTCGAGCAAGTTTGGCCCAGCTCCTCTTACGGGAAATGCAGAGCAGTTGGATGAACATTCTGTTTAGGACCAGGATTTTTCCTCTGACAAACCATCAGAGCTCTTCCAAAACGGATCCAGCCTTGTCCTTCCCAAATCTCTGTAAATTCCCTTTGGGGATTAGAAACACAATCATTGGGAATGGCATTGCTCAGAAATGCTCTCGTTCAGGGAAATGATCCTCTCCTTGTCCATGAAGAGGAGCTCAGAGCCAGCCAGGAGAGCCCCTGATTCCCAGAACTTGCCCATCTGTGCCACCTAAACCAGGCAAGAGCTGCCAACACACCCAGCCCAGGGAGGGATCTCAGTGCAGCTTTTTGGGGTGGATTTTATAGGATTTGGGTTGCCTAGACCAGAGCTACAAATGCCAGCATCTATCCCTTCACCTCCAAGGGGATCAATATTGTCTGGCTGGGTTCCAAGATGTGGAATAAGGGCACAAAGGACTTGCTGCAGGTGCCACCTGTCCCTGCTGCACTCCCAGCTTGGGGACATGGACAGTGACACACTGGGGGTGGCTTGGCCACTTGCCACCTGCTCGCAGACCAGGCTGGCACCACTGTGGTGCCACTGTGAGAAAAAGCAGAGGCAGCCAAGCTCTGAGTGGGAAGAAAGGGAAAATGTCAGCAAATGTTGCCCTGTCCGTCCTGAATGTCACTGCTCCTGCAGGTGACATTCCTGTCTCCTGAGGATGGCTCAGGGCAAATCCAGAAGGGTTTCCCCCTCTCACATTTCTGCTGGGATGTTCACAAGCCCCTCCATGGAAGAGGAAGGGAAGCAGAGATGCCTCTTGCAGGACACTTGTCCCCAGCTGGACACAACCCCACTTCACCCATGGTGGCTGTCCCCTTGCCTGGACAAGTGACAGGGACCCCCTGCTCCACCTGGGCTGTTTTTCCCAGCTCTCCCCCTTTCCTCAGCTCTATCCTGGAGTCTTGCACTGTGTTGAAGCTGTTTTTCAGGGGAGAAGCATAAACAGAGCTCTGAGGGACACCCGTGACTGTTTATTTGCCTGGTGCTCTTGCCTCCTTTCTTGGTCATGGTTGCAAGAAAACATTTTTTGTTTCAAACTTCAATAGAAAAACAAATTAATGGCTTCCTCCAGCCACGCTCTGCTGGCCAGCAAGAGCAGCTGTCATCCACAAAGTGGGGGGATTGTGACCCTGAAAAGACTGGGAACAGGTCCCTGGCTTTGGAGAGAGGCTGGGATCAAACATAAGGAATTTCATCTCCAGGGTGGCTGCACAGCCAGGAGTGCCATCTTCTGGTGCTTGCTCCAGGACCATCCCCCAGTGATGGGCACAGAATCCCAGGGTCACTGAGGCTGGAAAAGTTCTCCAAGTCCATCAAATCCAGCCTGTGCCTGATGCCCACCTTGTCCCCAGCCCAGAGCACTGAGTGCCACATCCAGCCCTTCCTGGGACACCCCAGGGATGGGCACTCCAAACCTCCCTGGGCAGTTCCAGTGCCTGAGCACCCTTTCCATGGGGAAATTCCTGCTGGTGCCCACCCTGAGCCTCCCCTGGCCCAGCCTGAGGCCGTTCCCTCTCCTCCTGTCCCTGTTCCCTGGGAGCAGAGCCCGCCCCCCCCGGCTGTCCCCTCCTATCAGGGAGTGGTGCAGAGCCACAAGGTCCCCCTGAGCCTCCTTTTCTCCAGCCTAAAGATCCCACTGGGGGCAGAAGGAGGGACACATTCCAGGCAGTTCTTTTCCAGCTCTTCCCAGATATCCACCCTCCAGCCCCTCTCCTCCAGCTGCTTCCATGCAATCTCTCTTGCACTGCTGGATTTCCTGGCCCATCCCTGCAGGCTGTCAGCATTGAATGTTTTTTCTTTTGCCACCACTGACCCTCTTTCCCTGGATCCCTGCTCCTGGCTCACCCTGGGAGAACAAGTTCTTCCTGGATGTTCTTCCAGCCAGGAGCTGCAGGGAGCAAATGTTGTGGACGGAGCTCCGTGCCCTGAACCTTCTCCTCTGACAGATGTCCCCTGGCTGCTCCTTCCTGCTCACCTCTGGGGCCAGGAGCAGCTCTCCACTCCCTCACACAGCTGGGAGTGACTCCATGAAGAATGGAAAAGAACTGCATCAGGAGCAGATATCTGAGCTGTTTGTAGGAGGGGAAGTTTCCTCTCCACCTGCCTGGGCCAAGCAAAAATACAAACCTAAAAGGTGTCCCTTGAGCTGCTGGTCTGGGATTTGGGGATATTTAACAATAAAGTGGATGGAAAGGAGGAGTTTTGTGCAGGTCTGTGGGTGCTGATGGGGAAATGAGGCCAGGGCTGGATGAGGGAATAACAAAACAGTGGGATAGGGAGGCAGAGAACATCCCCAGCTTGTGCTGAGGCTCCAGTGTGGTCACTCTGGTTCTTTCAACAGGGCTGTGTGTTCATCTGGCCCTAAATGTGGCTGGGAACAAGCCAGTGTCCCATGGGTGCATCTCAGCCCTGCTGCTCTGGCCTGTGCAGGATTTCAGCTGCACAACTGCGAGAGCTTTGTCTTTGTGGTGCTCTGGAAAGGAGTGAGCCCAGCCCAGGCTCTCCAGCTTCTGCAGCAGCTCTCAGAATCCATTCAGCTCCTCCATCCCTATTTGCAGAATAACAAACTCAGTGATTAACAACCCTCTGAGGATGTGCTTCTCCAGGGCAGCAAGAACTCGTAGTGCCAGTGCCTTCAGAACCTCAGGCTGCTCCACTGGAGCAATCTGGAGATGAAAACTGGAGATAGGGAAATGAGCTGCCAGGCCAGGATCCAGAAGGACATCTGAGAAATCAGGCAATTCTATTCCAAAGGCATAACTTTTTGTGTTCTCACAGCTACAAATATAGCTCCCAGAACAGGCTCTTCTCTGGCAGGGCTTGTCTATTTGGCTCATCAGAGTAGTAGCCAGGCAGAGGATAAAGATCTTTTCTATCAACCCTTTTAGCTAAGAAATGGAGCTTAAATGAACCTTTTATAGACAAACATCTGGAGGAGGGTGGATGGAGTGAAACTGTGCTAGGAATTCACTCCAGCACTTCAGCAATTCCCTTTCTCCCTCCAAGCTTTCACAGTGCTCTTGCTCTTCTTCAGGGGACACCATTTACAGTTTCTCCCCTGAATTTCCCCAAAATGTTCTGTAATAGGGCCACGAGGTTGATAAGGGGACTGGAGCACACTGCCTATGGAGACAGGCTGAAAAAGTTGGGGATATTCAGCCTGGAGAAGAGAAGATTGTGTGGACACCCCTCAGCCTCTTCCAGTATCTGAAAAGGTTCCAAGGAAGGTGGAGAGGGACAGTTCATCAGGAACTGGAGGAACAGGACAAGGGGAATGGCTTCACACTGAAAGAGGGGAAATTTGGGTTGGATATGTGGAAGAAATTCTTTAGTGTGGGGTTGGGGAGGCACATCTGATTTGGATTAACGGGATCTTTGTTTGTCAAGCAATTTATCTTCCTGATTTACTTCCTAGCTCCAGTGGAATGCCAAGGTAAGCCAGGTCTTGGACCAGGAGGTGCCCCCATCCCTCAGCTGTTCAGACCCTCTGTTGTGACATTCTTGTGCAGTAAAAGCAGTGCCTGTTTATACATTTGAAATGTGCTACTGCCTAAAACATCTAAATGCACTTCTAAATACACTTCTAAACATCTAAATACACTTGGAATTGCACTTCTCCCCTATTTATCTGTTTTCCCTTTAAACATCCCATGCATGAAACCCCCTCAGAGTGGAACCTTTTCTGAACTCCCAGCCTGATGAAGCAGCTCTGTCCATTTGAAGCCATTCCACCTTGTCCTGTCACTCCAGGCCCTTGTAAACAATCTCTGTCCATCTTCCCTGTAGCTCCTTCAGGCCACAGTTAAGTCACCCCAAAGCTTCTTTTCTCCAGGCTGAACAATCCCAACTCTCCCAGGTCTAATGCTCAGTTTCATCTCAGGCAAATTTTAGGGCCAAAGCTTTCGGTTTTGCCACCCTGAGCTCCTCTGAGACAATTTAGTGACAGTCCTTGTCTGTGGCTTGGCTCCTTCACCCTTTATAGCTACAAATAAAACTGTCTTTTTTTGGCCTTTAGCATAAACTTTGATGTCTTTCCAAGAGCTTTTCAACTGTGTTTTCATTTATGGACAGCTAAAACTTCCCCAGTGAAGATAAAGGGGTTTTTTTGTCAATGTCACATATGTGGTTTGCTGTGAAGAATGTGTGAAAGTGCTTTTCTCAGCAACATTTGTGGGTCCCAGTGATCTGCAGACATCGCCCTGAAAACTTCCTCTGCTGCATAAACAGAGCAGGAGGGACCAGAACTGGAGGTGTCATGTGAAACTTCATGCCTTGCACTGAAAATCAAATGATAACCATGGTTTCTTCCCATGTTAAATCTGTAAAGTTGTGAATTGATTTAACTCCCCATGAATGTTCAGGGAAATACTCTCAGCTCATAAACCCAGCCTGGCCACTCACTGAACCAAGGCCTGAACTGTTCACAGCACTTCTTTCTTTGGTCACTTCCATTTGAAACAATTTCTTCATCTTTATGACTTGCAAAAAATATCCTGAAAAGTCCAATTTGGTGCCAAATAAACAATCCCACTTTTGGTTTATATTTGAGTTGCCGGTGTGATTTCCTGAGATCTGGCTGTGCTTGGGCTGGATTTCATGATTAAAATGATGCTTGACCTTAACAGATTTGTAAACCTGTCCAGCTCTTCACTGTTTATTTTCTTTTTTTTTCCCCTTCTTGCCTCCCAGTCCCCCATGGATGGAATTCTGTGAGAACACCCTGGATCCACTTGGATTTTGGGAGCTTCTCCCTGACCCCTCCAACATTTTGACCTCTCCTTTGAAGCCAGAACTGTTCCTGGGGAAGAACCCTTTCCATGACAATGGATGTGATTGAGCCATGAAGCAGCACGGGGCAAAGGAAGATCCAGGAATTATTTTGATGTATAAATAATGTACTTTTTAGGGTGTTTGAAGGTAAACAGGCAGGGTCTCTGTTGCCCTTCAACTCCTGGCTCACCACTGAGACACCTCACTGTGGAATAATCAATTTGTCCTAAATTTAATCTTTCCATTGCTACCAGGTCAAGTGGAGCTCTTTAATCACAGAGTCCTCAAGGAGCCAGAAGAGTCCCCCAGAACCCTGCAGGAATAAACACACAGTGGTGGGTATCCCTCTCCCAAACTGCTTTTCTGGAATGCCAGGACACTGGGGGAGCTGGGGACCTGCACAACAAGTGCAGGCTGAGCGAAAGCCAAGAACCTCCAAGAGCTTTCCATCCTTACTCCACCTCCTCCTTCTTCCCAAACCTTTCCTTGTGTGTCCAGACCTTGGAGGAGAAGCTGCTCTGAACCCAGACCAAGCTCAACCCCCTGGGGAGGGTCCTGAGGAGGGGAGCAGGAGAGGGACCAGTGCTCCCAGAAAAAGGTCACTGCCATTCCCAGGATGTTTCCTGACATTCCACCTCCTTGGTCTGTGGGAGCAGGCCAGGCTGGCACCTGCAAAGAACATTTTGCTCTGCTTTTCCATTTATCTGCCAAATAAAGCGCAAATCCCTTTCTCCACCTTTAATCACAGCATTTTGAGAGAATTTCCCAGTGAATACACACAGCCACTTATTGGCTCTGTCTCCTCCTCAGCTAGAGTTAATTCAGAGAATAATGGAGGAACTTTATCTATTAATTAAAAATAATGACTTTATAAACTGGCAGATGTGTTAAACTTCAAAAGACCTGCATTGAAGGCCAATAGGAACAAGCAATTTGCAAGCTGGAATAATAAAGGAAATTGCCTTGGAATGGGTTTATCCTGCAAGATGAAATCCTCTCCAGACATTAGAAACTGCAAAGGGAATTATTGTGGCTGGTAGTCCTTAGATTAACCATGTTTACCACCTTATTTCAGAGGTGTGGGCACTTCTCTTGTACCAGGAAAAACTGGGAAATGCCATTTTCCCCTCCGAGGTAAATTCACAAAGAAGCCATTGCAGTGATTCCCATTTGTTTTCTTCCCAATTGTTTCCAGATTGCACCAGCTCATTTTGCAAACAGAAGGAGTCCAGCTGGATGTTTCATGCTCCTCACATCCCCAACAGCAATAAAAGCTCTGCTACCTTTAATGTCACAGCAGAGAACAGCACCGAGCCCAGCAAAGCCACACCTGGGTGCCCAGGAGTGGTCACGGATGGTTCCACGGCCTCACCAGAGCTTTGAAAATGCTAAAAATTTGGGAATGGGCACTAAATCCTGGAAAGATTTGCTAGAGCACAATGTAAGATCTAAAAGTATTGGAGAGCATCCAAAGGAGGGACACGGGGATGGGAAGGGTCTGGAGGGGTCATGCAGGAGCAGCTGAGGGTTCTGGGGCTGTTCAGCTGGAGGAGGCTGAGGGGAGACTCCTTGGGGTCTGCAGCTCCTCCTGAGGGCTCTGGGACAGGACAGGAGCCAGGGAAGGGCTGGGGCTGTGCTGGGATGGATTTTGGGAAAGGTTCTTCCCTCAGAGGGTGCTGGGCACTGCCCAGGGAATGGGCACGGCCCCGAGGCTGCCAAAGCTCCAGGAGGGTTTGGACACCCAGGCTGGGATTTTGGGGCTGTGCAGGGCCAGGGGCTGGGCTGGATGATCCTGTGGGTCCCTTCCAGGTCAGGATATTCTGAGATTCTCTGATTTTCAGATGGGACAGACACAGACAAGCCCCAGAGCTGCCTGCAGCCCTCCAGGTGTCCTTCCCACTGCGGGGATGTTCTTCCTCCATGGGGAAAACAGGGGAATGGTTTGGGGTTTGGAAGGACAGCACAGCTGCACTGGGCAGAGCTCTCATTGCTTGCTCTCTCTTGTTAAAACAGAAGCATTTACACAGATTAGACAGCAAAACCATCGAGTGAGATGTTTTCTTCCCACTACCAAGCACAAGGGGTGGCAAATATTGACTCCAGACTCGTCAGGCCTCCAGCAGTGGAGAGAAAAGTGTGGCCTGTGCTCTGAGGCTGGGGCCTGCAGGGTAAAAATCTAAATTACTCGTGCCTCAGGTTGGTTTGTGTTGTTTGGCTGTGAGGACACAGAGTATTTACAGCTCCTGGATGTTGTGGCTTTTCTCAGAGCTGCCCCAAACATGTCCCAGGTGCCCAGGGACCTGTCCTGAATCCCCCAGTGTCCCTGTGGAAGCTGCTGGACACCTGTGAGGAGCTGGCTGGCAGTGTGGTGCTGGCTCTCCTCCTGCTTTCCAGCTGCCACTTCAATTAAAAGGAGCTAAAAATACCCAAATACTCTCCTGATAGCATTTTCCATAGAAGCAGGAGGAGAGGGATGCTCTGGAGGCATGAATGAGGTTGTATTTAGGGTGTGTTTATTCGGGGAATGAGGGAAATCTGGATTTCTTGCCCCTGCAATGATGAGTTCAGGAAGCTCTTAGAGGAACAGGCAGGATTTTTTCAGCTGGGGATGCATCAGGCATCCAAACAAATAAATATCAGAGCATGGAGAGCCCAGCCAGGCCCTGTCTCCACCCTGGCAGTGACACCAGGACAGCACAGGAGCTTGGCCAGCATGGTGGAGCAAGGCCTGACTGCTCAGATCTGCGTGTTCCACCCTCCTGACAGCTTTACAACACAAACTCCCTCCCATAAACCTGGGAAAGAACTCATCTGGTGTTTGCTGCATCCTCTCCACCTCCTGCTCTCCCTCATGATTTTAGGAGTGTGAGTTCCCAGCAGTGAGGATCGAGCCTAGAGATGGGAGCCAGCTCAGGAAAAAGCGTCAGCATCTTTGCAAGTCTGTCAAATTTGGGCTCATAGGAGTGGAAAGAAACCCTCAGGCACCTCCCACACCTCTGCAGGAGGCACCTTTCCCCTCTACTTTGAGAAATTTGTATTTGTCTGGAGAGCTTTAGGCCAGGCTTAAAGGGATTTTGTGCTGCACACCTGCACTGGGCAGAGCTCACTGCTTCCAGCTGCCTGGCAGTGATGGGCAAGGCAAAAACCAGCTGGAACATCCCCCTATTTTTGTGGCAGGTTCTCTATGGCACCTTTGCATCAGCCCTGCTGTGAAATCCATGTTCTCCACATGGAAATTCCAGCCAAACCCCCTGGCTGCTACAAACTCGTGTGGGTGATTTAGGTGTGATTTGGTGTGAGAACAAAACAGACACTCAAAGCATTTTGTTCTTCTGAGAGCAAACATTTCTCACAAAGCCACGGTTGTTGGGTGGAACGAGAAGGTACAAGAATTCCTCCTCAGAAAACCAGCAGGTCAAAATAGAAATGGGGGAGTCTTGCTCTTGAAAATTACTGTCCCACAGGTTGTGACAGAAAAATCCCAAAGCAGATGGGGAATATTTGGGTACCTGTCAGCCTCAGCCTCCCAACACCTTCCCATCCAGCCCTTGGTCCTGCCCCACTGCAATCCAGTGAATCCAGTTGGGAAGTTTGTGTCCCAGCCTGGAGGAGGGGACAGCACCTTCAGGAATGGTCAGGGAATGGAAAGATATCGAATGCCCCCCCAAAAATAGCAGCTATTCCACAGCCCAGAGCTTGGAGGTCCTGTGTGGATAACAGCAGAAGGGAACAGCAGCATATGGTGAAGTGCCTGATGCCAAGTGGAATTTTTCCAGGCATGTTTGAGGACCTCAGGTTGAAGTGCTGCTCCCAAGGCCTCCCTCAGAGCCTATATTTAACCAGGCTGGATTTGCTGGCAGCCAGGGTGGGGTGGGCAGCACCCAGCACATCACCCCTCTCCCAGAAAGAGCTCTTCAAAGAGCTGAAAGAGGATTCTGGTGCAAAGGCAAGAAATGGTAAGAAAAAAGAAAAGCTCAAACATGGTTTCCTTCTCACAGTGGATGTCACACCCAAGGTAGTGCACGGGAGCTTCAGGTGCCTACAGCAGCCCTCCCAGACATCCACAAGCTATTCCTTGGACAGTCTAAATTATTTTTTCTTTTCTTTCCCCTTGGAGCCCTTCTCCAGCAGCAGGAATGACCAGCTGGAGAGCACAGCCCTGGCTGCTCACCTCAGTCCCAGCAGGAAGAGCACCCAGCTCATCCAGGGAGCATCCTCGGGGCTCCCAGCCCCATCCCAGCCCTGCAGGAAGGCTGCTGCCTTCCCCCTGGCCTGCCAGGAAGCTTTAGGCTGTGTGGACAGCCTGGGCAGGGGCTGCCTGGATTGCTCAGGCTTCGAGCACCATCTCCTGTCCTGTTGGCTCGGCTCCATCCAGGTGCTGGGGCAAACTCTGAGGAGCAGATTCCTCTGCTGGCCTCGGTCCATAAATCCCACAAATGTGGGACAGCATCATGCTTTCCAGGCCTGGATAACAGCCTTTTGGGCTTCTGAATTCCTGAGCCTCTTCACACAGTGGCTCTGTGAGGCCAGGGAGGCAGATTGACCTCCAGTGTTTTCTTGGGAGCTGCTCACTTTGCCCAGCTCAGAAGTTTTATCTTGTCTGTCCTCTGAAGGAGTTCTGTGCTGTTTTCCTTTCAGGACTCTGGAGTGATCCAGTCACCAGGAGCTCTGGCATGTTTGGCAGCAGTGAGAGCTTCAGCAGGGAGGCATTTTCCTGGAGCTAAAAGCTCCTGCCTGTAATGGGACACTCAGCACTGCAGGGTCACTCTTGACGTCAATGGCACCCGTTGGCTCCTGTCCTGGGGGATATCGATGCACAGGCACCCCTTGCCCTCACTTTCCCCCTGCTTGGAAGCAGGAGACACCTCCCTGCAGGCCCATGTGCCATCTGCCACCACCCTGGGTCCTGCTCAGGCTCCTCAGGGACATCCAGCTGGTGAATATTCCCAAATTCACATCCCCTCCCCATCTCTACCAACACCAGAATCCGCCTCCAAGAAAAGCACCCCAACGGCTCAGCTTCTGCCACTCTGATCAAACCCCACAAAGTTTAGGGACTCTTTTCCCCCACCAACAGCAAATTCTGTCCCTGTGGGTCCCCCTCAATGCCTGGCAGCAGCCCCAGCACTGGAACCACAAAGCTGCTGCTCCCAGCTGGACTGGGAGAGGGCACAGCTGGAGCTGGAGCTGAAGCAGAGCACAGGCAGGGTGCTGGGATAGCCCTGCTGAGCATTTTAGTGTTTCTTTGTGTTTCTTTCAATCCCTCAGACAGAAAAAACTCATCCCATGGTGCTTTTACACCATCATACCTTGCCTGAGACACTGAGTTCCTCTGCACTGGATTTGTTTCCAGGCTCCCAAATTGGGAATAATGTTGCAATTGTCCCTACAGTTCCATGTGGTCTTGTCCTCCTTTCCATAAATATTTTTCTGCTTGTCCAAGACTATGAAAGCTGGGACTGTTTGGTGATTTTTAAAGGGATCAGAGCTAAACATGTTGATAGGGGTGATGTGTGTTGGGAAGCACACATTCCCTGGAGAAGCCCACTCTAATCCTGGGGAAAACCACTTAGTAGTGCTATAAATGAAGCAAAATCTGTTGCTGTTTTTATTTTGAAAAGAAAAAAAATACAGCTCACACAGCAAATTATTTTGGGGAGTAATAATTGCGTAATCAGGGCTAAAAGTGGATATTCTAAAAAGAAATGTGTGGGGTAATGCTGATCATTACCAGAAAAAATAGCAGCACATGCTTGGGGAGCTCAAGCAGGGGAAAACAGAGAGCCCCCAAAATAGCAGCTATGAACCAGGTTATATTTTAAACCTCCTGGGAGCCAGAGCAGAGGGCCAGGAGCCAGGGACATGTGGGTAGGTCTGTGCTGCAGATCCCCACTCACAGCAGCACACAGGAGCCCTGGGGTGGCAGCAGATGTTGCCCATGCCAGGGGTGCTGAGCCAGCAGAGCCTGTCTCTCTGCCCACTTTATCCCTGTTTACCACCAGAGAGCCAAGCAGGGTCAGCAGGATGGGACAGAGGACACCTGGTCTGAGACAGAGAAAAAAAGGAAAGAAATACGATCCAGGGATTTTTCACCCCCTCTAGATTTGGAAACACCACGTGATTCTTAATGGTCCACTGCAAGTTATTGCCAATCACCTCAGCAAGCAGAATGGGAAAATGAGCAGGAAGGGGCTCAGTTTTACTTCACTTTAAGGACCTAAAGCTCATCCAGTGCCACCCCCTGCCACAGCCAGGGACACCTTCCCCTGTCCCAGGCTGCTCCCAGCCCCAGTGTCCAGCCTGGCCCTGGACACTGCCAGGGATCCAGGGGCAGCCACAGCCGCTCTGGGCACCCTGTGCCAGGGCCTGCCCACCCTCACAGGGAGGGATTTTTCCCCAATATTCCATCTAAACTCTGCTCTCTGTCAGTTTGAATCCGTTTCCCCTTGTCCTGTCACTCCAGGCTCAACCCAGCTGTGCTGTGGGGGAATAAATTGCAGAACGCTGGGCATCACCTGGAGCCAGCCCTGGTGTCTGGGAGGGTTTGGTGGCTGCAGCAGGGTGCCAGCTCTGCTCCTCAGCACTGCCAGCTCTGTCCCGGTGCCCACAGCCACAGGGACGTGGTGACACTTATTTCTGGGCCCAGTCACTCACCTGGACCTGGCCACAGCCTCTCTGTCCTGGCCATCAAATAAAAGCCTGACTGTGTCCCTGTCCTTCCCGGAAAGCTGCTCTCAGAGGAGAGCATTCACACCACAGCAGGAGCAGTGCCAGCACTAAACCTGGCATGGGAACAAGGAGTTCTTCCTGTGATGGATGGAAGGAAAAGCAGGAAGAGCAAGGTGGGACGTTGCTGCAGCCCCCAGTGCTGGTGGCAGATGTCCAGCCCTGGTACACTGGCTGGTTTGTTCAGTGCCCAGCGTGGGGAGCAGCCTGGTGAATAGGCACAGTCAGCCTGCTCCCCTGGCAGCTGGGCTGGCTACAGGGGCAGGACAGTGACAAATCCTGCCTGGCAGGACCCACAGGAGACAGGACTTGTTGTGATAGTTGGATAATCAGCGTGGCACAGGAGGTTCTGCCCAGCATCCATTGCTGGGATGTGACCTCCCCTGATGAAAGGCCCTTGCTTAGGCCCAGGAGCAGCTCTGGCTCACTCAGCAGCTGAATCCCTCTCTCATTTCACATTCAGGTGCTGGAATGAATTCATAATGGCAGGGATTAAATGCCAGGTTGTTTTCTGTGGGTCCGGCCTGGCTTACCCTCACCCTGCTGTTTGCTTTGACTGCAGCACTGGCACAGCTCAGGCCCTGGAAGGTGAAACACAGCCACAGTCAGGGGCTGCCTGTCCCCTGCCCTGGGCTTGCTTCATGTGCTTGGCCCTGACACCACATTTCCAAGCTGAATTTGCCAGGACACAGAGAATGGCCTCAAACTGACAGAGAGTAGGGTTAGATGGGGTATTAGGAAGAAATCCTTCCCTATGAGGGTGGAAAGGCCCTGGCACAGGGTGCCCAGAGCAGCTGTGGCTGCCCCTGGATCCCTGGAAGTGTCCAAGGCCAGGCTGGACAGGGCTTGGAGCAGCCTGGGACAGTGGAAGGTGGCACTGGATGAGCTTTGAGATCCCTTCCAACCCAAACCATTCTGATTCTGTGAAAAGGAGGTGAAAATATCTGTGTGAAGGAGCCTCTCCTGCAGGGCTCATCGCATTCCCTGCCTCCTGTTGATTATTTCAGGCATTTTCCCTCAGCTCCATCCCTGTTCTCACCTGCAGTGGGAAGGAATCTGGGAGCAGTGGGACACAGCCACATCCTCAGCACTGCTGCAGTGGCCCCACAAATGCTCATTTGTGCCTCCACTCCTCCACCTGCACAGGCAGCAGAGCCCCAGGGGAGTGACCAAATCCTGGGATACAGCTCAGTGCCTGTCATTAATGGCAGGAATGACCTGCAAGGCTCCACATCCCAAGGCTGGATCTGGGGTAAGATTAAATAGGGAAATCAGCTTTTAATTTCTAACTGGAGAAAAAGATTCTCTGGCATTGCTTTGAGAATGAGCAAAAACCCTGCAGAGTTCATTTATACACCCCCTCCCCTTGTGGAGAGTTCAATGAGAAGAGCTTAATGATCCTTCCTCAAAGTGTAGGAATTTATTTTACACATCCCATGGAGCTGGAAGGCAGAGGAACACACACAGTGGGGGCTCAAAAGGTTTTTGAGACCAGCTGGGGAGGGACAGCCCTTCCAATCTGTTGTTCCAACTCTTGGGAATGTGGGATCTCCTCGAGCCCAAAGTGTCCATGGGCAGAGTGGCTTTAAATGAGTAATTCTGCAACTGCAAATAATCTGTGCTGAGAAACAGCTGGTGAATTACCAGCCCTGCTCCCCACGGCCCAGGGGAAGCTGGGCAGGACAGAACGTTCATTTATTGGCACAGCCCTGCTGTTTGCCTTTCATTTCATCCCACTTTCACAACCAGCCCTGTTTGTGGGTCACTGGGGCTGCCTTGTGCCCCTAAAATGCCACCACACTTCATTAAAAAATGAGTGGAAGAGTGAGAAGCCAGCTGCCAGCTCCCTTGGGGTGAGAGGGCTCTCGTTTGCACAGGAGCCAGGCTCTGCATGGAGTGAAAATTCAATATTGGGCTCTTGGGATTGTTTATTTTATGGCTTGGAAGGTGCCAATAAAGTCTCCTGCTTTCAGCAAGGGATGTCAGAAGGAGGTGCAGTGCTCTGACCCCTGGCTCTGTTGGAGTAGGACATTCTCCCTCTTGCTCCCTCTGAGGATAAAGCTGGGCTCCCAAATTCAACAAAAGTAGAGAAATAAAGCTTAATTTCACAGAAGGAGGTGCAAATAGGCACATGTGGAGCTGTGCTCTGCTGGGGTTACGTTCAGGCACTGCCCATCAGGACTCTGCAGTTCTGGGCTTGGCTCTGGTGTTAATTTGCCACTAATCAGCAGCTCTGGCCATGCTTCCTGCCCATTTTCCCATCAGCAGCAGCAAAATAACAGCATGGAGCACTGAGAGGTTCTTTGTTAACAGTTACAGACCTTCCTGAGATCCAGCTTTATTGCCTGTTTATCCCAGAATGATGGAATGACCTGAGTTAAAGGGAAGAAAGGACCATCCAGTGCCACCCCTGCCATGGCAGGGAC
>VXAX01005630.1:209511-226084 GCA_013399835.1 Leptocoma aspasia | reverse complement strand
TTTTAAAAAGAGGTTTGAAGGTGTTAAATTATCCAAAATTGAAGCAAAATGAAAGATTCTGTGTTGAACTTGAATAATCTTTTTCTTCAGGCTGAGACTCTGGACATGCTTTGGACCATTCCTGGGTGAGGTTTGGCCAGCACTTCTCCATGACCCCAGAATCCCAGAATGGTCTGGGTTGGGAAGGACTTTCAAACTCATCCCATTCCCCCTCCCTGCTGTGTCAGGGTCACCTTCCCCTGGCCCAGGTGGCTCCAGCTCCATCCAAGCCCTGATGCTTTGGAAGCTCCCAAAGGACACCTCGTGTGAGATCCAGCACATCCAGGAAATGGAGTGTTGGAACCCTGGGTGCTGAGAATTTTAGACTTTCTGTCCTGAAAGGCACAGACCCCCAGGAGAACACTGCATTTGATCTGAGGCCGTGGAGAAGGCTTCCAAAATTGACTGATAGCACTGGGATTGTGGGTGTGTGGTTTGAACAGAAGTGTGTGATATCACAGGGTGGGAAACTTAGTTTAGGGTTTAGTTTTGAGTTTAGGGTTTTAGAATATAGCAATATATATAAAGCAAGATGGAGGTTTTAGGGTGGAGACTGGTCCTTCTTCTTCACCTTCTTCTCCATGGGTTTGGGTGCTGTTGTGTGATTGGACAGAAGAGTCTGCATTGTGGGGCAGGGGTGATTAGTTATTGGGTTAAAAGTAAAAATAATTTAGGTGTCATTTGTTAATTGGATAGATTTCCTTAAAAGACCTTGTACAGAGAGATACAAAACCATTTTGCAGCTTGTTAGACACAATAATGGAGCTTGGCCCGAGAGCCCCAGGGTGCTGGACAGGGCTGCACACACACAGAGAACCTCCTTGGAAGGAGCTGCTGACCCTGAAGTCATCCCTGAGCTCTCCAAATGGATGAGGAGCTCAGCTGAGTTATTCCCTTCCCATTTGCAGCATCCAAACCTGGAAAAGTTCATGGACGTGTGGTGTGGGCTCCCTGCTCCCTCAGGAGGGCCCAGAGCTGCAGGGAAAGGCACTCCCTGCCCTGGGATCCTTCATCCCGAGCAAAGCTGAGCTTTTCCCACTCTGGGAGCTGGAGAATGGAGCTGTGCTCCCTGCAAAACCACGGGGATTTATTGGGGGAAAACAAATTGGGTGACTGGATAACCTGGATTCTTCTCTTTCATCCCCTCAGCCAAACCCTAGGGCAGAAATCTGCTTTTTTTGTAGTGGTTTTTTTTTTGTTTTGTTTTGTTGGGGTTTTTTTTGGTTTTTTCTGTTTGTTTTTTTTTTTTTTTGCAATTGTTTTCCCTGGCCACTAAGCCAGGCAAGGGAAATGTTCTGCAGCCTGACACAAAGTCACTCCCTCCTGCTTTTAAACACAATGTCAGCAGTGAATAAACAGGAAAAAACCTCTCCTGCTCAGCAGAGCCCTTCCCAGGGAATGTCTCCTCTGGACCTGCTCTTGGGAGCTTGGAAACACTTAAGGTGTAAAAATAGCACCTGCAGAGTCAGCAGCCAACCCTGCTCCTGCACAAGCTGTATGGCTTTTTTCTGGGCTTTATTTATTTTCCAAAACCTGGTCCAAACTCTCTGGAAGGAAGTGGGGACTCTCCCTGGCCACCTCAGCCTGTGAGATCCTGAATAAAATTCCACCTGAGCCAGCCCTGCTGCTGCAGGGAGCAAACCACAAGAATGGATTTCCTGGGGAAATTGAGGTCCTGGAATGTTTCTAGGGAGAGTTGCTGAGGAAAACCCAGTCCTCAGCAGAGCCAAAGCCCCCAAAGCCAGCTCAGGACATCCCCAAAATCTCCTCCCATCCCACACAGAGGCTGAGCAGAAGATCCCAACAAACTTCTCCTCTCCAGGCTGAACAATCCCAGCTCTCCCAGCCTTTTCCCACTCTAACTTTTGCAAAATGCTTTTATTTTTGAAACTAATTAACAATAGTGAGAATAACTTAAATAAGTGTATTGATGGAGCAGAGCTGCTCCATCCATCTGATCACCTTGGTTGTTTTTTTTTCTCCCCTGGCATAGCTGATATGATATTAGAGAGCTTCCTAGACACAGAAAATCACCTTGAAATTGAAAAGAAACACCACCCAGCCCAGGCTGGATGTGCCAGCTCCCGTTTTCCTGTGGCACAGAGCAGGAATACAAATGGGGAAGAGGCACAGATCACCAAGGGGAACAGCCTGGCCTCTCACGAGGCATCCTGAGCAGTTCCTCCAGCCTATTTTTGGGGCTGAATGCTGCAAGTTCCCTGCCGGTGTGAGAGAAAGGACATGCCGTGTGATGAGCTCCCGTTCCCATGCCAACAACCCTGCAGCACCACAAAGGACATTCCCTCTCCTGGCCAGGTTTTAGCAGTGCCTCGCTAAGCTCTGCTGTTGTTTTTGGGGACACGGGGCCCTGTGCTGCTGCTGAGCAGAAATCTGCCAGCACTCCTGAAGGCTCCGAGTGAGAGAGGCTGGAATCTGTGACATCAAGGCACAAAGACAGGTTTAAACAAGCCCAGCTGAAGTGGCACAGTCTGTCAGTCCCTTATCTAAGGCAGCCCTTCTATTTTTGCCTCTTTGCTGTACCATGTTTTGTCTGTGTCTATTGTAATTTTTGGCAGCAGCTCCAGCACCAGCTCCAGCTCCTTTCCTAAAGATGCTGGAGCAGATGCCATCTCCCATCTCTGCCACCTGGGTGGATTGGGTGCTCCTAAATCCAGGAATAACTGAGAGGATGGAATTCAAAGTCCTGTGCTCAGAAGGGGAGGCAGTGGCGCGTTTTGAAGCCTCTGTTCTCCAACACAAAGTCTGGCACAGGCAGTGCCAGACAGTGCTCAGAAAATCAGACTAAATCTGACCACAACATGCTCAGAAAAATCAGACTAAATCTGACCGAAAATGCTCAGAAAATCAGACAAAGTCTCATCAGATAAAATCTGTCCTTGCATCCCCACCATCTCCATCAACTCCAGCTCCTTTCCTAAAGATGCTGGAGCAGATGCCATCTCCCATCTCTGCCACCTGGGTGGATTGGGTGCTCCTAAATCCAGGAATAACTGAGAGGATGGAATTCAAAGTCCTGTGCTCAGTGGCGAGTTTTGAAGCCTCAATTCTCCGACACAAAGTCTGGCACAGGCAGTACCACAAAGTGCTCAGAAAATCAGACAAAATCTGACCAGAAAATGCTCAGAAAGTCAGACAAAATCTGACCAGAAAATGCTCAGAAAATCAGACTAAATCTGACCAGAAAATGCTCAGAAAATCATAAGAAGTCTCATGAGACAAAATCTGTCCTTGCATCCCCTTCTTCCCAGAGCCATCCCTTCACTGGTGACACAGGGACCTGCAAGAGCTCCCACAGACCCAGACATGAGGAGAGAATCATTATTCCTGTTTAAACCAACGTGGTTTTACCATAGCAACTCCCCAAGAAGGAATCAACAGCTTCTGAGCAAACAAACACTTATTAAAGCACCCTTCTGAAATATTTATGCTTTGTTCCCCAAAGCCCACTAAGTGCACAGCCCTGCCTGGCTCCAGGA
Organism: Leptocoma aspasia; assembly: GCA_013399835.1. Taxonomy (NCBI): domain Eukaryota; kingdom Metazoa; phylum Chordata; class Aves; order Passeriformes; family Nectariniidae; genus Leptocoma; species Leptocoma aspasia. The sequence goes on along the minus strand of VXAX01005630.1, from coordinate 222,548 downwards.
GTGGCAGGAGAGCCTTTTTTCTGCTGCCTGGCAAAGTGGAAAAACCATTCTTCAGCAGCGTGTTTGTCAGCCTGGGGGCTGAGGCAGCTCCTCACAACGTGACTGGGAGGAACTGGGAGATGGAATCAGCTCCAGCAGGGAACAGCATGGACTCAGGCCTTCCCTCAGGGATGGGAAAGGATGGGAAATGCAGGAGTTTGGGAGGTGCTCAGGAAAGGAAACGCAAATTTTCAGTGTTATATAAATATATATAAATAAAATTGTAAATATAAATAAAATTATAAATTAAANTAATAAATAAATTATTATAAATTACATTTATAATAATCACTTTTAAACTCTTTTTTATGTCGTATAATTTGTCAACTTTTGTGGCCAATGCCCTGGCCATATAATGTTAACTTTTGCAAAATGCTTTTATTTTTGAAACTAATTAACAATAGTGAGAATAACTTAAATAAGTTTATAAAAATAGCTAAAGCTATCTACATGATTAAATAACAGTGAAAAACCCACACAGCTAACATCAAAAGAAAAGCTATAAAAAGGACCATTTTGCTGCTGGGTGACAGCAGCCTGAGGGAAGTGCACTGCAGAGGACAAATTGTGCCTCTCATCACTCACAGTTCATCATCCAGGACCTCTGGAATGGCCCTGGGGGCTCCACAAAAGCCGAACACTGACGAGTTTATGGATTTCTGCTCTTTTGCCGTGTGTTCCCTCCCTCAGGAAGCAAAGCAGGTGGTTTGTTCTTGAAAATACGTTCCCAAAAATCTCATTTACAGGCACGTGCTGGAATTGAACTCATCCTGTGTGTGTCACCTTGCACGAGTGTCACTTCCCTGACAATGATGGAGCTGTCCAAAGCCAGAGCCACAAACCAGAATAAAATGGTTCTGCTGGATACAGGTTGTTCATGATGGCATTTTCTTGGAGTTGAGAGCCAGCTTTTATGAAGATGATAATTTTGCATTTTACATTTTATTATTTTACATTTCATTATTATTTATTTATTACANTAGGCACAGAAAATCACCTTGAAATCGAAAAGAAATCAATAAAATATTATAATAATAAATAAAGGAATTTAGCTCCTTGAGAGCCCAGGACAAGAACTGGGTGATGCTGGACCCTCACAAGGCAGAATTTCCAAAGCATTTGCAGGATTTGGCACAGATGGATCCAGACTCCCGAGGCAGAGAAGCTGCCCTTGGCCTGTTGGGGGAAGCACCTCAGCCAGGAGCCCCCAGGCAGGAGCTCTGATCACAAATTTTGATCCAAATTCTGATTTATTTGCTCTGAATCTCCTGATCCGGGCTGTGGTTCCCGTTTCAGGCTGCACGAGTGGGCATTGACTTTAGTCTGGCTCTCTCTAGTGGTCTGAACCTTAATGAGATGGAAGTCCTGCTCTGTAATTACTGTGGGTGATTTAAGTGTGAACAAAAAGACATCCAGTCACTTCTGAGCAGTTAAATTAAAAGCAAACTGGATTCAGCTACCTGGGGTGTGTTTCCAGGTGATAAATGCTTTCTCACAAATTTCATAAACTTTCCTTTTCCTGCTGCACCGAACTGGGGTTTTTATGGATCCTTTTAACAGTCCCTCAAATAATTTCATCAGCATAAAGTCTCCTCCTGGATGGAAATTTAATAAAAAGCTGAATTGTTCGGAAAGGTATGAGCATGATCTAATCTTGCCCTTGTCAATGTATTCCTGACAGGGTGGCAGTTAATAATTAATAAATGAAATAAACTACTTGGAAATTGCAAGCTGACACCGGGCTCTCCCCTCCAGCCAGCCCAATGAGAATTCACACTTTGTTTTTTTCAGTCAGATGCCTCTGAGATCCAGATTAAGCACACAAATTAAGACGTGGAGTGCCCCAGGCACCGGGTTCAGAGTCAGAATTTCTCATTTCTGTAAAGCTACACCAGTGTGAGTTTGCTGGGTTCAGCCCAGCAAAAGTGAGGCCAGATAAAGATGCAGAGAATTCCTGGTCTTTGTTGAAGGATGTGACATGGAACAGGAATTATCCCCTGAACCAATGGGTCCCCAGCCCAGCTCTGTGCTTGGATTCTCCACCTCCTTCTCAAAGTCCCACCTGCAAGTTCCAAGCTGCCAGAAATCCTTGGATGCACCTCCACATCCTTCTGTGGGTCCCAGACATCCTCCTGATGCCTCGAGAAGGCTGAGCTAGAACAGAGGCTGGACAGTTAAAGAATAAAGCAGGGATTTATTAAAAGGATTTCCTCCATGGATCCACCTTGGGCAGCACAAGAGCCCAGCCAGGGCTGCACCCAAGATGAACCAAAATGGTCCCAAAATGGACACCGGGCACGGGCTCTGGCACTTTTATCAGTTCTGCTCCATTTGCACATTGGAGTTCATTGTCCAATTCCAGCTTCAGCCCATCAAGTCCCATCCTTCTTGTTTTTCTCTCTTCAGCCCACGTTGTTTGTGCTCTTGGGGCTGAGGTTTGGATCATTTGTCCTTGGTCCCCAGCTGGAGAAGGAATTGTTTTGTCTCCCTGCTCTGTGCAGAGAGCTCACCATCCCCTGATATGAAGCCCAGACCCACACACTAAAGCAGCACAGAATCTGAAAAATAGAAAAGCTAAAACCTGAGGTATCACTCTCAGACCAGTCTGGGTCCATAACCAACATCTGAGGGAGCTTCCCAAGCCCCCTGCCCACTCAGCAGCCTGACTAGGGTGGTTTGCAGCTCAGGGAAGAATCAGGAAATCATCCCTGTCCTAGAGATAATTCCTGCAAAATCACAGCCTCATTTTCCCTGCAGATCTGTGGGAGAGACACCATTCCTGTGATGTGGAGGCCAAGATTTCCCAGCTCCTTGCATGGGCACTCTGCTGTCTTTGCATGGGCTCTGTTTTAGAGAAAATCCGCGTTGTTCCATCATTTTCCCTCACCTGGTGCTAGAAAGGAGCTGAACCCAGGCTGGAATACACCCATGGAAATGTGTGGGTGTCCTGAAACCAGCAGAGCTGATGGAATTCATCCCAGAGCACTTGTGAACCATCCAGGGGAATTTCTGAGGCATTAGTGAGGATCTCTGAGAAGGTGGTGACAGGAGGAATAAACAGTAAAAAAGGAGAAAAAGAAGCCCTAGGAATGATCCTTCAGCATGCCCAACTCCATTTCTTGAAAAGATACTGGGACAAATGATGAAATTATCATTATAAACACCTAGAAGATAATAAAATTACAGGGGAAATAAAAACAAAAGAACCAGCATGGATTTCTCAGGAGCAAATCACATCAAATCAATCTAATTTCCTCCCCTGACAGAGTAACAGCCTGATGGACAGGGGAGAAGCAGATCTGAGATATCCTGGCTGTAAAAATCTGCGTGCTCAGGATTGCATGGCAGCCTCATGAGCAAATCAGGGCCATGGGAGCAAAATAGGAACATTAAAAAGGCCTGTAATTTCAGTGCCTCAGCAGGAGAAAATGCAGCCCCCAATTCAGGTGGGGCTAGAGCTGCTTGTTCTGTTCATGCCCATTAATAACTGATTTGTCTGATAGCAGAGATAATGCAGCTTTATGAGCTGGGAGGTGTTGCAACAACACAGAGAGCAGCTCCTGAATTCAGATTGATCTGGATAATGGGATGAGATCCGTGGGCTGAAACTCACCGAGGACAAACGCAGAATCCCAGGCTTAGGCAGGAAAAATCAAATGTACAGATGCAAAATGAGAGATAAGGAACAAAGCCTCGCTGGAAGGATGGGGACACAAATTACTTCATCTCTTCTGCCTGAGCTCAGAGTGTTTCTTCTCTGGTTACAACGTGTGCAGATACTTTTGACATTGACAGATGGTGGAAGTTCNCATCCCTGGAGTGTCCCAGGAAGGGCTGGAGGTGGCACTGAGAGCTCTGGGCTGGGGACAAGGTGGGGATCAGGTTGGACTCCATGACCTGGGAGGGCTTTTCCAACCTCAGGGATCCTGGGATCACCAGCTAGGCCCGGGACCTGGCATTGGACACTGGTGACACCAAATGACAAAGGACACCTTAGAAATGGTCACTCACAGCTCCCATCCCCAAAAATTGGGGTGTTTTAGAGCCAGCAGCAAGGGGCCTGAAGCACTGATTTAAGAAGTCTTTAATTTTTCCACAGGCAGGAATAGGATGCTCTCAAGTTATAAATGCCAATATTTAAACCATTTTCCCATCTCTTCAGGTGTTTCTTTTCATGGGTTTCTCTGATCAGCACATTGCAGGTGGGATGGGAGCTGTCCCAAATCCAGGCTTCCTTGCTCATCACAACAGGGAATTTTCCTGTAGGAATACTGGAGATCCTCCACTTCTGAACTATCTCCCTTTGAGATTCCCAGCCCTGCAGAGTCACTCCAGTCTCTGCATCCCTTCAGTTTAAATTGCTGGGAGTATTTTACAGAGTGTTGAAATTGAAAATAAAGTGATATTTATCCCTCTGAATCCATGGATTCTCAAACTTGGCTCTTTGTCCCCCTCACACGCCCTGGAGCTCACGTCCCCAGCAGGGCTGGCCCAGGAGCATCCCTCAAACCATGCTCTGTCTCACACAGACTTTATTTTCCTCCACTCATACACGAGGAGAATCTGCCTCTTTGTTTATTGGGAATACAACAATGGGATCCTATTCCACATCCCCAGGCCGTGTCCAGCATGAGGGACAAACAACAATGCTCACAGCCAGCATCTCTCATTGTCATTATTGATTTTGATGTTTAATATCATCATGCAAAGTTCCAAACAGATTTTGATCCAAGTTTAGCAGCCCTGATGCAATTCCACCACTCAGCAGAGGGACAGCCCACGTGAAATAAGCTCCTCAGAGACAAGAGTGATAAGAAGAAATAAGATTTTGATGTCCAGCCAGGTGAAATCATCCAACAGCTCTGTGAATGTTTCCTGCCATGCTGGGGGTTGTTCAGGTTGAGATTTTGGGGTGTTTTCCCCATTTCCATGCAAAGCTCAGCCCTATAAAAGTGCATCATTCACAAAATAATTCAACTCTGAACACTGCCTGTCAGGATTAGGAACTGAGAGCTGGAAAGAATTCCTGGTTTTCTTTAAGTGGAAAGGAATTGCTGCAGGGACAGTGTGGCAGGTCCTGGTCCCTGACAGTGTCTCTGCTCTGGGTGTCCCACAAAACCATGGAACAAGGAGCACCTGGCAGTGACAGTGGCCCTGCCCTGCCTGTGCAGCGAGACCTTGCTCCTTTCCCCATCTCCATTTCTATTCCTGCTCCTTTCCCCATCTCCATTTCCTTTCCTGTTCCTTTCCCTGTCTCCATTTCTGTTCCTGCTCCTTTCCCAATCTCCATTTTCCTTTCTGCTCCTTTCCCCATCTCCATTTCCTTTCCTGTTCCTTTCCCTGTCTCCATTTCCCTTCCTGCTCCTTTTCCCATTTCCATTTCTGTTCCTGTTCCTTTCCCTGTCTCCATTTCTGTCCCTGCTCCTTTCCCCATCTCCATTTCTGTCCCTGCTCCTTTCCCCATCTCCATTTCCTTTCCTGCTCCTTTCCCCATCTCCATTTCCGTTCCCGCTCCTTTCCCCATCTCCATTTCCTTTCCAGTTCCTTTCTCTGTCTCCATTTCCCTTCCTGCTCCTTTTCCCATTTCCATTTCTGTTCCTGCTCCTTTCCCCATCTCCATTTCCCTTCCTGCTCCTTTCCCCATCTCCATTTCCCTTCCTGCTCCTTTCCCCATCTCCATTTCCCTTCCTGCTCCTTTCCCCATCTCCATTTCCCTTCCTGCTCCTTTCCCCATCTCCATTTCCCTTCCTGCTCCTTTCCCCATCTCCATTTCCCTTCCTGCTCCTTTCCCCATCTCCATTTCCCTTCCTGCTCCTTTCCCCATCTCCATTTCCCTTCCTGCTCCTTTCCCCATCTCCATTTCCCTTCCTGCTCCTTTCCCCATCTCCATTTCCCTTCCTGCTCCTTTCCCCATCTCCATTTCCCTTCCTGCTCCTTTCCCCATCTCCATTTCCCTTCCTGCTCCTTTCCCCATCTCCATTTCCCTTCCTGCTCCTTTCCCCATCTCCATTTCCCTTCCTGCTCCTTTCCCCATCTCCATTTCCCTTCCTGCTCCTTTCCCCATCTCCATTTCCCTTCCTGCTCCTTTCCCCATCTCCATTTCCCTTCCTGCTCCTTTCCCCATCTCCATTTCCCTTCCTGCTCCTTTCCCCATCTCCATTTCCTTTCCTGTTCCTTTCCCTGTCTCCATTTCTGTTCCTGCTCCTTTCCCCATCTCCATTTCCTTTCCTGTTCCTTTCCCTGTCTCCATTTCTGTTCCTGCTCCTTTTCCCATCTCCATTTCCTTTCCTGTTCCTTTCCCTGTCTCCATTTCTGTTCCTGCTCCTTTTCCCATCTCCATTTCCTTTCCTGTTCCTTTCCCTGTCTCCATTTCCCTTCCTGCTCCTTTTCCCATTTCCATTTCCGTTCCTGTTCCTTTCCCTGTCTCCATTTCTGTCCCTGCTCATTTTCCCATCTCCATTTCTGTTCCTGCTCCTTTTCCCATCTCCATTTCCCTTCTGACTGAGCCCCTGCCCTCAGCCCCAAGCAGGGAGCAAAGCAGGAGCTCAGTCAGCTGAGGACAGAAGAAGGAATGAATATCCCACCAAAGTACAACTGCAGTCCAGGCAAACCCTTCCTGAGCACAAGAATCTTCTTCCAGCTCCTCAGCCCGGGAGAATGCTCAAGATCCAAACCTAAAATATTTGGAATATTAACATCTATCAGTTTCACACGTCTCTTAAAGCAGCATATTCCTTGCCTGATTGATCCTGCCATATGGGAACATTAGCCTGTACCATCACCATCTGCTGCAGCTTTAATTTTATCAAAAGCATTATGACAGGAGGGAGAATGTTTCTGTTTCCACCCTTCCTTCTCCTCCCGCCAAAACCTGGCTGATTTCTCCTCAAATGAACCCAATTTCCAGTCCTGAGTGAGAAGGCTGTCTGTATATTCTGTCTAGGAATAGCTCTTTGATTTCAAATGCTTCACTTTTGGGAAGCTGAGCTAAAAATCCAGGAACAAGGCAACTCACAAACTTCTCTCCCAGAGAAATTTTTGGTATTCATGAGCTCAAAGCCAAAATAGAAGTGTGGCTTGAGTGTTGCACATTTCTTCCACTCTCTGCTCAGAATCCCAGAATTATTCAGGTTGGAAAAGCCCTCCCAGACCATTGAGTCCAACCTGATCCCCACCTTGTCCCCAGCCCAGAGCTCTCAGTGCCACCTCCAGCCCTTCCTGGGACACTCCAGGGATGGGGATCCAAACCTCCCTGGGCAGTTCCAGTGCCTGAGCACCCTTTCCATGGGGAAATTCCTGCTGCTGTCCAACCTGAGCCTCCCCGGCCCAGCCTGAGGCCGTTCCCTCTCCTCCTGTTGTTGGTTGTATCTGAAAATGAAAAATATTGTACTTTAATCACCCCTGACTTATCCTGTCACCATTGATTGTACATCCCTTCATGAAGGGAAAAAAATGGAATTCCAAATCTCTTGCCCTATTTCTTCTCACTTATTCATGACCACAGATAAATTTGTGATGTCCCTGCTACGTTCCTTCTCTACAGCAAACCACAAACTAAATCCAGACTACAGTGTCATGGAATCAGAGAATGGTTTGAAAGGATCTTAAAGATCATTCAACTCCAACCCCCATGCCCCACCTCCCACCATCCCAGTTTGCTCAGAGCTCCATCCAACCTGGCCTTGGAAACTTCAGGTGAAGACGTAAGCTCCTAAATGAGCCTCCGGATATTAAAAAAATATTTATACAACACAAAATAAATACAATAACAGCAGGAAAAGCAGAAATGGCATCACCACAGCCCAGGTGTGGCTGTCCCCTGTGCTGGCTCAGTGACCCAGCTCTTAATGGGGTCTGGGAATTTACTGGGAATGTGCAGAGGGTTGGGAGCCCCATCCTCTTGTGCTCCCTTTGTCCCACTGCCACTCAGCCCCTTCATTATTTAGTGACACAGAACACTCCTGCACCCAGCCAGGCAGAGAATCCTCTCAAAGGCAGCTGAAAGGGGAGAACTTGGCCACAAAGAGCAGCTCGGGAGGAGATAAGGTTCTCAGGGCTCCCAGCCTGGCTGAGCAGTGAGAGCTGGGCTTGGTGTTCTGCTTTGGAAATGTCAGTCCGGGGCTGTGACAATGACAGCGGGGTGTGAGCGACTGCCTGGCTGCAAGTGCATCAGAATAATGACAATAACTTTTTAAAAATCACATTAAAAGTGCCATTTATTGCAGTGTCTTGCTGTGCAATCAGGGAGGTCACCACAGGAGGGAAGCAGTGTTTCACTTTTGTTGCTTTAGCAGTCAAGGTTCTTTTTTTTTTCTTTTTTTTTATATATATTTTTATTAGCAAAACCTGCCTGATGTGACAAAGCAATCAATCATAGAGTCATGGACTGGTTTGGGTTGGAAGGGACCTTAAAGATCATCTCATTCCAGCCCCTGCCATGGGCAGGGACACCTTCCACCAGCCCAGGCTGCTCTGAGCCCCATCCAGCCTGGTTCTTGCAGTGGAATCCACCCCTTCCAGAGATTCCTACCACCGTTGCTGATGCTGCACATTAAAAGTGATTTTTAGCCTTTTCAGTGACCCCTTTTCTCCAGCAATTGAAATCAAAACTTCACAGCTTTGCACAAACATTTAAAGCAAGTGGAATCACCACTTTTCCTTCTGTCATTAAGAGAGAGAAAGAACCCCAAGCAGTCCCTAGGAGGAGGTGTGGGGCTTTGCAGAGATCGGGAGAGAAACACAACATTGCTCTTCACAGCAATAATCCAAGCATGGAAATTCCCTCAGGAGCTCCAGCTTCCCATCCTGGCATTTCCTGCAGCAGAGGTGTGTGCCAAAGCTCCAGGAGTGGGGTTTGTGCTCCTGGTGAGGTGCTGGAGGACACACACAGCCCTCACTCTGTTCATTCCTGGCCAGCTCGAGATCTCCTGGTGCCTGCTGGGGTTCTTCAGCCACAGGAATTCCTCTGTGCAGCTTTCTCTCCCTTGGTCATTCCAGGAAAACAAGCCCTGCCTGGTTGCACATCATTTTGACACAGCTTTGCTGCCTCTGGGTGGTGGAGATTGCTACCAGGCACTTTGGGAAGGGATGGATTATATGGGATTGGAATCAGCCTAAAAGTTGCTGGTGGAAAGTTTGGAATGGGAGCCAGCATTCCTAAAAACCACATCTAAACAGAAGTGCTGTGCAGGGAAACCTCCAGCCTGTGAAAATGAGGCTACAGCCTCAGCAGCTTTCAGGAAGAGCCATGGGGAAACAAATCTGAAAACAGCAAATTGCTGAATCTCTTCAGACTCTCTGAGATCTCCTCAGAGGAGGAAAATGAGGAAAATGAGCAGTTGGACTCCACGGTTCTTTCCTGCTCCTGCTTCCTGTGGGACCTTTGGTTGATAACCTCATCAGCTGTGTCTCCCTTTCCCATCTGTCAAAAGCAGGATGGCAGAATGTGGGAAGACTTTCACTCACAATGTGAAGACTTTGAGAGTGCTGTCCTGGGCAGCACTGCTAAAAATCAAAATGTGGATGCCTGAGAGAGAAGTTTCAGTGCTGATGCAATTTGTCAGCATCTCATCCTTGTTCCCACACAGCTGAATCATCAGAGAACAGGGATTTATCACTCTGGATCATCATGTGATGGCAAAACCCACCAGCACTGACTGCAAGCACACAGCAAGAGCCCAGCTGGAGAGAAAAACTGGCAGAAAATATTTTATTATATAGGATTTTATAGGGAATAACCTGACAATCACAGAGCCATGCAATGGCCTGGGTTGGAAGGGATTTTAAAGATCATCCAGTTCCAATCCCTTTGCTGTGGGCAGGGACACCTTCCACTAGCCCAGGTGGCTCCAAGCCCTGTCCAGCCTGGCCTTGGACACTTCCAGAGATCCAGGAGCAGCCACAGCTTCTCTGTGCCAGGGCCTTCCCAGCCTCACAGGGAACAATTTCTTTCCAATGTCCCATCTAGCCCTGCTTGCTGTCAGTTTGAATCCATCGCCCCTTGTCCTGTCACTCCATCCCTTGTAAAATTCTCTCTCCATCTTTCTTTTAGCCCCTTCAGGCACTGTGAGGCCACAATTGTGTCACCCCAAAGCTTCTCCTCTCCAGGCTGAACAATCCCAGCTCTCCCAGCAGAGCTGCTCCATCCCTCTGCCCATCCTGGTGCCTCTCCAGAGTCTCTCCAACACAGAGCACGTGGAGATCTCCTCAGAGACTTTTACACACCACAAACCCCGTCCCTCTGATGCTCCCAGGACAACACAGTCCAGGGTTTGTGCCACAAGAAAATCCTCCAGCTGTTGGCACTGTAGGGTTTGTGACCCCCAAATCATCACAACCACACAGGGCAGTGGCACCTCCATGGAGCAGCCAATCCATGACACCCTTTAATTGTGAAAAGTCACTTCTGATGTTCAAAGTTTTACCTCCCACGCATTGCAGGCAGTTAGCAAGTCATAAAGAGCAAGAATTAATTAATCCTGGCCATACCCCCAAGAGATGTGCAGACAAACACTGATCTACTGATAGAAACACAGAAGCCAAGATTTCTGACTTGTCCAAGGCCACAGTGGGTGTTGGTGCAGAGCTGAGACTGAGGTGCAGAAACTGCTTGCAAAGCTCAGGGAAATTTATTTTGAGGAGGAATAACCTTCAAAATAAACAATCCATTTAGGAAAATGTTTGTTTTTAATTCAGTACTTTATTAGTACAATGCAAGTACACCCTGATCCGTGGGGTCAGGCTGTAAATATTCACTTTGGCCCATCCTGAGTGTTTATATGCACACAAACACCTATATATGTGCTCCACACTCTGTGGGAGAGAACAACGAGGTACCCAGGGAAAGAGTTCAGTCCCAAACAGGCAGAATAACAAGCTCTGGTGTGTTTTTCCAAGGCTCCACCAGCAGACTGCTGGCTGGTGGGGACAGACTTTCCCACGCCAGCCCACAGTCCTGCAGCCACCCTGTTATGGAACAGAGTCACGTTGCATTTCCACCAGTTTTGGGTTCTCACTGGGCAGCAGATATCCGGAGGGAGAAACCCTCCCAGTGTGCATCCCAAGTGCCTCCCTACAATCCATGATTTCCCTGCAGAGTTACGTGCTCTGATGATAAAATACTCACATCAACACCTACTTCTAGGAAAATTTGCGACTGTCTTCCAAATTTCTTACAGTTTTGAACAAATAATATCCAATCCCTTCCCCCCCGACCCCAGCCTGACATATCTCAGGCATTGGAATGGGATGCTCACGGAGGTTTGGAGTGCCCATCCCTGGAGGTGTCACCTGGAGGTGGCACTCAGTGCTCTGGGCTGGGGACAAGGTGGCCATCGGGCACAGGTGGCACTCCACGGTCGTGGAGCTTTTTTCCAACCTGATTTTGCAATTCTGCAATATCTTTGATTATACAGTGTATTTGTGGGCAAACTCCCACATGACCCTCAGATGAAATCTGAAAAGAAAACAACTGAGCTCTGTGGGGTTCCTTGATCTGGTTTAAATGTCTGCACAGACAAGGAGTTTTTGCTTTGGTTGTAGTTAGTGGGCATGTGCTCAGACTCCAATAATTGTTCTTTAGGCTTTCTTACCAGGCCTGACCTTCCCATTTGGACCCAATAAAGCAGATGAGCTCTGTGCCTTTTTGTTCTCAGATGACAAAGTGCTCGGCATTTGGCACTCAGCTTATCTCATACGTTTGGGATTTTAATTATCAACACAAGAGCCTTCGCAAAGGCTGGCTGGGCTTTGGGCATGAAGATTATGTAGGGAAATTAATGGCAGCAAAACGCCTTTGTCCATCAGTTCTTTTCACTGTGGTGACTAGAAACTCTACAAATATCTATGCTATTTTAATTCCAAAAAACACATTTGCAGCATCATCTTTATGGAGGAAAAATATGCTCAGCTTGAGTTTTGTTTTGTGCTGCTCTGTGTACAAGAACATGAAGCTGCCCTGTATAGCAGAGCGTGTGGGGAACCCAGAGCACAGTCTGTTACCAGGCTTTATTTCTTGCACTGTCTGCTCCCGTTTTTCAGTGTTCTGACCTACTGCTGATTATTCCAAGGTGCTCCAGTGCATCTGATAGTGTAGGAACTGTAACTCTTCCATTCCAGGGTGGGATGGCTGCTGAAATGAGATAACCCAGCTGGGCATTAAAAGCACAAAAGTTGAACTTTTCTTCTCAGAGAACTGAAGCCTGCTTGGTCAGATTGACCAAAAAGCACCGAGTTTGTTTAGTTTTAATTTCAAACTGGCAGTCTGATAACACAGGGGTGGGTGGCTGGGAAGTGGGGCAGGGATTTATCTGAGCGTGGACTTCGTGTGCAGAGACAAATCACAGAACCACAGAACGGTTTGTGCTGGGAGGGACCTTATGGATCCTCTTGTTCCCTGGGCAGGGACACCTTTCACTAGTCCGGGGTGCTCAGAGCTCCATCCTCGAGCACCTGGGGATGGGGCAGAGCAGAGCAGGGCCCGGGGGAGCCGCAGGCTGTACAGCGAGCGGGGAATAAACACAGCCCGGCACCCAGGACCGGGACCGCCCGGGCTGGGGGTGGCCCCGCATCCCGGTGCCGGTGCCGGGCTGGTCCCAGTGGCGCTGTCGGGGCGGTCCCGGTCCTGGATGCGGTGTCGGTGTCGGGGCGGTCCCACGGGCCAGAGGCGGTCCCGGTGTGGGTGCCAGTGCCGGGGCGATCCTGGTGTCGATGTCGGGGCGGTCCCAGTCCCGGTGCCGGTATCGGTGCCGGTCCCTCTGCCGGTACCGGGGCGGTCTCCGTCCCGGTCCCCGATCCGGTATCGGTATCGGTGCCGGTGCCGTTCTCGGTCCCAAGCCCGGTGCCGGTATTGATGTCGCTGTGATGCCGGTGCCGGGTGGGTCCCGCGGCCCGGTATCGGTGGCGGTGCGGTGCCGGGTCGGTCCCGCGGGTCGGTGCCGCGGTGTCGGTACCGGTGTCGGTATCGATGTCGGTACCGGTGTCGGTGCCGGGTCGGTCCC